>PUFA01000417.1:0-587451 GCA_003508835.1 Eonycteris spelaea | reverse complement strand
TAAAAAACTATCAAAAAGCATCATGTGCTACAGAGAAATCATTCATGAAAGGAAAAGTCATCCGATGTGACAACCTTCATTGTGGTTTCATTTTAAGAAATTGCCACGGCCACCCCGAACTTCAGCAATCACCAGCCTGATCAGTCAGCAGCCATCAACATCAAGGAAAGAACCTCCTTTCACCAGCAAAAAGATCATGGCTCTCTAAAGTCTCAGATAATGGGGACTGTGAGCTGATAAGGTCCTTGCAATTTGTGAGGTCAATCAAGAGCTGCTTCGCCAATAGATAGATAGATAGATAGATAGATAGATAGATAGATAGATAGATGGATGGATGGATGGATGGATGGATGGATGGATGGATGGATAGATAGATAGATAGATAAAGTCTCAGGTGATGGTTACCATATTTTAGCAATAAAGTATTTTTTTTAATTAAGGTATATACAGTATGTTGCTTTTTAGATATAATGATACTGCATAGACTACAGTATGTAAAAAAACCTTTTATATGCATTGGGAAACCAAAAAATTCATGTGACTCCCTTTATAGCAATACTCGCATCATTTCTGTAGTCTGGAACTAACCTGCAATGTTTCCAAGGTATGCCTATATAGTAAAATGTTAATGATAACATCTAACTGGTAGGTATATGGGTGTTCACTGTTCAATCCTTTCAAATTTTCTGAATGTTTTACATTTTTTCATAAGATATTGGGGGAAAATGAATGGGCAAGACTTTGCTGCTAATTTGGTAAGAATTTGAAATTATAAAAATTATTTGACCCCAAAATTTAATTTTAAAGCTCCAGAATTTTGTCACATTAAGATAAAATATTCTGGCCAATAACATAAGAATTTTAATGAACACATTGGAATTATTTGACTCTAACCAATTATCAGAGTAGACCTTCAAGTGAAACAACTTATACCCTGCTCTATGATTCTGAAACTTGACTTTTGCTCAGAACATTCTGCCAGCATTTTCCATTAGATCATTCTGGAAACTGAAGCAAGAAATAAAAAATGTTTAGTGCTCTTTGCCCAGGCTTTTTGGTTTTATTTGTTTGGGTTTTATTTGTTATTAACTTTTTATTTTTTTTAACAATTACTTCATTGTTAAAAAAAAAAAAAAATAAAGATTGAGGCATACTCTATTAACAGCTTGGTGTGTAGTCTGCTAGGATTTTTTCAAAGGATATACAATCCTTGAAATATTAAAAAAATATACATGCACATATAACCTTTAGATTTTTGGCATAAATAGGGTCACATTATACAGACTTCTGAATTTTGCTTTATATATAAAACAGCATGACATATATAATATGGTAGCCATTAGTGCTATTCACCAACATCTGGTTTCCCTCTTTCTTCTGAACATATGGATGGGGCCATGTGACTAGTACTCGTCAATGAATTAAGAGTGCAAATGATATGTATTTCTTCCCAGCTAAGAATCTGTTGAGCCTGACCCTCCAAAGTTCTCTTCTTTCTCTGGCACAGTGATTGGTACATTCAAGGTAGCGGCTGTTCTGTCAACTTCAACTCTGAGTGGCTCCTATGAAAAAAAATTCTCCCTTACAACAACAATAGATACAGAGAGTAAGCAAGAAATAATCCTTTGTTGATTTAATTCCCTGAGATGTTGGGGTTACTTGTAACCCTGGCTAATACATTGAATATTTCTTCAGGTATGCATATTTGGTCCACCTCATTCTTTCTCATGGCTAAATAGTATTGTCTTCAACTAACTCAATATAATATATCTAACTATTCCCCTACGGTTGAGTAACTGATTTTTCCAAAAGTTTTCTATGCAAAGTTTGTTGCAATAAATGTTGTGTGTGTGCACATATACACACAACTATTACAATATATTTGTCAAAAATTTTCCAAATACAAAGTTTTAAAAGTGCAATTACTAAGTAAAGGAGTCTAAACATTATATGTGATACTATCAATTGCCCTCCAAAATGCTGAACCAATTTAAATTTCTATTAAGAAAAAATAAGAGTACCTGTTATCCTACATGCTCACCTACAGTCAGTTATATTATTCTTTTAGGATGCTGCCAACATAATATTCCATGAAAATTATATTTTATTGTTGTTTCAGCTTGCACTATTATTGGGCTTCTTTTCATAGATTTAAAGGTTATTTGTATTTCTTCTGAGAATTGTCTATCCTTGTCCTTAACCCATTTTTGTCTGTTGATTTTAAAGGGGTTTTTAATAAATCCTTAATGTTAATCCCCTGGTTCTTATATTGGTTCTAATATTTCTCTTAATTTATCCTTTGTCTTTAAGTTTGTTTATGGTATCTTTTGCCATAGAGAAATATAAAAATTTCCCATAGTGCAGTCAACTTTTCCTTTATGGTTTTTAGAAATTGCCCTACTACAAACTAAAAATGTATTAAATGTTTCTCAATTAATTGTCACTAAAACTGTTATTGATAATCCATTCTTTCTCCACTGATTTGAAATGTTCTATATACCTAACAATGGAGTCCATAAAAATGGGTCTTTTATGGACTTTATACTCTAATTCACTGATATTGGTTTATTCCTCTCATTCTACAGTTTTCAAATATCTACAAACTATATAAACTCTAGTATCTAGACTTTAATATTCTTCTTTTTCAACATTTCTCAATCCCTTATTTTTCTTGAGGAACCTCATAATCAATGAGCCAATTTTTCTTCTCCTAACCCACAAAACAAAACTAAATCTAACAACAGCAACAACAAAAATCCACATTGTAATTCTGATTGGAATTGTTTCAAATGTAGATTAATTTGGACAGATTAGAATTTTTAAAATAGTACATTCCCATTCACAGATATAATAAAGTTTTGAAATTGTGTTTATTTTAGTCTTATACATTTCTTATCCAATTTATTCCCAGGTATTTCATGATTTTTGTTGCTATAGTGAACAGTATCCCCTATTACATAACATTTCCTAAGTGGTTATTAGTTGTATAAATTAAAACTACTGCTTTTTATGAATTTTTCTTGTATTTAGCTACTTTACTGAATACTCTTAATAGTTCTAACCATTTTTAAATGGAATCTTGGATTTTTAGATACACAACTATATTCGGGTTCTAATTTAAAAATCAGTCTTTTTCCATTTTTGGCTCTTTAATCAGTGATTCCTAAATGACTATTTCCACTATACCTGAGGTAAGAAAATAATAGGAGTTTATGGCTGGAAGGGACCTTATGATGATCTAATCCAAGGGTTGCCTAGTCAAGTATATACCTAGAGTATACAGGTAAAATAACTGGGAGAAGGTATAAGACAATAAGGAATTGAAAAGACTAAGAAGAAATACAGTTGAGTAGCTGCCACTCACCCCCAACTGGTTGTTAGCATGGGGAAATGTAGGTCCAGTTTTTATTTTTCAAGAAGTACCAGATATGTAGATTTTTACATTTAAACTCCTAATTTTAAAAATATTAAACAAAAGCCAAATGAATACAATTGCCAGCTTTCAATCTAGGAATTTGAATCTAATCCAATATCTTCGTTTAAAGCAATTTAAACTCAGAAAGGTGTGTTAGAGATTGCCAAAGCAGCAGAAGGGGAGGGGAGGGCTTTGTATTTTGTTTAGCTGCTTGGTGGTCAGAACAGTATTTGCAAAATTCTAAAATTAGGCAAGTGTTTTGCTTGGCTTGGTTATAAACAAGGAATTTAGTCCCTAATGTTGACATTTTATGTTCCCTGTTTGCTTCATCTTGGCTTGGATTTGCTATCACAGCAAATGAAGAGAGTACCTTTTAAATCATATTATGTTCCCTGTCACCCCAACATGGAAGTCAGACCTCAATTTCCTGGCCTTCCTTGCATTTGGAAACATGCAGGTGACCCAGGCTCCTTACATAAGGAGCCCAGGTGGCCCATGGAAGTTTACATAAGACTTTGACTTGGAAGGGATTAACAGACAAAACCAGCTACGTATGGGCCACACTTAGTGTCAGAAGAGTTCAGCTTTCCGGGGTGGCAACGGATGCAAGGTTGCCAACAGTGGTGGTAGTGATGGCTGCAGTAAAATCAAGTTTTTGGCAGCAGAGCAAATGTAGCAATGAGTTGTGGGTGGTGCAGTGGTAACAGAAGCCATTTTCTCATCAGACAAGTTCTACAGCCCATTTCTGGGCACTGTTCCTAGAATTTAGCCTCAAGCTTATTTCTCCAAAGATACTGTGAACCTCCCAGGATCCTTTTAATAAATTTATTTTTCTGCTTAACTAGCCAAAGAGGATTCTGCTTTTTAAAACTAAGCCCTCACCAATACAAACACCATCAGGCAGTGACAAAATCAAATCAAAGATCTCGGTCCTTTAGATTCCCAAGCCAGCATTCTTTTTATGACATCACATTATTTATATTTAATGCCTTTAGGACAGTTCAAAATTCTGTTTTCAAAAATGTATACTGAAACTCCCATCTCAAAGATATGCTATGAACACTGTCAGTGTCTATTTGGTTCTCGATGAGAGTAAATGAGTGCTTTTGGAATTTGTCTTTTTTAATTTTTTTTTCATATAGATTCATGACTTAGTGGCTTTCTTAAAAGATGTTAGTTTACAATAAAAACATCAATAACAATGTACACAGAGTTGTTCAAATAAAGATAAAGCAAAACCACATAAAAGAAGAGATTAATTGTCCTAGATAAATCACGATGAGATCATTACAATCTTCTTCCTTGAAGCAAAAGGACAGTAATAGGGTGGATTAAATTAATGTTTCCCAACCTTGGTCCACCAAAGATGTTTATTTTCCACCTTTGTGGCCTACAAGTTTTTAAAGAGTTTCTTTCAACTCATTTATTAAAGAATGTTTTCAATGACCTCATCATGGGTAAATACATTAACTCATTGAAATACCAAAAACAGAACATAGATTCCTATTTCTATTTTCAGTGACACCAAGTTGTAACTATTGATAAAAGGGTTTCATTTTCTAGTGTCCACTATGTACTACAGTGTGCTAAAATATGAACTTTATACACATTATCAAAGTTATTCATCACAAAGGATGTATTATTATCCTAATTTTACAGGTGAAAACATTGTTGAGCAACTTATTCAAGGCTACCATGCTGACAAATGGCAGAGGTGAGATTTAGATTCAGATCTACAAGTCCAAAATCAGATCTATTTGTTATACTACCTCCCTCAGGAAGAATTTTAGTTTTACAAGAAAGAAAATTTTCGTGAGGCTCTAAATCTTAGGAATTTATTAGGTGGATGTTCACAGGAAATCTCCTGACCCTGCAGTTGATAATGGGGGTCTGTGGAGGAACTGTGTAATAATTCAGTACATTCACTGAGGCCTGAGAAACAGTACTGGAGGTATCTGGGGAAGACACAAGGCATGGGCCCTGACCTCAAAGAATTCCACCCAAGTAGGGAGAAGAGGGAAGCATAAAGAAACTCAAAATACACACAGGCTACATAGAGTGGGTGTCATCTCTGATGCATAGATCAAGGCTCCAGGAGGTGGCCAGAGGGGGTACTGGCCACATCTTCCCTGGCATGGGGTCCTCACTGTTGCTGCTGTTACCTGTGGTTCAGATTCTATGGCCCACATTGGGAAGCCTTGTCCTGCCTATGTTCCCAATTGCTGGAAACACTAACCCTGCCAGGCCTAGTCCCTGCCCCACTCCCTGCTGAAATTTGCCATCAGTTATCGAGGCTCTGAGAAAGGGTCTCTGCATGCTCTTTGCTAATGATCAGTACTTTTATAGGCCAATCTGACAGACCATGAAAAAAGGGTCTCAGAGAACTAGGTCCAGCCTAAAGGCAGAACTAGTAACCCCCACAAGGCAAAAGAAACATTCCCTCCTCAAAGTGCCTCCTTTTCTCTCCTGCCCCTGCATTATTTCTGGTCCATTTTTGAGGCAAATATCTTAGGAAGGCCCACATGTTAACCTATTAATCCATTATAGACCCTGGCACCTTATGCAGAGGTAGTTTATTAGCAACTGCTCTCAAGGTATCCCTGAGAAGTAGGGCAAATCCCTGAGAAGAAAAATGCCCAGGGCTTGGACCACTGCCCAGAGCAGCAGGTCTGGGCTGAGTCCTCGTGTGTATACTGAGAGTGTGAGATATATAAGCAGGGGAGAGAGTCGGGGCTACAGAAATGGAGTCCAGAGGCCTACACCACAATCCTGTCTCTGCCTGCCTACTCTACTACTTCAACAAATGAATTTGAAAAGGGAATATTTTACGAGTGTGTTTATAAACGTACATTTTAAGAGTTTCAGAATGTTAGCACCTGGAACATGCCTTGGAGACTATTAGATAGACAAATAGTGAGGTACAGGTAGGTGAAGTGAGTTGTCCAAGTCACCTGGCTTGTGTGTGTGAGGCTACTAGCTCTCCATGACTCTCCTATAGTCAGAGACAGATTACCCTTTCCCAGTGCAAGGTAATCAATTATTTACTTGTTTGCTGCGAACTGTAGACTGAATGTTCCTTGAGAAATCAGACCATTCATTAAATTATTCAACAAACATCTATTGTACTTGGCAAGAGCCAACTGCAGAGGCAAGAAAGTAAACAAATAATGGGGGCTACCAATGGACAGCAGATGAAAAGCATTTAACATGATGTCTGGCCCAACATAAATGTTCGATAAATGGTGACATCTACAAAAGTAATCTAGTGAGATGGAAACAAGGAGAGGTATAGGCAAAGGTCAGATCATGACCAAACTCACATGAAACACTGAAAGGGTGGAATTTACCCTGAAGGCAATGAAGAACTGTTGTAGAGTTTAGAGCAGAGGAATGACATGATCAGAATTTAGGAAGGTCACTCTGGCAAAACTAGTGAACAGTGATGAAAAGCTGAATTACAACAATGAATCTGGGGATGGAGAGGGGTAGTTTAAGAAGTGCAATTACAAGAGATTGGGAGAAGTCAAGATAGAAGAGAAGGGAGAGACAAGGCACCTTGGCCCATGGCCTGGGGACAAGTATGGTGGCCTTTACCAAGATAGTGTTCCCAGATGCAACTTCATTGGAGAAGAAAATGAGGTCAATTTAGGGTAAGTTATTTTGGGATGCCTAAGGGACACCTAAGGGAGAGATGTCACAGAGGCATTCATATTTCCAGGTTTATAGTTCAGGAGAATGGTCTGAGCTTGAAGAGCTAATGTGGAGAATTCAGTCTTTGGCTGACAGCCAGAGCAGTGAGGGTTGGATAAAGTTCCAGGCACTGTGAAAAGTAATAAAGCTAAGGCAGAAGACAAGAAAGAGAAGGTCACTGTCTTCAATGAGGTTATGTTCTGGTGATGAGAGCCAAAAAATATACACATACATACACATTTAAATAAAAGAAAAATATTAGCTTGTAAAAGTGCCAGGCACTAAATTATAGGGTGTGGGTGTGATAGCAACTAACTATGTGGTTCCTTTGCCCAGGAATCAGCATGAGGAGCAAAAGAGAGGGATGAAGGCCATAAACTAGGAACCTACAGCTGTGGGCTAACCACAGAAGGAGCACGCACAGTGCCCAATACCGACTATGTCATATGGACCCTGCAGGACATATTTACTCCTGGCCTACACTCTCATCTGGAGACAATGCCACAACCTCCAAACTAGAAGTCCTAAAAATAATTCTAGTAGTTGATTATTCCATTCAGGAACTATGATATGTACTTAGATCAGCACCAAGTGCCGGGGAAGGGCAATGAACAAGGCCATCGAGGTCCCTATCCCTTAGAAAGCTCATATTCCAATAGGATAGGACACACACAAGCACACATACACCAAGTACAGATATCTAAGTAAAGTAATTGCAAGTTGTATTATGATAAATATTAACAAGGGGTTAAGAATAAGTGAGTGAACTATTTTAGGTAGAGTCAGAAAGTAAGTCCATCTGAAAAGTGATGATGAGTCCCACTTTGCCATGAAAAGGATGATGGTATAGACATTCAAAACAGAGAGAACTGCAAAGCCTTAGAAGCAGGAAAAAGCTTGATGTGTTGAGAAACTGAGTGACAGCCAGCAAGGCCAGAGGACAGGGCTGGAGAAAAAGAAGTGATGACACTAGAAATATAAACAGAGATCACATAACTCAAGGCCCTGACAGCTGCAATAAAATGTTTAGCTCCTATTGTAAGGACAATGGTAAACCACTAAAGGGTTTATCAAGCCAGACATGACCTGATCTGATTTTCTTCTTAAGGACTTTTTGATCAGGAGAGGACTAAAGATCAGGAGCTTGTTATTTCTGAGTATTCAATGCCTGAGGCCATCCTCCAATCACATAATGCAATGGTCCTTTATTCTAGGAGTCCCCATACTCGGGCCATGGACTGACACCGCTGGTTGATTCTCATGGAAGTATTGGCGTCCCTGGTGCCAAAAAGGTTGGGGACCACTGTTTTATTCCACCTACTTAGGTTTAGGGGTCAGACATCCATCTACAGAACAACTTTTCCTGCTTGGATCTCCTGCTTGACTGAAATCCTTCCCCAAAAGCCCCATAAATTCTGTAAAGTGTTTCCAATAGACTTTGCTAGAGTGTTGGGAGAATGGTGCTTTAGTAAAAGGACACAAAATAATAAAATAAAACCACTTCCTCATTTCTGATGGAAATTTGTTTCTCCTCCACTGCTTGCCATTAGTCCATGCCCTGAGCTATTGTCTTTGTTCTTTACTCTGTCTCCACTTATTTTGCAAAAGGCCATGGACATGTGTACTACTATGAACAATCATAAAGAACTATAAATTCTTATTGATCCCAGAAGGTTGGTAATTTTAAACAATAAAAATATGTCCTCTGACTGCTTCTCTCAAAAGAACATTTTGGAAAAATTAAAGAGCTTTGTTAAAACAACAAATGAGCTTTGGGGACACTTTGTGCCTCATGGTGGACTCAGTCACTAGATATTAGTGCAATAGGCAACTTCAGGCACAAAGTTGGAAAGAACTCCCTTCCATCCTCTCCTGGGATGACTTCCTCATTTCTTAGCCCACATCTTGACTGCATCAAGCAGAGTTTCCTATATAGCTTTCAGCCACTATTGTTTTCAGAAGCCAGAATTCTCAGCCTAAAGAGAAAGTCCCCTTTGTCCTCCATCTATGATTTAATTTATATTCTCCTGAACGCTCCATTCACTTTTTTCTCAGGCTAAGCGAAGTCTCACAGTTGTACTAAGACCCTGAATTTGAATTTCCCTGTGTATCTGCTGTTTGGAAATTTGCCTAGGTCAGCCACTTGACCGTCCTAGAATTTGGCTTTACCTTGGAGAAAATCTTTATTGTTCATAATTTCTTATAATATTTCTAACTACTGTCATATTTTCCCCTCAATTTCTATATTCTTATCTCTTTCAAAATACACATTATGTGTAAGCATACATACACTCAGACTCATATATTATCGTTTTTTCTCTGATCCTCAGTAAAGTTTCCATTATCTTTTCCAACTGGATCACATTCCTAGGGAGATATTATTCCTTTGTTGCCCAGATCTTAGCTACATTTTTTTTCTGCCTTTCTCACTTAGATGCGCCCTTCCCGCATGTCCCAGATCCTTCAATGCCATGATTTAGAAGATAATGTAACCAACTGAATTTCTATGCTGTTGCCCCTCTGTTCTCACCTATAAACTTCTTTAATATGCAAATACATGAGATTTACTAGAAATAGACAAAACTTGACTACAAAGTAATATGGAAATGGAAAGCAATGCCAATTTCTAATAAAAAGTATATAGTCTTTAGAAAGCATTAGGGAAGAAATTGTTCTTTTTGGTCTTTGAACAATCTTGAGGGGAAAACAGACTATTGCTAGCAGAATATAGCTTACCTGAATGTATTATAATCCACCATCTTCGTGAACGCAGGATCAGCGTCCCTAAATACCTGCTTGATCTCTCTGGATTTTGATTTTTCATCTTTCAGCTTTTGTAGAGCAAGTTCGAGGTTGCTGAAAGGAAACTAGAAGGGAGAAAAGAAAGTAAAGATATTTAAACATGCCTGAGACATAGGGTGCCCAATCTTTCTAATGGCCAGGAAAAAGATTTCACATTAGGAACCTAAAGTTAGCTGGCCATGTCTTTCCATAGAGATCAGCATAGAGAAGGCATGACTAGATTTGTTTTCAGTTAAGGCTTCAGGTCGAGTAACATTAGCATAGGCCCAGATCTAAGAGAAATGAACTTAAGGGACAGCAGGCCACAGGAATCAGAAAACAATGCCTGCTTCCCCCATAGTAGCTTCTTGCCTTTAACTCTTGGACATTGGCCCAGTATGTTGCGTGACCCTAATGGAGAGAATGGGTATTCAAAATTGGATGAGTGGACCCTCATTTTCTCCAGATCTTTAGAGTGGGCTCCCAGAACTGTTGGACACCAGGCGATACACTGAGCAGAGCAAGGCTGGGTGTCAAAGCTTCACACACACTGCACTCTCCTTACATCTACTCTCCAGACGGCCCCCAGTTCCTGTCTACTACTCTGTGATTTGGTTTTTGACTCTATAATAATACTCTTTATTCAATCCAGTAAAGCATAAGGTTGTAAATAATTACAGTGAGAAGCTAAAAAATGAGAAGACTAAATATGAAAATTAGAACTCTGATGGCAATTTAGCATAAAGCTACCTCTCTTCCACCAGGAGATTTGGCACCTAATGCAAACTCCCATTCCTTCCCTTTTTCATATTTCCTTTCATCTATTTCCATGATAGGATCTATTAGCTCTTTTAAAAAGATTCCTCAGAGTATAATAATCTTTCTCTGCTTAGAATCTCCTTGTTAAGGGCAGTTTTAAAATAATGCAGTTTTTCACTTGGAATGTTGATATCAGGTAATGTCCTAGCTTTTTATCTTCTAAAACTAGAAAAGCCCTTTATATCTTAAAAAAATACATATTCATTATTGTATGTCAACTGTAATTGAAAAATAAAACAAATAAAATACATATACATACATGCGCTATATACAGTTGACCCTTGAACAACATGGGTTTGAACTGCATGGCTCCACCTATATGTGATTTTTTTTCAATAAATACTGCAAATGTATTTTTTCTTATAATTTTCTTAATATCTTCTTTTCTCTAGCTTACTATATTGTAAGACTATAGGATATAATACATATAACATACAAAATATCTGTTTATTTATATTATGGATTAGTAAGGTTTCCAGTCAGCAGCAAGCTATTTGTAGTTAAGTTTTTGGGGAGTCAAGAGTTATACTTGGATTTTTTATTGTGTAGGGGGTTGGCACCTCTAACCATCGTGTTGTTCAAGGGTCAACTGTATTTTACATAAAGGTATAGGCCTGCCCTGTATTAGCTATTGTAAATTGCACACTGACTGAGCTTGTTATGGGCCATGCAGAGCTAAAGCACTTCATACACATTATCCCATCTAATATTCATAGCAAGTTTATGAAAGAGGCATTGTTGTCACCACCATTTCAAAGGTGAGCAAAGTGAAGCTCAGGGAAATTACATGTCTAAGTTTTCTCAACGTCTAAGTGTGGAGTCAGATTTCCCTGGTAAGCCTGCTGGTCTCCAGAAATCTAACTACCCTATTATTGAGCTCCTCACCTGAATTCAGCACTTTTCAAGAGAAACTGGTTCATGATTTACAATAATCCAAATTCCTAATACTTTAAATGTAGATATAATGTGGCAGCCCTGCAGGCCTACCATCAGAGAGACTGTGCAGAGAAGAGCATTGTTAGCTGACATAACCCAGGTGCTATAACTTCAGGATCTGTGCAGTGTTCTTACCAAGGCCACACTCTCCCTGGGCTGTTTCCACCAATGACAGCATGGTGGGGCACCAGAGCTGGGTCATTCTGTCTGACACAGAACTTCTCTGACAGGCAGTCTTTACTCTGGGCTCCCCGCTGGCCTGGCCTGTGCTACATTTGAGGCTCTTCCTACCCTGTACTCCTTCCTTCCCTCTCCTTAGGGCTCAGACCTTCACATCTGCCTCCCTACCTACTCGTGCTCTCTCTGCCTTTATCTTTCATATGCATTTCTTCCAATATATCTCTTACATGTCTAATTTTGTCTTGGCATATGCTTCTCAGAAGACCAAACTGACATGGATGATGTGACATACACAGAAAGACTGATCTTAGCAACTTACCCTTAAGCATTTTATATTTAAATGAAACAGAATTAATACCATGTGTGTGTGTATAATTAGCACATAATTATTATTTATTACAGGCAGTTTTTAAAATTTTTCTAGATAGATTTTTCGATATTAGGCAATGACTCTCAAATATACGTTGTTTATGTACCAAGTTATTCCACACTTAAAATCAAGATTTTATCAACATGTTATTTTTACTAAATAGCACTGCCATAATACTTTTAGTAACGGTACCCATCTGCCATCTTATTTCAAACAAAAGAAAATTCTGAGCTTACTGTTGCCCATTTGTCCTTGAAATCTTATTTAGCCTCAGGTGGCTCCTATTATGGAAAGTTGCAACCCCAGCAACTATTGCATTCCCTCGAGGTTTCCGTTTGTTCAGGTCTTAGCCTTCCTTATAAGCCTGTGCCCAATTAACTGGGACCAGCACAGTGTGGTGGCACCAGATTTTTCTTCCTTTCCTATAGTTAATGAATTTCTTTCTGAAAACATTGTTGGTGTCAGCAGAAAACCCAGGAAACTTGATTCAACTCCGGGCCTGCTTCCTGCCTGTGCCTGGCATCTGTGGTGCTAGGCAGCAAAGGACCCAGCGTGTAAACAGAGTAGACCAGGACCTGGCCTCTGTGACAGGACCTTTAGCCAAGTCACACGGATCCATTATTCATGCCCACATGTGTGAATGCACAATGTAAAATGGGTAGCAAGATAAAGAGAAAAAGCCTAGAGAAAGAAAAACACAGATTGCAAAGTGCTGAGAGGCAAGTCAAAGATTATACAAAAGTAAGCTTACCTTCTCTGAATTCTTCTCCATGAATTTTAAAGTGTACTCATCAGCATTGAGCAAAAGAAACAGGTAGCCATTCACATTCACTGTGGCTCCAATATACAGCTCCTCGACCTTGATATATTCTGATAGTTCACTTTTAAAGACTTCTTGTCCAGGTTTCTTAACACGCATTCTTTTCAAGAATTTCCCACCAGCGTTCCTATAGAAAAGAGAAAAGTTGGTAAGTAGCCTTTATTCTTAAAAGAACCATACAACTTGCCTTTAGAGTTACTTAAACTCAAACACAAAACCATACAACTTAGCTGTGAACTCATATGCCTATTATTCCCAGACCGAAGGGAAGAATGAGACAGCAGGTGAAAAAAATTAGATTTCCTAGGCAAATGTATAAAGAGAAAAGTGATATGGCATTCCAACCTTTTCTTTCCTCTCTCTATTCCATTCCCAATCTAAACACTTCAATAAACACTTCGCAGTTTCCTGCTATATGCCCAGCAGCATACTGGGAACTGGGACATTAGGAGGGTAATCATCTGTGAGTATTTTTTGAACAGGACTAGGTACTTGAATTTATTTCCACCCATTTGTCCAAGATTATGTCCTACACTTACTCTGACATGCAGATTAAAGCGTAAAATGCTCCGCTTCTGGAAAGGAGCTTACTTCATTGTTTAAGGATAACAATGGGAGTCCCCTTAATTATTTTTTTTCTATAGGCAAAATATCTTTGCTTCTTTTAGCAATGCCTCATATTTCTTGCTTCCCAGAATTCTCACCATTTCATTTCCTCTCTTCTGGGCATTATCTGGTTTTTGACCTTTTAGAAATCAGCAAGCAGAGTTGAACATGAGGACAATGGTATCTTCTAATTGATAGTGAACTGAAATCTTCAGACCTATGACTACAACCTTAGACCAGATGAGCTTGTAGAGTCAGCTTCATCACACTCCTCCTACCATATTCAGAAACCACAGGTGATGGAAAGACTAGGCTTTGGAGCCAAATACAGCTGGAGTCCATCCTGGCTCTGTCACTTGCTTGCTCAATGATCTTTAGAAGTTATTTAATTTCTCTGAACCTCTCTGAATTCTTACTTATAAAATGGGAAAATTTTGGGGGCCATGAAAATGTATTTCTAAGGTTGGCTACTGATGGGGAATATAGGAAACGCAAGGTCCCAGCTGCGATGTTCTTAAAGCTATCCTCAGAGTTTGTGCTTGAAGTCATGTTTCCCACAGGTTGCTACCAGTAAATGACTAAATAAGGTAGAGATATGAAGGCAGGTCCATTTCTGCAAGATGGAAGTTCCTCCCATCTTGGCTTTGGCTCTAGGACTCCCCGTCGGCCTTACTGAAACTTTCTTAGAATTTCACTGCAGTCTAAGACTTTCATTCTCTCTGTCCTTTGCAGGAATCAGACATGCAATGCAGTCTGATGGCTATTCTGGTTGTCTTCTAGGTCCTTTCACAATTTCCTTCACCAGCATTTCCCCTAATAAATCTCTTGTACTTTAAATCCTCATCTTGGGGTTTTCCTTATAAATTTCTTGTAAAGACAACAGTAATTACTCAATCATGGCTGCTATTATTACTGGTAAGCACGTAGTTGACTACCAGCACACTTTCTGCTTTATATATGCTGTAATTGGCTTGGCCATATCTTCCCCATTCTAGATGTATAGAGTTGAGTTTTTTATCTCTAAGAGCATGACTTTATCTTCATCTCTATTTGTTTCATATTAAAGATTTGATCCATTATTCAAATCACTGTGGAGCCCGACTTAATTATACAAATGATTTATTATTCACTGGTGTGTTAAGCAGCTCATACCAGTTCATCAGGGCTGATTGTTAAATTTTCAGAGATTTTGCAAGGCAGTAGTTAAACTTTAGTTGCTTGAAATCAAAAATAGCCATAGTTAGGATATTTACACCACAGAAATGGGAAAATGGTACAAATTTTAGGGCCTTTAAAATTTTTCATAGGGCCTATTAACCAGCATGCCACTGATTAGTCTTCCCAAACATGTGTCTTCAGCACAAGTAAAAATTTTAAACATGTTGGGACAAGAACAGAGCCCTGAAATTCCATAACTGGGTAAGTCAAAATCAATGGCTTGCCTTGGCAAGGGCCATAGTATCAGTACACTGTGGAGTGGCATTCATGGGCCTGGGTGTCAGAACCTTGGCAACAGCCTCAACAGACAGAAAAACCAAAGGAAGATGGACTCTGAAGATTAAATTTATGAATCTGGGATTCTTATCTTATAGTTAAGCAAGTCTTGTAAGTGGTACTATAAAGAATACAGATGCCCTCTTGCTGGATGTGAGTGGAATTGGTGGTAGCCAGCTCATGATTTTGAAGTCCTTGGATTCCACAGAGGTGCCTCAGAGGCCGCAGAGGAAGGGAAGATAATGTCCAAAAGGAGGTGTACCAAGTTCCCCAGTCCTGATCCAACCAAAATTGTTCCTTTTTTTTTCATTTTATATGTCTAGGTTCCCATTTAGAGATCTTTATCAAATAAACTTTAGTGGTTAAAAAAATGAAAGTCACTATCTTAGATTGTCTAGGCTATAAAATCAGATTATACTCCCTAATTTTCAAAATGAAGAGACAGTTAATTGTTCTAAGGAAATTGCTATGAAAGGATGTCTCTTACCTGAATTCCTCTCTATGGGTTCAAACACTGAAATTGTGTCATCACTGAGAAAATATGAAATAATAAACAGCCTGTCCACGTCTGCACATTTGTGTGTGATTAGTTTTGCAAAAAAACGGAGTATGTTGCTTATGTTGCCAAAGCTAAATGAAACAGAAATGAGGGTTACAGCATTATACAAGTAATCTTCCATATATTGTGTATGTAAAATAAAACCTGCAAAACGTGCGCCATGGATTTTTAAAATTGAGTTATAATTGACATATAACATTATATCAATTTCAGGTGTACATGATTCAATATCTGTATATACTGTGTAGTGATCATCACAATAAGTCTAGTTAACATCTGTCACCATACATAGCTACAAAAATTTTTAAATTTTATTTTTATGGTGACATTGGTTAACGAAATCCGATAAGTTTCAGCTGTACATTTTAATAGTAAGGCATACACACACACACACACACACACACACACACATTGTATGTTCACCTCCCATACTTAGACTTAATTTTTTTCTAGTGATGAGAACTTTTAAGATCTACTCTCTTAGCAACTTTCAAATATATAATATAGTAGTATTAACTATAGTCACCAGCTACGCATTATATCCCCATGACTTATTTTATAAGTAGAAGTTTGAACTTTTGACCCCCTTTGCCCATATCACCTACCCCCTACCCCCAAGTGTGTTATGGTTTTACGAGAGTAGGATAAACTCTCTGAAGCTGAAAATGTTCAACCATATTCTTACTAAGGCTCTAAATCTGTATGCAGAGGAATTTTCTCAGTGTATTGAAGTATCACTTATTCTTTAGATGTCTAGGGTAACACACTGGGAAAATGTACCCAAAACATGCCATAAACATACTATGCAAACCAGTTGCATTAAACGGTAGTTGCCTACTTACAAAGCTTGTTCCCTAATCACAACAATCATGTCAGCAAGAAGAACAGCACCTGGCCTTCATTTCCTGAGCACGAGCATGCCAGCAGCTGTGCTTCACAGGTGCCTGGGGCCACTTCCCTATTTCACCTCCCTCTTTCTCATGCCCATTTCTATTCTTTCTTCTAGCCCCACATCGTCTCCTTCCTTGAGCCAATCCCTCAGTTCCCAAGTATCCCCAAACTCACTTCAATGGAAAACTCACCTTTTCCCTGTCAAATGATATATTAAATATTATTTCACTTATCACTCATATTGTAAGTAACCATGACAAGTCTGTTTTCTGAGGGCAAAGACTACATCTTACTAACCGTTGTCTAATGTAACACTTTTTACATTGTAAGTACTCAATTAATGTTTGTAATGTTGTTATAAGATCGTATAAATCGGAATTTGCACTTAGAATTCTATGCATGAATAGAATAGTCTAGGTGGCTGAAAATGAGATTGAAGTCAAGAATCAAAAGTTCCCAAAGCTGATTGCCTTGTCATTGAAGAAATTAATTTATGTTCTTTCAGCAGAAGCATATCTGTAAATAGCAGCTAGTGAAATGTAGACTACTTAACAAATCCTAAACCCTTTGGGAGGTCTTTGATAATCAAAACCATTACTCCAAGGAGGCAGAGAGTAAAATAAACCATGTACTTCATCACTTCTCTGTCATAACTCTAAGCAGTGAAGTCATCACTTTCAAATTCTCCTTTGCTGATATTCATTCTTTCCATGTGGTTAGTGATTAAAAAAAAAACAGAAAAGAAAAAACAAAAAACATTTCCGATTTGCAGAAACAAAAAGTGCTTTTCTCTGCCCCTTTCTCAGATTTTCCAAGGGTACAGGACTGAAAAAACATGGTACCACGATTCCCAGTTTGAAGCCTCATATGAGATGAAAACCAGTAATTTGGAAGGGTAGCCCCAGGGCAGTCTGGGCAAAACATATAGGTCTCCATAGCTCTGTTTTCTTAGTTCTTAGTTTCCCAGACTTTAGACAGACCTCATATGGTACATGGGGGAAGCGATACCTTGTCAACCTTCTTCTCTAGTACATGATTGAATTTATAAGTAACAAATAAATTTGGTAACCCTCTCTAATAAAATACTCATAACTTTTACAGATGCCTGAAATATCAGTGAAACAACTGAATAAGGCCAAATGTCAGGCCAAATGAATTCTATTATAAATATAGCTCCTTAGCACTCACATAAATTTATAAGTATATATGGTAAGTGTGGATTTTTCATTTTAATGTCATTTTTTTCATCTAATTCTAGTGTTCTAGAGAGCTCATCAATCAGGAATACAATGTACTCAAATATAATGTTTAGGCCAGCAGTTCACAAGCTTTACTGTGTATAAGTCACCTGGAGAGCTTGTTATATATACAGAATCCAGAGTCCCACTCTCAGAGATATGGCCTCACTAGTTAGTTTCATCTCAAGAAACCTCCATTTTTAAAAGCTCCCCAAGGGATTCTAATGAAGTGGTCCCAGAGCACACTTTGAAAAACACTTGTAAGTATCTTCTGATATTTTCTTGACTATTAAGCAAATTTATCAAACTTCTCTGAACACTATCACAATATACCCAGCACTCTAAAAACTTTAGTATTTTCACTGCTTCCTATTGTGCCACCTATTCTGCTTAACAGCTATTTGTCATAACCACCTATAATATATTCTTCTACTCAAGTCACACAAGCCATTTCATTTACTGCTCCATTTTGTGCTCATTTCTGCTTCCAGGCCTTCACTTGGTGTCATCCCAGCATATACCCTCATTCTTTCCTGTGCCTGCCCAAAGTACTGTCCATTCATTTGGGCCCAATCAGTAGAGCTCTCCTTGACCATCTACTCACACTTCCTGCACAGATCATAATCTGTGGTACTCAATTTAGCACTGTATAGACTTGTAATCTTGGCTGATTTTTTAAAAAATGTATTCCTATTGTCCCAAAACAATGAAAAATTCCTAGGCCCAGTAGCTATGTTTTAACTTTTTCTACACACAGCCTGGAGTTATCCATCATCACTGTTTTGATTTCTCTCATTCTCTCTTAAATACATTTCCATCAGGTTTGTTCTACTTAAACTGCTCTTGATAAGGTCCACAAAGATCTCCCCAGTACCAATGGTTCATTTTTTGTGTCTAATTTGACCAATCAGCAGCAATTGGTACAAATGATCACTCCTGTGATACTCTTGCTTCACTTGGATTCCAGGATCCTGTATTCTCTTGGTTTTCCTCCTACCTCCTTGTTTACTATTTTTCAGTCTCTTTTGCTGGTTCTTACTCTTTGCCTCAACCTTTTAATTTGGGGTGTCCTGGGATAACAAGGAATAACTTTGTTATCTACTTCTCTATGTATGTTCACTCCCTTGGAGATTTCTTCTAGTAGAAAGGCTTCAAATAGCATCCACACATTGATGACTTCCAAATTTCTATCTCTAGCGCAGACCTCTCTCTTGAACCCCAAAATCATATATCCAACTGGTTATTCAGTATCCCTACTTGATATCTAATAGATTTAGATTTAACTTATTTCAAAACTGAACTTGTGCTTTTGCCCCAAACCTTCTCTACTGAAAGTCATTTTTCATCTCAATAGATAGCAACTCCATCTTTCTAGGTGCCCAGGCCAAAACCTTGGGAATCATCCTTAACTTCTCTCTTCTTTCACACTTCATACCCAGTCAGGAAATACTAATGGTTCGACCTTCAAAATATTTCCAGAATTTGCTATTTCTCATCACTTTTATGGCACCTACCCAGATCCATAACAACTTTTCTCTTGGGACTAGTGCAGTAGCCTCTTGCCTGGTCTTTACTTCTACCATTGCCCTTCTACAGTTTACTCTCAACAAAGCGTTTGGAAAGATTCTTTTAATATGTAAATCAGATCTAGGCACTCCTCTGTTCAGATGTCCCAAAGGCTCCCCTTATCACTCAAAGTCAAAAGAATCCTTATAATAGTCTACAAGGCCCTATGTCATCTGATCCACCATTACCTTTCTTTATTTGTCTACTCCGACCTTTAATCATCTACTCTACTGGTATCAGCCTCCTGGCTGTTCCTTGGATGTCCCAAGCCTGCTCCTTGCTCAGGATCTTTACACTGACTGTTTCTTCTACCTAGAACATATTTCCTCAGTAAGGTACATCCAGACCATACTATTTAAAATTGAAACCATGGGTGCTCCTCAATGCCATACTCTCAGTTCCCCTTTATTCTTTTCACATCAACTTACTACATTCTTTATTTTTTCCATGGTACTTAATATTTCCCATATACTACAGAATACACTTACATATTATCCTTATTGTTTATTTTCTACCTCCCTAAGCTAGAATGTAAGTTCTATAAAGGTAAGGCTTTTTTGTTCTGTTTTGTTCACTGATGTGTCCCAAGCCCCTAGATCAGTGCTTGGCATATAGCCAGTACTCAGTAAATATCTGTTGACTAAAAAAATGAATTGCTCACCCAGGGCTACATACCTACTGAAAACCTCAAAAACAGCTAGTGCTATATATGTGTATGGTTGGGAGAGACCTAAAGGCTTATTTTTATTGAGGGAAAAAATTTTAAAGAGGAAAAAAATAACAGCAGATAAACAATATCTGAAAAAAGTCATAGATTAAGATTAAACCATGAATTTTTGGAAGCTATATGGTTATGAATAGCATAAGTCTGTGATAATAGCCTTCCTGGTGGAAAGTACATCTGTCTCTTCTATCCAGCATTAACAACTGGAAGGATGAATGTTTATTCTATTTTCTCATTTATTCACTTATTTCTTCCCTTATGGAACAAATATTTATTCAGTCCCAAGTATGTAACCAACACCACTCTAACTCTAAGGGAAGCAACAAATCCAGTTCCTGCCCTCAAGGAGAGAGACCACATTACCTACACAAGTAATTGCCATGCACTGTGGTAAGTACAGGTTCTGTGGCAAGTACAGGTTCTGTGGCAAGAAAGGTGAACTCTAGAAGTCAGATTTCCCTGGATACAAATCCTAGTTCAACTAAAAATTAGCTGTGTGAGCATTGGCAAATTGTGTAGACTCTCTGAACCTCAGTTTACTTGTGTGAAGGATAGGCACAATAATATTATCTACTTTATGAGATTGTTTTTAGGATTAAATGAGATTGAGTACTATAAAGTAGTTAGCATGTCATAACTACAAATTGCTTTTTATTAGTAGTAATATTATCATTATAGGTATGATTATTAGAGCATGGTGGGCACACAGAACACAAAATAACTAATTCACTCTGGTGCAGCAAGAAAAACATTATTCTGGTTCTCCCAAGTCAGACTGGACAATCTGCCCATCAGTCCACCACAGTGAATTTTTACCCAGACAATAAGGGTCTTCATTCCATCAAAAACCTTAGATGCTTTAATTTGAAACTATTTCTTCCAACAACTCATAATGGATCACCATTAACCTCATACAACAATTAGCAACCAGTAAAATTATAATAGCAATATATATTACCAATATATGTCATATATAATTGCACATCTCAAGTCACAGTTTATTTATTTGCATTAAGAAACTGTTTTGTATGCTTTGTGAGATCATCCTCTTTAGGTTCTCAAAATTTTAAAACTTTGGGTTATTCAAACTCATGTATAAGTCTCCAGCTGAATGTGCCAGGTACTATGGAAACAAGGTCACTCTGTGGAAGGAGCTTAAGGGAAGTGTATTCCTGACACAAAATGAGCAGTGGACAGAAAGAAACATAATTAAAGACATCTCTTCCTGTATCACCATCCTCTACCTACAACAGCATGACAAGAACATGGAATGCTGTTCACAGTCAGTGCTCTGTGGGCAAGTTGACACAGTGTGGACAGAAGAGACTAAGACAACTACCCACAAGAAACTGTTTTCCCCAGATTCCAGAAGCAACACCCTGGATCATGTTCCATCTTGTTTACTTGTAAGAAAAATCCCTCTCCATTTACAACAGGAACAGTCTTTCTGTCTGCCTTCTTTGGGTGGCTGCCCTTAAAAACAGCAGTTAGTGAAAAGTATCCATCAAAAATTCTGCCCTGGAACCTCACTATAAACACTGCTATCTATAAGAGGATTATGGCGTATGAGCTGGTATCCCTCTTATGTGATTAAAATCAGTGTTTCTCAAAGCCTGGTGCACATCAGAAATCCTGGGAGTCTGGTTAAACACAGGACCAGCCCCATCCCCAGGGCTTCTGCTCAGTAGGTCTGGGGTGTGGCACAAGAATTAGCATGTCTAACAAGTGTGGGTGCCACAGTTTGAATAGCATTGATTCTAAAACTGAAAAACTAAAACTCTACAATCCTTAAAAATAAAGGATTATTTCTTGAAAGACAAAGGACATCATGTCATAGCAAAGGTAGCCTTTTAAACATTCTATACAACTCATAGTAATATATTTTCACCATATTTACAATTATAGCAAATCTATTGTTCTCTCTACTTCAAAATGTTCTACAACGGCATCTGACCCAATGAATTTTATCAAATTTAAGATTCTGTCTCTTTCTTCTCCTTCTCTTGGTCTGACTACATGTTCCCTTCATCATTTTTCTCCATGGGTTCTCCTGACCCTTTATTTCACTCACACAGGACTTCAATGTTTAGCCTGCATCCTAGTCAAGCATATGCAACATTTTCCCACCACTTTTCCCCCTGACTTCTTTTTCCAGGGACTGCTTTCCCTGCAAAAGCAAAAAGTAGGCATGGCCAGTACCTACATTCTATACATATGACTTAGTGGCAGATTTTTCCTGATATATATCAGGAATACTTTTGAAAGTCAATCTTTTGAAATTACATTCAGCCATGTGAGCAATCTGTGGTTACTGAACTCAATCAAACCTCTCAAATTAAAACCACATTAATTGCAACAGAAACAAACTCATAGACACAGAGAACATTTTGATAGTTGCCAGCTGGGAAGGTGGTTGACGGAATGACTGAAAACGGGGAAGGGATTAAGGTGTACAAATTGGAAGTTATTAAAAACAGTCACAGTAATGTAAAGTACAGCACGGAGAATACAGTCAGTAATATTGTAATAACTAGGAAAAGTGTCATGTGGGTACTAGACTTATCTGGGTGATCATAAGTTGTATAAATATCTAACCACTATGTTGTACACCTGAAACTAATACTGTATGTCAAACAACTGTAATGGAAAAAAACAACCATATTAATTGTCAAGTAACATTCTGAAAAACACAAATCCCTGAAGCCACTATGCCGAAGGTAGTCGAACTATAGCCTATGGGCCAAATACAGCCAGCCATCTGTTTTTTATGGCCTGTGAGCTAGGAATGGTTTTTACATTTTTAAATCAGTGGAAAAAATCAAAAGCATAATATTTTGCGATAGGTAAAATTATATGAAATTCAAATTATCAGTGTCCATAAACAACGTTTTATTGGAACACAGTCACACATTTGTTTATAGACTATCTGTGGTGCTTTCATACTACAATGGCAGAGCTGAGCAGTTGTGACAGTAGCCATACAGCATGCAAAGCCAAAAATATTTACTATCTGACCCTTCAAGAAAAAAGTTTGTTGACACTTACTCTACACCATTTCCTAGGGACCACCTTGAGGAGAGAGAAAGATACATAATTAAAGCACCTTGGCCATCCCACTGACTATAGGACTTCAGGTACATCCAGATGACATTTATTAAAATAACCACTCAATGGCAAAGATGTGTAGAAAAGGAAACCCTTGTGCACTGTTGGTGGGATGTAAATTGGTGCAGCCACTATGGAAAACAGTTTGGAGGTTCCTCAAATAAATTAAAAATAAAACTACCATATGATCCAGCAATCCCACTTCTGAGTATATCTGAAGGAACTGAAGCCACTGTCCCAAAGAGATATCTGCACCCCATGTTCACTGCAGCATTATTCACAATAGCCGAGACATGGAAACAACCTAAATGTCCACTGATAAATGAATGGATGAAGAAAATGTGATGCATATATAAACAATGGAATATTGTTAAGCCATGAAAGATAAAGAAATCCTGACATTCATGACAACATGGATGGGCCTATAGGATATTATGCTAAGTGAAATAAGTCAGACAGAGAAATAAATACTGTATGATTTCACTTATATGTGGAATCTAAACAAAAAAAACTTATAGAAATAGAGATCAGATTAGTGGTTGCCAGAGGCAGGGAGTGGGGGATGGAGGAATTAGATGAAGGCGATAAAAAGGTACATACTTTCAGTTATAAGATAAATAAGTTCGGGGATGTAATGTACAGCATTATGGCTATAGTTCACAATACTATATTGTACATTTAAAAGTTGCTAAGAGAGTAAATATTAAAAGTTTTCATCAAAAGGGAAAAAATCATAACTATGTGAGGTGCTGTACATCAACTAATCTTATTGTGGTAATCATTTTTCTATATATCTATAGATAGATATAGGTATAGATATATAATCATGTTGTACATCTTAAATTTATACAATGCCAATTCTATCTCAGTAAACTCATAAAACATAAAATAAAATAATCACTTGAGTAAGAACCTATTAATACTTGCATGGTAATCAATTTCATTAAAAAGCTATAACAACATGTCCCTGGTCTTGAAATCAGATGAGCTGAGGGTCATCTAGAACAGCAGTCCCCAACCTTTTTGGTAGTGCTCCTATTAGAATCTAATGTCTAATGATCTGAGATGGAACTGAGGCTGAGGAACTGCTGCAAATACAGATGAAGCTGAGCTCACTTGCCCACTCAGCGCTCACCTCCTGCTGTGTGACTCAGTTCCTAACACACCATGGACTAGTACCAGTCAATGGCCTGGGGCTTGGGACCTCTAACCTTGATGTTTCATCATAAGGACCATATTATAAGTCTCAAACACATTTGGGAAAGATCAGACCAAATTCATGGTTCCTTCAAGCACCTGTCTTTTTCCATGAACTTCCTGAAGTTCCCCAGATTAGGACGAGGCATGGGCACTAGGCCTATGCAAGAGCGGAGAGAATCCTCTTCAGAACCAAAGCCAGTATAAGGTGGAAATTTCCTTTCTATTTTTGGAGGAGATGGAGCCTTCCATGGAATCGAGGTAAAGTTCTCTAGAGCAAAAACAAAGGCAAATGAAACATCAATATTTTTTTTGTCCTGATTATGGCTGTTTTTGAAAGGTTTGTTATATTTTCAAAATGAACATAGAGATCTTTGCAGACTATTTTAAACTCTTTCAAAAAACCCAGCAAAATCCTGTGAGTGTAGGTTTCAAACATGTTTACAAAAACCACAGAACTCTCTCATTAATCGTCACTGGTTCAAAAGAAAGGGGCGGGGAGAAAGAAACTGTCTATGTCAAAAAAAGTAAACATTTAACTTTTGTCATCACATCCCATTTCTGAATATTTTTTGTTCATCCCTAATTTTTCCAATGATATGAAAATTCAAACTTAGAACTTCATGCTGTGCATTCTATATTTTAACTTGTAATTTAGTCCTCTCCTCTCTTTAGTCAACACTCACTAATCAAATTCCTTTCCAAATAATACTAACTCCTGACTATTTTGCCTTAACCTTCGCTATTCACTATCCCCTCCTCCTGTGCCCACTTTTTCACCCCTCTCTCTTTCCTCCAACTCAATTCTAGGCCATGGCACTTCACTTGCTAGTTAAAAAACAAAAACAAAACTTGATGTCACCAACCCCTGTTCCAGGTTGCTCTTCTTACTGCCACCCCCAAAGAATACACTTGTACTAAAATGTGATGAAATAAACAAACAAACAAACAAACAAATAAATAAATAAAACCCAAACCAAGCAAACAATAAAACTTTTAGAACAGCCACGGCTTACTCAAAAGGAGTGTTAAGTGGCAAATACTATTGTTTTTTCATTTATTTATCATCTGTAAGGAAGGAGAGATGGAGAAAGAGCTGAGGACATATTCGTAATTAAGTACTCATTTGTAAGGCTGTATAATCTCTGAGAAGCAAGTGTGCTTCTCAGTGAGAAGCAAAGAACACACTGACCCAATAGATCCAGATCACTTGTTTGTCCCACAAAAATGGCAAAACAGATGCCAGAATCTTTTCTAAAAAAAACATAACCAGAACAATACAACCCATGGAATCTAATTTCTACTTCTTCCTCAAACTTGAGTATCCACAGGTGTTGCCATTGGTGACTGAAAGGAATTCCACATAAGCAAAGATTTCCTTTTCCATTGTCAAAGTTCTAATATCAGGAAGAGTACAGATTTAGTGCACACCTCTATAACTGAAAAAGGTAAAAGGCCTAAGAAGTAAAAATTGGTAGTTACAAAGTAGTCACAGGGATGTGAAGTACAGCATAGGGAATATAGTCAATAATATTGTAATAACTATATATAGTGCCACATGGGTACTAGACTGATCAAGGGGTCACTTCATAAATCATATAAGTGTCTCTCACCACTATGCTGTTCATCTGAAACTAATATAAAATAATATTGAATGACAACTGTAATTGAAAAATTAAAAAAGTAAATATAAAATGTGCATCAATTTGTATTCCAAGGCAACCTAATTCTTAAAATTGAGGAACTTTTTTTTTTTACTGATTGATCAAAAGGTTTAGGGTTTGATGTTATTTCTAATTCTAATTTGAAAAAATTATCAATGTTCACATTCCTTTAGACTTCCTAAGAGCCTGTGTGTGAAATCCCCTCAAGCAGAATCCCCAAAGAGTATTGTTTCATCCTAACAAAAACTGTTCACAGAAGACCTACTGGCAAAGAGAATGTCATCATAAATTTCTCATTGGCTCAGTGAAAGGGGGTAGCCAGAACACAGATAGAGAAGTGACTGATGAGCCTCTCCTATTGCTATATTTGTGGCAATGAAAGAGAAGCTTTGGTAATAAAGAAGAAAGTTCAAATCTTAGAATTAGGCAGAGTCTATCATTGCTAACTATTACATGAAACACATCACCAATTAGTACCTTCACTTCAGAGAAAGGACTCTATGTGATTATTAGAAAACTGGGGAATAATCACTTTCTTCTTGGGGAATAATCAGTTTCTTCTAACGGGACACACACACACACACACACACACACACACACACACATAATTCTACACACTAATCTGAGCAGTCTAACTAAAAGAAGACACATTGAATTGCAAAATAATTAAAAATACATTCTATACTTCTCCCCAAAATTATAGATTTCATAACGGTATTTTCTCAACTAACATCATTTTTGCAAGATTTAAGTAACAAAAGAACCAATTTAGTGTTCCTCTGTACCCACAGTGCCATCTAGTGTATAAAAGCCAAGAAGTTTTCCATTCCATCATGCCTGACTGTTATAACCCCACATACATCTTTCTGGATACTCTAACTGAAGATATCATTTCTCTGGTAACTGCTTGCATTAACAAAGCTTTGGACTTGCACCTGAGTAAGTTTCCTGTCTTTGGTTTCCATCATCCCAGTATCCTGCGTGTTTCAAGTGTTAAAAAATATTTGGTGAATAAATGAAAAAGTATACATATTTGTACAAAGCATCTTCCCAAATATCTTCTTTACTGACATTCTGCTGGATCCTGAGACACACCTGTCTTTCAAATAGTCTGAGTCCTCTAATTCCAAGTGACTTGTAAAAGCATACATATTGAACATCTATCCACAATTAACTGGGTTCCAACAAACTTATGGAGCTGAAATTATTTTTTTTAATTTTTATGTCCCTTCACAGTGATTTACTATTTGTCATTTCATTTGGAAATAATGCTGGGAAAAGCCTTCAATTACCCCAAAGTTCATCTTGTATGTTCTAGTAACCTAGATATGGACCCAGGTTTTGGTAGGCCTGAAGCTTATATAATTTGGGAGAAGCTCTTCAAAATAAAGAATGCTAAATTAGTAAGAAGGAATTAGGCCCACGGCTTTGGACTTGGGCCCTTGCAAAGGAAGAACCCTAAAGCTTAATTTTCATTATCTTTATTAGCTTCAAGGTAAATCCATCTCTGCTTGTACTCAATACTCAAGTTGAATAATTTTGGTGGGATGCTCATTTTTGGATCAAATAATAAGTGAATCACATCATTTTCTAGCTCTAGCTAGAAAATCCTTAGAAATCATCTAATTCTCAATCCTCTTCATATGGGAGGAAAAAGAGACAAAATTGTCAGGTTCGTTAGGCCATATGGTGAGACTAGAAGTGAATTCCATCCCTATCATTGTACCTTGGGATGGCTAAGTTGCTCAAAGGGTGATTAATAAACTTTTCATTTTGGATGCCCTGCTTCTTCTAGTACCAAGTATACAGAAATGGTTAAAAATAACTCCACAAAGTTAAAGGTGTTTTAAGTTTTTTGTTTATTCTTGATATCAGTATAGCCTAATAAGTGTTCAAGGGCAATGGGAATGAATGGTCTTGTTACTAGTTTGATTGGCCCAGCCTCTGAGAATCAATAATAAGAAAGTCTCTCATAGACAAAGAAATAATAACCCATGGCAGGAATTCTAAGTACAAACAGTTTACATTCAAATCTGTGACCCTTCAATGAAAGAAACAGCTACTGGAGACCCTGGAGCATTTTCCAACATTCAGGCTACAGGAAAGTCCAACAGGCCTTCATCTGCCAGTCTGTGTTCATCTACATGAAATAAGAGGAAATAACATGCTACAGCATGGCAGGCAAGCCTGGACCAGCAGGATGGTCAAGCTGCCTAATGGGGAAGTCATATTGGGCTGCTTTGTGGAAGAATTTTATGGAACCACCTTTTTCTTAGAAACTTTAAATACATGAAAGAATCTCATCTTTTTTAGGAGTCAAATTGGTTTTAAACGGGGGTACAGATATTTCTTGGAATTCTATCAGGTCCTCTGCTTCTATATAAATAGAAAGCTTACTCATGTGTCTTTCTTGGGACTGTAGCCAGCTCCTTCTCTTAGGCTGTCTGCCATTTTTTTCTTCCCCCAAAATGTTGGGGTATCATTACCTAAGAGAAGGTACTAAAGCACCAAGGCTATATACTGCATTAGAAATGTTCCCCTAGCTTCCCCTTAGAGAGTTCCCTAGCTATGTTATTTCCACTTGTCAGCTTCTATGGTGCTGCAGAGTAGAGACACCAGGTATTCTACTGACTACATTATTGACAAGGGAAGAAATGTGACCACAATTATTGACGGAGCTTTTTCCTGGTTTGGGCATTAGAGATACCAAAATATAATGCATATAATTTGGTCAGTCTTATGAATTTTAGAACAATACAAATTATAAACAAAATTAAAATGCCAGAAATAACTAAGTAACATTAAGTATATTAATCTAACCTTACCAAAAAGTCAGTAAAAGCAAATGTAAAGATTATGAGAGAATATTTATTCACTCCCCATCTATCCTGCACAGTGGATATAATTTCTAGTCATTAGTTACATTAAGTCACTGTTGTTACTCAAGAAGTGTTGTGTAATAACAGTGTTTGCTAAATGGGATATTTTAACATATTATGGGAATATAAAAAGTCAGCGTGACTATAAAATGCATCATAATTTTGCATTTGCATAATTTTCTGTTTAAATGCATAATGCTAATGTTATATTAGCTTTGAAGGCACAAAGTACATAATACAGAAAGTCTATAGAGTGAACAAAAGAAGTGAGCAGAAAGAAATTAAGCACTAGGGCTCAACTGAAAAGAACCATAGGGCATTTAAAGCTGATATATTTGCCGAAGACAGCTAAATTTGGAGTATACCAGTAAATTCACCCTGCCTCTCAAAGATCCCTGCAAATCCATTAAGAAATGAACAATGAACCATGTCTCTCCAACACTACATTTGTTTTCCCAAGTGCAACCTTTATAGTCTCAAAATCAAGCTGACAGGCCTCAACCAAATGTTAGACTTTATGTTTAAAGGATCATTGATATCTTAAATCTTCACCACATCCTTTATATTAAGGTAATCTGTCAGTAGGACACAAGTAAATGTTTTCGTGATTCATATTTTATATATTTTTTTTCAAATTTTCAAGTCTGCACTGAAGACCTATTGATTATAATTAGGCATCTACATTTATTAAAGACCAAATTCTTCTCCCAGTGATCTAAGGGTCACTAGCAGCTTCTCGACAACAGCCACCATCTGCACATTCCTGGCTGCCTCTTGAACACAGTTCCCAAAACAAATATACCCAACTGTGTCCACTAAGGAGAACCAATGTTAGAAAATAAAATAAGAAGAGGCCACCAGTCTGACCTCATAACGCCTACACCTCTTGACTAATCTGGCAGGCAGATGCAGTGGAACGAATTTTTTTAATGAACCAAAGAGTGAAATTAAAAGCCTTTTTTATGCCAATCCCTTGGTGCACTCAGTATGCCTTCTCTCACAATGTAAAGATTCCCAGGAGACCAGGAATACTACACAATGGGGACACCAAGGCACATAGGTGGGCCTCATTTCATTCTAGAGACAAGCACCTTGTCTTTTAGGAAGCTGTGGTTGCTTCTGGCTTCCACTTCATCCCTCAGGGAACTGTGCTCACATGACTATTCCAAGGTTGAGAGAGGAGTAGAAGAGTAAGCATTCCACAACTCCAGCTCCACACCTCCACCCCTACTTAGCCTAGCACCGGCATATGTCTGGAACCTGAAGTAGAGGCCCAGGAAGGGAGCAGAGCTGCCAGGCAGGCTCAACAAATAAGGAGCTTGGGGTTTTTTTTGGCTTCACACCAAGTTCTCCACCTGTTTCTATGACTCTCAGAATACCATGTAACATGTTGTAGGTCCCTGCTCCCCTTACAGCCTAAAAACTCTTTACTCAACTCTGTAGCACCAAAGACTACTGCAATGACCTGCACGTAGTAGGTGTTTAATAAATCACTAGTTTTCATTCTGAACTGAACTAACCTGAATGAAATTGATAAATTAAAGAAGACAGAAGCTGGAAACCCAGGAAAGGTAGAACAAATGAGCACAAGAGAATTCTCCAGAGAATGCAAATAAGTATATCCATTGCGTAGGCAAGAATTCAGTGAAAAGAAAAGCATCTAGATTCCCATTTCAATTGCTTGACCAAAACATTTACCCATATTATAGTGAGGCTGGGGGCTATAAAGGAAAACAGAAGCCTCTGTCATCAAGGAAACAAGTTTAACTCTTGCTTCTCCCTTTACTTGCTGCATGACCTTTAACAAGTTTGCCCACTTTAAGTCTCAGTTTCTTCACCTCTAAAATGGGGATAAAGCCTATCCTTCTAGAACTGATGTTAGGAAGAAATAAGATGACAAATTCCCAGCAGATAGCAAATACTCAATAAATGGTAGCTATTATGAGTTAGCATTTGAAATTCAAAAGTAAAATCTTAACTATGAAACAAAGATTCAAAGATTTTAATATTTTCTAATTGACAGATGTATCACTTACCAATTCCATATTTAGTCTTATAATAAGTCTTCGTAAATTCATCACAGTCACAAAGGAGCACTTTCCTTCCCCACACATTGATGGTGGTTCCTATAGACAGGTCACTATCTTTGTAAAACTCTTGTTCTAATTTTCCTAGCTAAAAAAACAAAGGAACACAACATTGGCACCACAGACCCTCCAAAGATCTAACCCTTCCCAAAGGAAATTTTTAAAAAACAATTATATCATTTATAACCAAATTTAAAAAATCAAATCAGAAGACAACCAGTCAAAATCAATATTTTAAAACATTTTTAGCAATGTAGTGCTACCCAATAATAGCAATGCAATGCATATATTTACATATGCACTTAAGCATGTTTATTATTAATAAATAGCAATACAATGCACACACTTATATATTCATCGATTTAATTCACAATCAATCTCATGAGAGAAGAATATGTAACTCACCCTACATTTCAGATTCTAGGGATGTCATATTGGCAAAATTAATAAAATATGAGGTTCCTCACCTTGCATTTATCCAGCAGGTAGCCATACACTCGGTTCTCTGCCAAGCCACTATACAAATTGAGAACTACTCGATCTGTTATCGCACCTGGTTGATAGATTCCAGGTGGGCCATACTGGAAGACAAAAGCAAAACAAGGTATAGTGGATGGCCTCTAAATAAAAAGATGGTCCTCTTGAGGGGCTCAAGTGGGAAATGTTCATTATATAGTTCTTCTCTGCAGTAAAACAAGACAACTTACTCTCTGTTCACCTCTCCCCATGCTTCCTTACCTCCTACAGGCTGGTCTATACTCCACCCATCAGTTAAGGCCCTGATACAGCTCCATCTTTCCCTGTAACCTCTCCTATCCTACTCACCTGTCCCTGATCCAAAGCTCCATAGCACCTACCAGAGGATTAAACTACTTTTTGTGGTTCTCTAATTGCTTCATCACCAGTCATCTTTTCTCTTCACTCAACTACAAACTACCCTGAGGAAGAAACTATGCTTTGCCTTCTTTTCTTTACTCTGCTTAGCACCCTGCCTAATCCTGAGCTTAGGAGACACTTGCTGGCTGAGAAAAGCACCACGGTAAGGTGGTAAGAACAACAGAGTGTAGTCAGCCTCTAACAGAAACTATGATCCTCAGTTCCACATGCACTGGAGGTAGTCCAAGCAGTTGTGTGAGCTGCAAGAAATACCTTAACTAACTTATAATTGACAGTGGTCAGTTTATCGCATACAGATGAGAAATCTGAATCATTTCTGATACTTGTGACATAACATATGAATTCAAACATGTGAATTTATGATGTGTGGGGTATAAGTAAGCCATGTCACATAGAAAAACAGGACATTTGGACACAAATTCTCTCTTCACTACTTACTAGCTATAGGCCTTTGGGCCAGGTATTTTTCTAGAACTTCAGTTTTGTCATCAACAGTAACTACAGTACTTATTCCTTCCTTCCTCAAAGGGTGTTGAGAGCATCATGGGAATACCCACAACTACTATATCTCTCTCCCATGAGGATCTAAACTCCGTGAAGCAGAACTTAATCCACTTTCTTTTTCACTATAACCCCAGAGCTGACATACAGTTGACACTCAATAAATACAAGTTGAATGAATGAATAAATGAAGCAATGATGGCAAGGCACATTGTGAATGTCAGATGTATCATTATTATTTTATATTCAGCCTACTTTTCAAAGCCATTCTAAAAACAGGCTTCCCTAGTACCTACTGGCTACCTGTTATGCATACCCTAGAGCTCCCTCTGGGACAAATCCTGCCTACCTCCCCCACAAGTCCACCTCCCAGCAACACAGCAGGGCTTCCGGCAATGGGCTCAGAGAACAACCAGCGGTTGTTTGCATTAGAAATGAGTGTTACAGAAACCTCTTCCACAGTACTAAGAAATAAGTTAAAAAATACTTTATCTAAATAAGAAATAAAACATTACATCGAACTGAAAAAGCCTTTATTTTGTGTGTCCTTATAGGTATTTATAGGTCCTTAGTGTTTTGTGCTGTGTTATCTCATTCAATCTTTACAGTTACCTCAGGATGGAGGCCTTGTTAACTGCATTTTAGAAATAAGGAAATACACTCAGGTTAAGTAACTTGCCAAAGATGACACAGCTATTAAGTTCATAACCACAATTCTAATGCAGGTATTCTGTTTCTGTGATGTTTCTGGCTGTACCCAAGTTAAGTTAGCTCTCAATTGGCCATAAATATGCATAGAAATCAGTCTGACAACTATTTTTTAGTAGTAAATGAAATGAAAAGGTTATCATTGCCACTAGCCAGTGGCTAGTTGGTGACCAGTGGCTACTCTCACAAGAGTCACTCCTGTGCGTATACATGTTTGTGTGTGTACATTCACAACCCAGAAAAACACCATGGGAATCTCCTTAGTAGGCTACAGAGGCCAGAGGCCAGTGCTCCATTCAAGGCCATGAGCAATTCTTTTTTACTCATTTAGATTCATAAGACTGATTGTGAACTCAATGATAAATAGGTACTTTCTCTTGCATCTAACTTTTTCCCTTTACTTGCCTTAAACCCAGATTATTCCAACCTCGATTTATTATACCTTCTTTATTACTTTCAAAGATGTATATTAATACAGGGAACAACATGAAAACTTTCTAAACACTTTCAATAATATATGATAACTGTCATCACATAGTCACAACACATGACATTCCAGTGAGTGACTAGAGTCTTTCAGACCACATGCAAACTGGGAAAACTATTCTGTGTCTACTGCTCACCTTTGGCAGCTTTCTCCTCTGGAGGAAGAATGGCATAGCATCCCGGCCTGTGTTGTGTGGTAGCAATTCTTTGATTTCGATAGTATCATCAGACAGAAAGTAAAGCAAGATGAGTTCTCTACGATCCCCAAACAATGAGGCTGAGTCATCCCACAGACAGAAGAAACGCAAAACCTTCCTATCATACTCGAGGAACTGTTTCAGGGTGTCGAAGGACTCATAAGGACGTAAGGGCTGTATGCAATCTAGCTTCTGAAAATAGAGAAAAGGTCAGTAATAGTTGTGGTTTGGGCGTAAGCACTTCTGGGATGCAAGCAATCAAAGAACATAGACATACCTTTTCCATAGGCTATTCTGTAATATATTTTTTTAATTTCAATTAACAACATTCATGTACATGCATATATAACCAGTTTTAACCTTAAAAATTAAATCATTAAGTTTTTCATATTAAATATTATTTTAATGCATTAAAATGTATTTCTGAAATGATTTTGAAAATGGACCTTTCTCAAAGACTTAAAATTCATGTTTAAGAAAAGACAAAACTAATGTATGGTGACAGAAATTAGAACAGCAATTGCCCCTTGGTAAGAGATTGACCAGAAAGGGGCACAAAGGGACTTTCTGGGGTGATGAAAATATTCTGTATCTTGATCTTCATGTTGCTTACTAAATTGTACATATTTTTCAAAACTTGATCTGTACACTTAAGATTTGTACATCTCAATCTATGTTAATTATACCTCAATCAAAAAAATTGTCTTTTCACTGAAAATTCCTATCAATGTATCTTTCTTATTCACCCAAAGATATCTATGGAGGAAAAAGTAAAGAAATATCTTCATGGTTTTATTTTGCTTAAAAGCTTTAGATATCAAGAACCTGAAAGGCCACAGAAACAGAAACAGAAACAGAACAAATAGAGAACTGCCCAGTCAGCACAGAACCATTGTGCTGTCTCTCAACCTAGGAATCACTAGCTATGCAGGCTTCTTGGTGCAACTCTTCTCTATTTGCATGTTCTCAGACCTGTCCTGGAGCAAAACTGCCCCCATTATATCTGATGTAGCCAAATAGGATAGTTATATAAGAAACTGTTTGGTGGCAAGGGAGATGTAGTCCTACATTGTGTTATGTAATCTGATTATAAATTCTCAGAATTTTGTATCTGCCCAGGGCAGTCTAGGTGCAGTCTTACCGCAAGATGGGAGGCTATATGATAGCCTTCCAGAGGCTCTTTAGTTTTATCCTTGATATTTAAATGAAATTATGGACCTCTACTTTCATCAATTGAAAAATATTTCTTTGGCATTATAAGGTCTCTAATAAATGCATTATTGATTACATACCATTTACCATTAGGACTCTTTCCAGTTTTCATTAAATTGTTTAATTTTAACTTTGCATTTCAAGACAGTAAGCACTGGAGAAAAGCACTAAACTCAATATAAAAGCCTCTTATTAAATTCCTAATTTTCAACAGATTTCTGTATTTATTGAGGAGCTTTCTCCCTGAGGGAATAAATGCTAAAATGAATCTCCCAATCTAAAAGGATATTATTTAAAACATTTATTGGCTGTTCTTGGTATTTATTCTCAATTCCTGGCACAAATTATTTTTTTTCTTTATAAACCTATGAAATTGCACAGTGCTCTATGTATTGCACATAATGCATCATTATTCACAATCACCATCATATAATACCAACTGTTCGTGAATGAGTGCAGCCATGTGCAAAGGCTGGTTATTCATATGGATCCATTTCTTTTAGGTTTTCTCTGTTGGTTCTAAAGACTGCATTTATCTAGACTCTTTGATTTAAGGCATTTGGAAAAAATAAAACGAACCCAAACCATAAATCTTCTTGCACACCAATACACACATGTACAATGCCACAAGGATTTCACCTTAGATATTCCAGGATCAACAATATATATTTCTCAAGACAGTTGTATGCCTACAACATTAAAGAATAATTCTTCTGGGGTCAGGGGTCAGGAATAGATGAATGATCCTACATGCAGCTTTTAATAAAAGATCAAAGAAGAATAAAAGGAGATTTTTATTCTAAATTTTATGTTATCTTTCTGCAAGAAAATAAATTACAAGTTTTAGAAACAATAAAAATGAGATTAAATTTATCTATAGGGACAGAAATGAGAACAGTGGTTATCCCTGGGTAGGGAAAGGAACTGATTGGGAAAAAAAAAAGCATAAAGAAGCTTTCTGGAGGGATGAGGATCAAAATATTCTATATATTGATTTGGATGTGGATTACATGTGTGTACGCATCTGTTAATTCTCATCCAACTGTATACTTAATTTCTGTGTATTTTACTATGTATAATCATACTTCAATTAAAAGAGAAAAGAAAAACAATTGACAATAATAAAAATCAGGGTAAGAAGCAAGAGATTTGAGTTCAAGTCCCAGCAAGAAGATTAGTTAGTTATATGACATTCCACATGATACTTGCCCTTTTGGGTGTTCAGATCCTTCTATAAAACATAAAATTTGGAACAGAAACAAACTCATAGATACAGAGAATATTTTGAGGGCTATTATATAGGAGGGGGTTGGGGGAACAGCAAAAAAGGGCAAAGGGGTTAAGAAGTACAAATGGATAGTTACAAAATAGACATGGATATATAAAGTGTAGCATAAGAAAAATAGTTAATAATGTAAAAAATATGTAAGGGGGAAGAGGGGTACTAAATTTAGTGGGGTGACCACTTTGTGAGTTATATAGATGTCTAATCACTATGCTGTACAACTAAAACTAATATATTATTGTATGCCAACTATAATTGAAAAAATCATTGAATTGTACAATGTAAATATGAGCAACTAACTATCTATTATATTTCAATAAAGCTGAAGGAAGAAAAACATAAAATTTGAGCCAAGGGATAATTTTAATAACTTTAGAAAGATAACAATAATACTAACACTGATTCTTTCCTCCCTACACTAACTGGGGTCAGACTTTGAAGACAATCAACCTTTCATAATGGGGGTATATCAGAATCATGGCCCTTGTCATTCCTCCAGAACATCTCTGCATCTGATGCCACCATAGGGGAGCTGGGAGTCCCATGGAAAAAGGAAATAGGTAAAAGCTGTACTCAGGGCTCAGTTCAGTAAATGAGTAGTACAGAAGCCAAAATTTTCCCAGAGTTAGGCAACTAAATGGGAAAAGACAAGCTAAGTAAGTGTGGGCCCAACTCTTACACTATTAGTGACCTCAAAGCCAATCACAAGCTCTTAGAAATTGTCCCAAGTGGGCAGCTCACTAATGACTCCTATGACTGGAAGAGAAACTCTCCATGGGGAGAAGTGGGGGTGGGGGCAGCAAGTGAGACTTTCCTGCACTAAGGCCAACACCCAGCCTTCCCTCCAGCCCAAAAGGAGAGGGCAACTTCAGTGACTATGGCCCCAAAAGTTCTTTCACATCTGCATCAGAAGTACCAATACCATCTACTAATTCTCTGAAGTGATTCTCATTCTAAAGACAAGAACTCATGGACATACCAACTTCTTACCTGTCTCCATGTCTTCATGTAGGGATCTTCTGGACACTCTCCTGGGGGGTTTAATTTGATTCCTATTTTCTTCAAAAAGTTTTTGTGAATACATCACAGTCATAAATCTTGAATATCCAGCCATAAAAGACAATGTCTATATTGATATTGAAATGATACACAGTATAAAACTGATCATCATCAGGAGGTGGGAGAGAAATCCGACGACGCCGGATAAAAGTCCCTGTGGTGTGAAATAAAATACAATTGTTTCATTGTATGGCTAACAAAGAAGAAGTCATAGCACGTTTCTGCCAACAGCCCCAAATGCTTTCCCACAACACTTACCTGGGCAAAGGGCTGGTTCTTGGAGGCAGCATTAGTATGTTCAAACTCTGAGGGTGCCAGAGGAGCTGAGACTTCTGAGGTCAAAAGTTATTTGACTAGTCTTACATGTTATTAGAGTTGCCTAAGTGGTACTATAAAAGTACTTTAACAAACCACAAAGAATTGGTTGGGAGAGAAAGGGGACATAAACAGCGTGAGACCTAATGCCCCAGACACTGTCATCATGTATTTTCCCAGAACAAGCACGCTCACTTTCACCTACTAGCACTCAATGTGAGCACACTAAACAAGGCACTAAGACCCCAAGGAAGGGTGCTCCCAAAAATGCATACTCCTGACTCAAAAAAATAAGATAACACACTTTAATATAAGTGCCAACACAATGATTTATAGCTCCTTAAACATGAATGACTTCATGCTGCTTTGATGCCTTGTGGAATCTTCTTTCCTCTACCAACCTCTTCACCCTCCTTCTTCCATAGCCTCTGTCTACCTTCACACAATGCCCCCCAACACAGATACATGAAGTGAAGGTTATAAGAGGCTTCACAGCTGTAGCCAATGCTCTGGACCAAATGTTATGGATCTCATCCCATCTTTTACTTCTGACCCTGTGATGCCCATTCATTTCTTCTCTTGAGAATATGGATCCAGGGTCCCAATGTATACCCAAAAATGTGGTTAGCCACTAGAAGTAAAAGGATTACCTTCCTAGATGAGTATGCTAACCATACCACACCATACCAGCCAACTTACCCAAACACTGCTAAAATCTATTGTCAAGAATTGTTTACAGTTGGAGATTTTACCCTACTTACAAGCTAATGAGTTAGCCTGCCACAGTTTCATGGAGTCTAGCAGAAGACACAAGATACTTTGGTTAGAAGTAAAAGGCAGTTTATTACTCGCAGCAATACCAGTAGCCAGAATATCAGTATTTCTTGCACCAGTTTCCTATGCCTAAATTCCCACAGTTAACAACAAGATCCAGGTAACTCCTGCACATGCAGTGGGCTACATTACAGGAGAGGAAACCTGAGCTTAGGGAGCCCAAATCTTTTATGATGGGCAATAAGCATTCCTGCCTTTTGCTTCAGAAGGAGACAGTACCTTTATTAGACCAAACAGTAAGTATGTCTGTCTCTTGCTCTGGAAGGAGATACCACCTCTATCTTCCAAGGCTATGAGCAAACCTGTAATTTGTTCCAGAAGAAAAGACTTTCTGTCTTCCAAAGCTGATTGCTACCTAAACATCCTTGAAGTAGTCCAGAACAAAAAGCAGTCTGCATCTCTGCTTATAAGATCTACAGAAATGCAAGATACCATAGAGAACTGTCTCTCAACATCTGTGACTAACTTAGGCTTGAAACCTACTCAAGGGTAAAAATAAAAGGGAGGTTCCAGTCAAGATGGTGGAGTAGGTAGACACTGTGTTTGCCTCCTCCATGACAACATTAAAATTACAACTAAACTATAGAACAATCAACCCAGAGAACTACTTGAAGACTAGCTGAATAGAAGTCCTATAACTAAGGATATAAAGAAGAAGCCAAGTCAAGACTGGTACAAGGGGCAAAGATGCAAAACAAACTGGCCCCATACCCATGTGTGATTGTTGAGAATCAAGGGGTTTTCTCAGCTGTAGAGGTCCTCCCTGAGAAGCAAAGGATCCCAGCCCATACCAGACTCCCCAGACCAGAGTACAAGTACTGGGAAGAGGAGTCCCTAAAGCATCTGGCTGTGAAAACCAGCAGGGGTTCCATCTGCCCGGGTGAGACAGGCTGTTGGAAACCCAGGCGTACTCATAAAGGGCCTACACACAGATTCAGGCGCTCCCAGGCACTAACCCTGGACACTGGCTGAGGGACTGTAGCCCTAAGACATGCAGGGAGAGACTGGGTTATGTGGTTCAGGGCAGGGGCTGGAGGGGTGGCGAACACTGTCCCTGCATTGAGCCCTCCTCCTGTACAGCCTATGGGCAGGTGCCATCTTTCCTGTGTTGAGCCCTCCCTGCACATAGCCAAATATAAATCTAGATTGGCCTTGTGAATTATGCTCACTCCACTCTGGTGACTCCCTGACTCCCTGGAACCTCACCCCAATTCATGCATCACAGGAGGCTCTTTCACCAGCAAAACTCTGTCTCTGGCTTACACTGACAGAGGCAGCTTCGGTGGCTCGCAGCTAGCCCCAACCTGCAGTCTTTCTTGGACAACTAGCAGGGGACTGCAGGCCCAGGAGGCAGTACCTGGCCTCCATGTACACTGAAACATTTGCAGAATGAGCCCAGGCTCAGCACTGAGGTCAAATCTAAACCTGCATTAACCTGGTGAACACCACTTGCCCCACCCTGGGACTCCCTGAGATGCTGCATCACCCAACTCACCTATCGCCAGAGGCTCTTTCAGTGACTAAGCCTTATGGGCAGCTGGGTGGAGGTGGTAGCAGGGCTTAAGGTACCTGGGCATTTTGCTGAGCTGCCTCGGGCCCCATACTATGGCAGCCAGCCTTGGTTTGCATCATAGCCTCTCCCATGCACCTCCAGGTACAGCACTAGGCAGTGACCTAACAAGGATCGCTCTATAGCTCCTACCAGGTAGCCCTATACCAGTCACAGCAGCAGCTGAACTTGGCCTGCAAAGGAGCCCCTCCCAAGAGGCTCCAGAACCAACACACTCAGTGGCTAACTTGAGACCACAACAAAGCACCACCCAATTACTCCAAAAAGTAGCACGACCAAAGGGTGGTCTCAGCAGGCACCAGAGCCCTCTGAGGTGAATCTTGCTCCATATGGTCAGCCCCCGCAGAGCAGTTCATAGGCTGTGGATATGGCTAGTACTCACAGCCAATCAACCTAAGAGTCAATCCCACTCACTAACATGCCAACAGCAATCAATGCTCAACTATAACAGGAAGGCACACATAACTCACACAAGGGACAATTCTGGAGCACCCAGCTCCGGTGACCAGGGAAACTGCGTCACTGGGCCGCACAGATACCTACTACATAAGGTCACCCAGCCAAGGCTGGGAGACGTTTTAGATGTGCCTAAAACATAAAACAAACACAGAGAGGTAGCCACAATGAGTAGACAAAAAAAAAACATGTAGCTGATGAAAGAACAGAAGAAAATTCAAGGAAAAAAAAAAACCTAAATAAAATGAATGCAAGCAATCTAATAGATACAGAGTTCAAAACACTGGTTACAAGGACACTCAAGAAACTTAGTGAGAACATCGACAAAGGGATAGTAAGCAAAAAAAAGGGCTTAGATAAAAAGAACCAGTCAGAAATGAAGGCTACAATAACTGAAATAAAGAATACGCTAGAAGGAAACAACAGTAGATGAGATGAAGTAGTAGACTGAATCAGAGATTTGGAAGACAAGGTAACAGAAGACACCCAATAAAAACAGCAAACAGAAAAAAGAATTTTTAAAAAATTAAGATAGTTTAAGGGACCTCTGGGACATCATCAAGCTTAACAACATTTGCAATGCTGGTACCAGAAGAAGAGAGGAGAGAGTGGGGGATTAAGAACCTATTTAAAGAAATAATGATGGAAAACTCCATAACTTGGTAAAGAAAATAGACATACAACCCGAAGAAACTCAGAGAGTTCCAAAAAAGATGATCCCAAAGAGGCCCGCACCAAAACTCAACATAATTAAAATACAAAAGGTTAAAGACAAAGAATCATAAAAGTGGCAGGAGAAAAGCAATTAGTTACCTACAAGGGATCTCCCATAAGACTGTCAGCTGATTTCTCAACAGAAACTTTGCAGGCAAGAAGGGATTGACATAAATTATTCAAAGTGATGAAAACCCAGGACCTACAACCAAGATTACTTTACCCACCAAAGTTATCATTTAGAATTGGACAGATAAAGAGCTTCCCAAACAAGAAAAATCTAAAGTTCATTATCACCAAGCCAGTAGTACAAGAAATGTTGGATAGACTTCTTTAAGAAGAAGAAAAAACTACGTATCAAAAGTCTAAATAAAGACTGGCAATAACACATACCTACCAACAATTACTTCAAATGAAAAAGAATTAAATGCTCCAGTCAAAAGATAGGATAGCTGAATGGATAAGAAAATAAGACTCTTACATTGGCTGCCTACAAGAGACTCACTTCAGATTAAAAGACACACACAAACTAAAAGTAATGGGATAGAAAAAGATATTTCATGATGGACCTTGAGGGTAGTGTGCTGAATGAAGTAAGTCAGATAGAGGAAGACAAATGCTGCATGATTTCACTTATATGTGGAATAGAAGGAACAAATAAATGAACAAACGAAACAAACGAATTCATAGATACAGAGAACATTTTGAGGGTTACCATATGCGAGGGGGTTTGGGGGGTTGCTGAAAAGGGGGGAGGGAATTAAGAAGTACAGATTGATAGTTACAAAATCATCATAGAGATAGTAAGTATAGCATAAGGAATATAGTCAATAATATTGTAATAACTATGTACGATATCAGAGGGGCACTAGATTTATTGGGATGATCACAGTTATATAGCTGTATAATCACTATTTTGTACACCTGAAACTAACTTAATATTGTATGCTAACTAAAAAACAAACTAAACTAACTAAACAAAAACCAACTCCCAGATACAGAGAACAAACTGGTGATTGCCAGAGGAAAGGGGTTAGGGAGTGGATGAAAAAGGTAAAGTGATAAAGAAGCACAAATTAGTAGTTAAAAAACAGTCACGGGGATGTAGATTACAGCATAGGGTATATAGTCAATATTATTGTGTGTCATGACTAGAGTAATCAGGGGATTAATTTGTAAATTATATAAATGTCTAGCCATTGTACTATATATTTGAAACTAATATAAAATAGAAAAATATAAAATAAAAAAGTAAAAAAGGAATGATATATGACCCAAACAATTCTACTTCTGGGTATTTATCCAAAGAAATCCAAACACTAATTCAAACAGATATATGCACTCTTATGTTCATTGCAGCATTATTTAGAATAGCCAAGATACGGAAGCAACCTAAGTGCTAGGTAAAAATGATGTGGTACATATATACAATGGAATTTTATTCATCCATAAAAAATAAAATAAATTTTACCATTTTTGAGGATATTATGCTAAATGAAATAAGCCAAACAGAGAAAGACAAATAACGTATGATCTCACTTATATGTGTATCTAAAGAACAAAACAGAAACAGATTCATAAGATAGAGAGAAACAAACTGGTGATTGCCAGATGGGAGGAGGGTTTGGGGCTGGTGAAAAAGGTGAAAGGATTGAGAAATACAAATGGCAGTTATAAAATAGTCACAGGGGTGTAAAGTACAGCATAGGGAATATAGTCAATAATATTGTAATAACTATGTATAGTGCCATGCCAGGTGGGTATTAGACTAATCGAGGCGATCACTTTGTAAATTAATGTCTAACTACTATGCTGCACACTTTAAACATAATATTGAATGTCTACTGTACTTGAAAACTAAAAACATAAATAAGATTTATAAAATCAAAAAAAAAAAATAACAAGCAGAGCAAACTAAGGTCTAATGGCTCAAATAAAATTGGCTTATGTAACCTACTGTATACAAGTATTTTAGTATAAAGATGTCAAGTAATCTTCTTTATTTTATATAACACTGAGAATGGTGTCTTTTCCCTAAGTCTAGAGATACTTATTATTCATTCCTATTCATTAGTGAACATTTAATGAATATCTTTATGTGCCAAGAACTGTGTTAAGCTCTGTCCCATTATTCTTCTAATCATCTTTTCACTCTGTTGAGAGAAATTAACTAAAATCATTTTCATCTCCTTTTCTTTGCAGCAACTCTTAATTACTTGGTACATTAAATTAAAATAATAAAACTATAAAATTAGAACTGGCCTAGAATATTTTTAAATGTACTACATAAAAGATGATATAATTTTACTGCAAAAAAATTATACTTCAATTAGCTTTTAATTCATGCCACTGAAACAGTATGCAAATTATTTAATCATTCAAGATTAGACATTTAAAACAAATTGCATACTTACACATCTATAAAAGCATGGGCATTTCAGGTATTTTCAGAAACTATTACGTATCACTTTAAAAAAATATTTATATTGTCACAGTTTTTAAAAATATGTAAGATTTATTCAATAGCCAGGAGCTTCTTCAGAAATTCTATCTTATCTTGCATTTGTACTTCATTATAAAAATTTAAATACGCAAGTTAGTACTGATTTCTGTTCAGTAATACTTTGAATAGAAACGTATATTTTTTCTAGGTAGGAAGAACTGGCCCACCTACTGAGCTTTTAAATAATGATCATCATCATAATCATCATAGCCTAGGATATGCTTTCATATACATTTTCTCCTTTAATCTTCAGTAATCCCATAAGGCAGATAATGCATGAAATAAATATTGGTTATGGATGAGAAAACCAAAGCTCAGAGTGGTTAAGTGACACACCCAAGGTCACACCCTAACAAATGGCAGAAAAGGATCTTTAACCTGGGGTTTCAAGATAAGAAATAAATACTTTTATTTCCTACAGTTTGCACTGAACTGTATCTCATAGTACTACTGCCACTAGTTACATAAGTGAAAGAGAGTGGTGTGTTACCGGTAAAACAGGATAGAAATAGGAAGAGCTGCCAGTCATCATGAAAAGGAATGGAAAATGATGAAGCTGCTTTTCCAAAAGAATAGCCTGTCTCTTTTCTAAGGGCAAATTTCTGGAGAGGTCTGACTTGCCAGCTGCAGCAATCCCTGCTCCAGGGCTAACATCGCTGCATTGCCTGTCCCCCAACCTCCTTCAGAAGCCTGCATACCCCAGACTGCCACACTCTTATCTTAGCTCCCACACTGCTCTCATGAGATGGTTCTCAGAAGAGGCCAGGGAAGTTCTTTGTGGTAACAACAAAAGAGTCCTGACCATCCATAGGATGGAAAGAAAAGGCAGGTCTAAGAGAAAATTTTAATAACAAGAAATCCAAAGTCACAATTCCATGTTAATCATAAAACTAACATGGGTCTTTTGAAATCTATAGTTTTACATGAAAGCTCTCAATAACATATTTGTGGGGTCTCTCAAATGTATCCTTTGGGGACTGAAATTTCTAATGGTATTTATGTGATTATAGTCTTCCATGATAAATGGCAGAAACTTCACCAAAAAAAATTTGTTCTGGAATATAAAAGAAATGGGCAGGATGTCATGTTTTGGCACACCCTGAAGAGTATCTGAGATCATCAAGGTATAAAATAAAAATAACACTACAAAAGGGAAAAGCAACAACAAAAGCTCCATATCTGTCCTTTAAATTTTTAAATATTTACCTTTTTAACTGCCCCATAAAAACCACTTGGATAGATATCCAGGCATCAGATGCCTGCTTTTAAGCACTACTTTATCTTCATTTTTAAGTCCCAGCTATCTGATTATACTCTTCAAGTTATAACTTTATAACATTTCCCTGTGGTTTAGATCAAAATGATGATATATCCATTTATGTTTAATGCGTTTTTATTTTCAGTTGAGACTTTGCTCATACCACTAAATCCAGCTTTTAAAGAATTCGCCTTCCAAAATTAAGACTCTGACCTCTTACTTCTATCTTATAGTATTCTTAGTTCATTTCGGTAATGTTGCAGACCAAAGGGTACATTTCAAGTCCAGAGCCCCCAAAATGTTAGCATGTTAGGTGCTCTAATGTCTTCTTGATTACCGTCTTCCTACCTGGTTTTCCTTATATACTCCTTGTTCTTCTACCAAATACCTCCCAACTCTTCACCTCACCATTTTCTCAGTTCTTTATCTCATGCTGTTCCTTTTGACTAATATGCATTCCTCTTCCATTTTTATTTGAAGCAACTTTTGAGGTACCACTTCTCTAGTGGATACTGATATTTCCTCCTTTGATCCCTCAAAGGATCTGGTACTGTTTTTGATGTCTGCATTCTGTTATGGGCATTGTCTATTACTTTTCCTTTCCTTTTTCTCTCTTCTCCCTGTCCTTTCCTTTCCTTTCCTTTCCTTTTTCCTTCCTTCCTTCCTTCCTTCCTTCCTTCCTTCCTTCCTTCCTTCCTTCCTTCCTTCCTTCCTTCCTTCCTTCCTTCCTTCTGCAAATATTTATCAAGCAGCCACCATGCACCAAACACCTATCTTCACAGGTCAGTGACTTACCTCCACTCTTAAATGCTCCACTCCATTCAGTGACAATTCTCTCCCCAAGGTCCACCTTCTGGGGTTGCCATATTTAGGATACTGAAATATAGGATGCCTAGTTAAAGTTGAATTCCAAATGAACAATGAATACTTTTTAGTATAAGTGTGTTCCATGCAATATTTGGGATACAGTTATACTAAAAACTTCTTCATTGCTTATCTGAAATTCAAATTTAACTGGGCATCTAGTATTTCATCTCGCAATCCTACCACCACACCTCTCATTCACCTCATGGAATGCAGTACTTAAATATGGTATATACCCACTATGAATGACAAATGAATGACTGACTCCTATTTTATGATTACATTTGCTTAAGATAGATTATCTTACAGTACAAAAAATAAAAATAAGAAATACTATCTTGTTGAAAGCTGAAACAAGTCACTAGTGGAAATCAGTGTTCTTAACCAGGGATACACTAAGAATCAAATGGAAACCAGTTCTTGACCTCACACCTATAGAATCAGAAATTCTTGGGGTGGGCCAGAAGATTCTGATGATTACTCTCAACTGAGAACAACTGATACAGACCTTACCAGAAAATCATGACATGTTTCTAATCATTATCCTTTCTTTAACATAGATTAGTTTTGACTTGGTCATATTTGACAATTATTCTGTTAAACATTGGAGGTAAAACTACTGTGATTAACCTCTGACATTCTTGGCTTAATGAAACGTTTTAACTACATTCCAACAGAACAGCAACAAATTCTATAAATATAACACATTTAACCAAAAAGAGAGTGATGTTCTGGCAAGAAATGAAAGCAAGCCTTGAAGCATGACAGTGACTTGACTTCTAACACACACATACATCTCTGCCAACAAGGATTCATGAACGTTAAAAGTATGTTGTTCTGATTAGAAGCCGCATGTAACCGAATGTCTATTTTTGGCACCATGCTAAGGGATGCCTCTTTGTCTCTGGCTTATTCCAAAGTTCTCCCTCTCCCCAAAAAAATACATGATAGGAGAAGCAACTTAAAAAGAGTCTAATTCACCCAGGTGCACTCATTTCTTAATGGTCAGCACCACAAAAAAACAAACAAACAAACAAATAAAAACAAAAAACAAAACAGGTACATCTGATCTCTGAGTTCATTTGAAAAATTTCTAAGCCCTATGGAAGTTACAGGAATGTCATTGGTGAGTGTGTGACACCTAAATGACTAACAGGCACAGGAAAAGCAGGCCCAGACCTCTCAAGATACAACTGAAAGGAACAGTTATTACTAGTTTCTCTGAGGCCTAAGTCACTAATTCATTAAGCTCGTTTTCTTTTTTCCAATCATTTAATTTAGGAGAGCATGAAGAAGGCATTTAAATGATTTTCTAGGGTATTCCATCCAAAATAAAAAAAAAAACTTTCTTAACAAAAATGATCATAGTAAATATTTCAAGAGAGACTGGTTTCTCACTAAACAAAGCTTGATGATAGAGTAGTTACCTGTGTTTACTTTCCACAGGACTTACTAAAACCAGGTATCTCCCTTTTGCTGACAAATAGTCTTGTTACATATCATGATTACTATATATTCTGTACAGATCCCCTGAGCTGTGTCTTCATGCAGGGAAATGTCTTGATCAGAATGAGCCAATCAGAAATTCTGAAATTTTCAAAAGACTTTAGAATTGTCTTTTATTTGGGTTTTCCCCCAAGTCTTTATGAATAGTATTCCCCACTACTTACATAAATTATTTTCAAGTAAATCATTATAACTATCTTCCATTTGCCTTTCCAAGATCCTCATAGAGGTTGCATTTCATTTCTCTTCTTGGACAGTTTAATACACTAAGACTCACTGGACAGGTGCCAGTGAGCTGAAGGAACATGAACTTTCACTTTAAAAAGTAATAATAATAAAAACAATGCAAGTCACTAACACAGGTTCAGAACATCCCGACCTTCAGCCCATTTGTGTAAATTTGGTGCCACGTGGGGAAGGTAATTGAAAAATAAATAAATAAATAAAACTTAGAGAATATCAGAGTAAAGCATTTAAGTGAAAACTGATATAAACTATTTTTGCTAAAGTAATACTCTCACCTAATATACACACTTAGGTAAAAGAGATGCTCATACAAATTAAAAGTTGTAAATTTTCTTTCTTTTCTGAAATAATTCTTCAATTTTTTCTAATACATCATTGTCAGTCTCTAAAAATTGCCTTATACATGTTTAAAATGACTCTAGAGTCTAAAGACCTATGGCCATGCCACCCTGAACAAGCCTGACCCCATCTGATCTCAGAAGCTAAGCAGAGTCGGGCCTGGTTAGTACTTGGATGGAAGACCATCTAGGAAGACCAGGCACTGTAAGCATAAAAATTTAAAAAATAAGGGATCGTAAGCTGACAAGGTCCTTGCAGTCTGTGAGGTCAACCAAGGGTTGCTTCACCTAAAAAAAATTAAAAGAGTTAAAAGTCTAAAGACCTCTTGTCCTGTTACAAAATAAAATGTTATACTTCCAACCTTAAAAGTCTGTGAAGACTTCTTTAAAAAATATCAAGACATTTTCATATTTCCTAAAAGATTTACCATTAAGTTTTAAGTTTTCCAAATGAAAAGACTAGTCTTTGCACTAGAACACAAAGACTAATGAGGACAGCTCATATTGCCTCCTCAAACCAATCCTCACCTTTTCCCTCCACTAGCAAAACCAAGTACAGACACAAAATTGAATCACCTCCACCTCAACAGCAGCTGTTTTCCAACAATGTAAAATAAGCCTGATCTAAACACCTCCGATTCCCAGTCCACATCTATAGTCTTGACTTTTTTCCTAAAAACACATACCAAGATTCAAACTGCCAGGTGGGCATTACTATACAGATGTCCCAAACACACCTTCAAAGGCCTCATGACCCAAACAAACACATCTCAGCTCCAATTCCAATGCTGGTCCTTGCTCCATGCTCCTGGGTTTTATTAAAGCATCACCACCCTCTCAACCACAGAGTGAGCTCCCAGGCAATCACTTAAGATTCAGATGGCGCAAATTACCTCTCTGAGCCTGTTTCCTTTCCTGTCAAGCTAACGGTGGTTGTTGCGGAATTAAATAAGATATTGACAAAGTAGGCACTTTATCATTAGATATTCCCCTTCTTTACTCTCTATATTTAATAGCTAGCTGGTCAAGGCTTATCAACTCTGCTAACCAAATGTCTCTAAAATCTTTCCCTTATTTTTTATTCTTGGCATCCCTAACCTGATTTTGACACTCAGCATTTCTAACCTGAACAATTCTAAAACTCTTGGACTAGTCACCTGACTCCCTTTCTTCTCTAACCTGCTTGCCTATAAGCTCCACAACATAGAAGTATGACATATCTTATTCCTTTTGTCCATTTTCTCAAAACCCAGCACAGTGCATGGCACAGAATATGCATTCAAAAAACACTTCTTGGTAATGCTGGCTGGCTCCAAATTCATTATCCAGACACAATGAAGCCATGCTCTAAGAAAAACCTCAATCTCATGAGTACTGAAGGAAGTCCTTTGCATACTGACTCATCACAACCTTATTCTCAGAGGACTGCAGTCCCAAAATTCCTCTGTTTCTCCCCCTGGAACCCATTGTAGTATATCAATATGGAACCACTGGGTCCAGATAAGTAGTCAGTAAGTAAAAAGTTTATTCAACATAGGCTGAAAATCATAAGACGTGTTAAATAACAATAAGTAGATAGTAAGTAGAGCATGTATATGTTAAACATAGGAAGAAAGGGATGAAAGGACCAAGAGATAACTAGTTTTCAGTATGCATTAAATATACATGAGGCACCTGGGCTATAAATATTCATGATATACTCATCTACAAAAGGCAGTAAATATTCATGAGTACTCAATATTCATGGGGCCTTAATTTGGCCAACCATTCATTGGTGACACCTATTCTGGCCTCATTTGTCCTTTGCCCAAAAAACACAAACAAAACCCATGAGTATTCAGCAGGCTTACTGGTGAGCTACAGCTCTCTCTAATAGAGTGTGTACCATTAGCCCAAGGTCCCTTCTGTCTGTGGTCCTTAAACTTCAACTCTGGTTTCCAAACCACACTATTAGCAGGAATGGCTAATGCAGCAGAAAAAGAGAGGCAGGACTATTGCCTACCCCAGGATTCAGGTACAGTGGTCCTTCCACCCACTTCTACCCTGTCATAACTGAGTGAACTGACACCATCTCCTTCCCATTGCTTCTTGCTATGTATTTTAAATTGTTTTAGTGCATTGTGTGATTCATACATTTTTAATCTGGTCCATGAGGCTTCTGTTCTGTGGTCTTTGGGAAAGCCTCCATGCATGCATCTTGGAGGCCACCACTGCTCCAAGGTAATATCCCAAATGACACTGTGACTGCTGCATAGAAAACAGATTGTAGGAAGAGCAAAAATGGAAGCAGAGAGACCTATTAGGCAGCTATTCCATTCCTCTAAGTCAAGAAATGAGGGTAGCTTGGGTTAGGATGGTAGAAAAAGAGGGAGACATGGACAGATTCAGGATATGTTTTGCTAGGAGCATGAAGAACAAGGGCGGTGGGAATGAACAAATAGAGGAAGTAAAAGGAGTAGAGACTATAGTCAAAGAAGGCAATTTCAGTGCCTAAAATATTAGAGATAGCAATACTCCAAAAGACAAAGAGACAACAATGTACCCAAGAATCACAGCTCATCAGAGATCAAAGGGGCCTTGGAAGGTCATCTACACCAAACACCAAACACACACAACTCTCTTCCTACACCTCTACTAAGCTGTTGTGTGAAAATAACCCCTGACCTGCCCCTAGGGTCATCCATCTATATCAATGACCAAACAAACATATGATTCCCCTCTCCTCCACTCCTCCACCCAACCCTGACCACACTCATACACAGCCATCCACTAAAACTCCTGGTGGCTCTTTTACAGAAAATTATTCATCTTTCTGACCTAAATTCTGACTTCCTAGGTCTTGCCCTTGAGGATACAGAAAACTAGGTGACTCCTTCTCCACATGACATATCTTTGGATTCCTGAAGACATTTATCAGGCATACCCAAGTTTTCCATTTATAGACAAATATCTCTTTTCATTATTTTGCCTTATACATGACATACATACATAACACAAACAGAAGAAATCAGTCACCTCCCTTGACTTCTCCCTGATTCTAATAATACAACCTAGGATTAGTCTCTCTGGTGGCCACATCACAGAGTTAACGCTTGCCCGGCTAAGTGGAATATAGATAAGGATGACTGGCATACGTGAGGTGAAGGAAACAATGACCCTCTGTTGAAGTACCATCAAATTCTGTAGTTAACAGGTATGAGGATGAGGCAAGGGTGGTTGAAGCAAATGGCAGCGAACTCAAGAAAGAAAAGAGAACACCAATTTGTAATTGGCAGTAGAACAGTCTTCTCTCTTTCCCTGAGGGTGTTGTGAAGGGAGTGATGTGGTTATATGAAAGAATACAAGTACGTCATAGAAGAATGAAAGAAATGGCCAATACTGAAGAAGGTACAAAGGGGGTAGAAAGATGATAAGTCACTATTAATCACTATAAACTAAGAGCATATTTATGTTCACTACTGCCAATAAGTAAGATACCTAAGCAGTAGCATGAGGTCTTTTTAAAAAGCTAGAGTGTCTATGGCCATGCCACCCTGAACAAGCCTGATACCATCTGATCTCGGAAGCTAAGCAGGGTTGGGCCTGGTTAGTACTTAGATGGGAGACCACCTAGGAAGACCAGGTACTGTAGGTGTAAAAAATTTTAAAAATAAGGGATTGTAAGCTGACAAGGTCCTTGCAATCTGTGAGGTCAACCAAGGGTGGCCTCACCTAGAAAATTTTTAAAGAAATTAATTCATTAATTAGTTAATTAATGAATTAAAAAGCTAGAGCAAGACAAGATATAAAGGCAAAAATTTAAAGTGGAAGAACAGTAACTCTACTTTAAATAGATACCTTGACGCAGTCCGCTATTTTTCACCACTGGTTCGGTTACTTGAATTGTGTCATCTTCAAGGTAGAAGAAGATTTTATAGAATCTTATTCTATACTTTTCTTGACTTTTATCAGGTACTTCGTCTTCTACATAAGCATCAAAAGACAATACCTGTTGGAATGATAATTGGAAACTAAGAAATGATTTTAAAAAATAAGCAAACTTAAAATCAATAAAGCCTATATACTTTTTGTTACTGTAAAAAAAAGTTGAGATTTTTGCAAGACATTTTACACATCAGCTATGTGAATGGATACACAATTTAGCTTTCAGTATATAAAGATTTTATATTTTCATTACCATCTGATTAGAATGAAGAAATGATATTCAAACAATAAATCCTCATTCAGCTCTACCATAAACTAAACTAGCATATGTCTTTGGAATTTCGCAGTGAACTGTTATATGTTTGTGTTACAAACAAAATAATATTCTTTCTCACAAGGAGAATATAGGTTTTGTCACCTTTACCCATTAAAAATAACACCAAGCTACCCTGGTTCTAGAATAAAAATTTATTGATTTCTGGTTCTGCTGATTGCTTGCTTATACCAATTAATACAGGCAGATCTGAAATTCTTCCAGTGCTCCAAAGATCCCACCTTATATTTCTTCAAGAATCTCAAAGAGCTCAGCTCAATGCCAGAACCAGTCTCACATTGTGTTTGTGTTGGGGTGGGGAAGGCCGGGGGGAGGCGAGAAGGTTCTCAGATAAGAGAGGTGGATTCAAAAGTAGTTATAGTAAAAATCATATAGTCAAAAATACTCTTGAAAATTCCTTAACCACTTTGTAAAATTGTACCTCACTGTGAGTACAACACAGCCCATTTTTACCATGTTGAAACAGAGGCCTGACTCCATCTTCAGTTGAAGATCAGTTGAAACAAGTTCCTTAGGTTTAGGTGCCATAGTGTATGAAAAAAAAACCCATATCTTTAAACAATGGAATTACTCTCAACATGGCAACATGCTCACACACTGAGAATGACATCATAATTGAGAAAAACTAAGGGAACAGTAGATTTAGGTTGCTATTTCAAGCTTGACTGGGGCACAGGCTCCCCAAGAGCTCCATTTTAATATTTCCTTTGTTCTCATTTTTTTAAATCATAATTAAAGTTGCAAAATTTAATTGTGCATAGACATAAGACTAGGGTCATTCAACATGGACGGTATGATATATATGAGTGAGTCTGTTAAATACAATCTACCCTCAAAGTGTGGTCAGTTACCCAAATTAAGAATATATGCTCTGGTAGTGTTTAGCAAATTTCTATCGGAAGCCCATACTTCAGAAACGGCTGACAAAATGCCCTTTCTGAAGTTTATCTCTGATCAATGCAAGAAGCCTTGTTAATTACCATAAAGGATGGTAGAAAAAAGTTTTAGTTAGTAAAATGATTGTATTCAAAATGAATGGATCAGTTGTAAATATTGACCAGTCACTGTCTTTACTGGATCAGATTCTAAGAATCTAGTAAGTGCAGGGGTCTATACCTTTAAAATGGTACCTTTGGCTTCATTCTGAAATGGTCCTATGTTCAGCTGCTCTCTTCGGGAATTCATCTAGTCTGATTTCAGTTACAAATTAGCTAAATCCACTACCAAAACGTTGCCACATTTGCGTTGACTGAACATTTCTGGTAAGATGCTGTTAGATGGATACAGGGTTTCTTTCTGGAGTGATGAAAATATCTAGGGAACTGGATTGAGGCGATGGTCATACAACATTATGAACATACCAGATGCCACTAAATTGCACACTTTAAAATGGCTAATGATTAATTTACATTATGTAAATTTTACCTCAGCTTTACAAAAGATAATTGGACACCAAACTGTGTTGGACACATTAAAATTGTGAATTTTGTTTTTTTTTTTTTGTTATATGAATTATATCCCAGTAAGAAAACAGTGGGTAAAAAGATGTTGCTGGAACACCTAAAAGGACAACAGGGCTGGGGTTTTATCAAGCTTTCAGTAAAGGTAGTAAGGGGAGCAGGATATGCCACCCCAGAATGTGCCACTTTGGAATATAGATTATTTCAAGCTGAAGACAATCAGGGCCCCGCAGACTCAAGAAAAACTTTTCATCTTCCCCTTAACTGATTACAAGAATTTAGATTAGGGTCCCATACCAGGAAGAAAGCTATTACTAGAGAAAGTTTTTATATCAGAAAGACTTATCTGCATGGCATGGCAAATATTTGTTTACCAAACATTTGCTCTTCACATCTTCCCATGAACTGTCCTCCCCACTTTGAAGCTCAGAAACCTACCCTTTCTGCTACCCCTTTAGCTCAGGATAGTAAGCCTCAATTAGCTGACTGCCACAGAGTCTAATATTTTTATGGGGCTCCCATATGTACAAAATTTGTTTTTCTCATGTTAATCTGTCTTATGTCAATTTAATTATTAGACCAGCCAAAGAACCTAAAAAGGAAGAAGAGAAAGTTTTCCACCCTACAATAGCATTCAATCTGAAACTTCTTTTCTTTGTAATCAGGTAGAAAAGTGTAGAGATCGTTCAGAGCTCTCATCTATCCCTATGTATTGAATGTTGCTGATATATATTCGTAAATGACCAAACTGGCATAGATCAGTTGATAACACTGTCATGTATGTAACCATTAAATATTTATCAATCCAATGATGCATTAAAAGAGAATAAAGGACGCTAAATGAAAATAAAGAGCGAAAAAGACATTATTTGAAGCTGGACTTCAATATTTCTAGAAGAGGTATATACTGATATTTCACGTTCTGGTTTCTTGAGAATACAGCGCTATAGAACTCCACCATGAAAGTGAAAGAGAGCAGAATTTGCCACCTCAAAATATGCCTATTTGGCATAAGAATTATTTTAGACTAGTTATTTTTAAGATAAGCTCTGAAAATTGAGTAAGTTATCTTTTGGCAAGAGACATTTACATTCGTAAGGGAAATCTCCATTTGGAAGGGTATCCTCCTCTCTGTACCAGGAAGAGAAAGATGGCTCTAAATCTCTTATCAATAGAGAAGGCAAGGACTTAAATCTGTATTAACAACTATACCCCTTTTTACTGTTCCCTTCCTAATAACCTCCCATAATTAGCTTTCCCCTGCTTACCACATCTTATGTCTTTAGTTATGATATTTAAAAGTGGTAGTTTAAACCAATCCAGGGAATTACTCAGTTTTCCAGGTCTCTCCCATGTATACAGGAGGAATACATGTTATTAAACTTTTGTTCGTTTTTCCCATTAATCTGTTTTTTATTACAGGGATATCTCAACCAAGAACCTAGAAAGGCAGAAGGAAAATCACCTCCCCCCAAGACAAAAGGTAGAGAGCAAATCGTAGTGGTAGAAGTGGAAAGATAGAAAAGGATGAGGGAAAGGGAATTGTAAAATGTAGCAAAGTAGAATGCAAGGCAAGAGACACCACATAGATTAAAAGTGACCTCACAAAGATAAAAGACCCAATTTCAATGGCACATGATATACCAGAGAATCCAGCTCTGATCTGAAATAAAAATTGCTAAAATGAAAATTTATAGAAACATAATTATGATACAAGTTTTCATTATAATTTATATCAAGCAGAGACTAGATAAAATAAGGTCCTAAAGGATATAATTGCCTGTAATTTTCTTAAAAATGGAATGTAAATGTCATTTGGCAGGGCATGTGATCTTTAGTCCCCCACAGATCTCTGTAAGCCCTACTGCATTATATTAGGTTACCTTGAGGCATTTGGATTTGATGATAGCCTAGAGGGCATAAAATCTGAAATGAATTAGCTTTTAGTAATAGATACATGATATTTCCTCATTATAAAGGAAAATTTTTTTAATGTTACTATTTCTGAAATCAGAATGTTCTTACAATTAATGCCAAAAGAAACTCAAAGCAGTCAGGAGTGGGTTTTAACAGGCACATACTTTAACTTGATGAAAGGTGTAAATTTAGCCTTGTGGGGAAAGAGTAATTTTATTTTCATGTCAATTGGTTATTGGCTTTGTACTGCATATCCCAAATAGCTGGGTTTTTAACATCAATTTAGATTCTTAATTTTCACTTAAAATGTTTCAAAATGACTACTGTCTGATGAAGCACTGACACAAAAAATAATTGTGTGAAGATTGTCCATCTAAGCTAGGCAATGCAAAAGCCTAATCTCTCAGAATAAATCACAGACTCTTTAGAGATGAAAAGGTTGGTGTGACCAATGCAAAAAGACTCAGTAACCAAATATCTAAGAGTCAAAAACTTACAGCTGAATTTCTAGAGAAGATGTTAGGAAAGAGAGATAAAACACCAGTAATGTTCAATAAGGCTCAACATTTTATGAAAAGATCAGCATCACAAATCTAAGTTTAAAATATTTAGGTTGTATTTGATGAAAAAGGCTCAGACTTAAATTATGAGGCACTAAAGAAGAAGGTATATAACAGTAAGGATAAATACATGCTTTTATAAATTAGTAAATATTAAAAATTTATATACATTTAATGTATTGTTTATTCTTCCTGAAAAGCTATTATTAAATCAATGGTTTCTCTTGTAATTATGGAGTCTTAGAATTAAGGAAATAAGCCACAATAAATTTTGTATTGCATATAGAGGATGGCTCCATTATACATGCCAATGGTATATTTATAGAAATTTATCATATGTAATGGGGAGCAGAATATGAAACCCCAAAATATGCTTCTTTGGCATAAGAACTATCTTGAGCTGATAATTTTTATAAAACTGAAGATACAGAAGAAGCTTTGAAATTCAACTAAAAGTTGCCCTCTTACAAGAGACATTTATATTTATAAGGGAAATCTCCATTTGTAAGGGTGTCCCCCTCTCTGTACCAGGAAAAAGAGGATGACTGAATCTCTAGAAACTTATCAATGGAGAATGCATGGACCTAAATCTGCATAATAACTATTATGCAGATATTTGGGATATGCAGTACAAAGCCAATAACTCAAGTTTACTGTGCTTTGCCTGATAGCCTCCCGTAGCTGGCCTCTCAAAGCCTCAATCCCACATCTTCTTTTGTCCTTAGCTAAAAATGGTATTTAAGGTCATGGCTTGGACCATTTCTGGTAGTTATTCAGTTTTCTTGGGTATTTCTCAGGTATAAAGGAGGTGTACATTGTTATTAAACTTCTATTTTTCTTCTGTAATCTGTCCTTTATTACAGGGGCAACCAAGCCAAGAACCTAAAATGATAAAGGGAAAAATATTTTTCCTCTCTACATAGGCTAACTTAAAAAATCTTAATTTAAAATAGAGAAATTATTCAAATTATAGTCATTGATCAGAAAGTAATACAACTAGAAATGGATCATATAACTAAAACAAAAACTGTCACTCCTAATAATTGTGAATCCCAAGATGAAATATATCTATCAAAATGGACTTTTCTTGCTAATTGGTCCCAAATTCATAACCAGAGTTTAGCAGTCATTTTTGATAGAAGCTTCTCATGTACTCTGCATTTCAGGAAAAGCCACAGAGTGAGCTTTCAGCCCCCTGTACTATGTTCCTGCCTGTTAATATCCTCTGAGTCAACCACTGCAAGGAAGTTCTTGGTTTCATCTTTTAGTCAATAGACTGAGACTTGCTCTGTCCAATCAGAACTGCATAAAACAGAGCAAATTGGGAACTTGGGCAGGAACTTTCTCTGTAAAAGACAGCCTCCCTTGCCTCTGTTAAACACAATATGTGTCTCACAGGCTGCAACTCTTTCTGCTCAAATAAAGGGTTTTTTTTAATTCTTTACTACAGTCTAAAATTAATTTTGGTTTACATAATTATTGTGCTGACAATAAATTTAAAATACAAAAAAAGTACAGAAACTAATAAAATTTAAAGATGTACAAGCCTATAAGACACAAGCAAATCTACAATTTTGGGTAAATATTGGATTTAGATTATTAAATAAGAGATTTAGAGTTAAAGAGAATTAACTTAGTCAAATGTGCTAACTCAGCAATTCTCAGCCTGGACCTCAAATTGGGAACTTAAAAAGACCAGAGCCAAACCTAAATAAATTATATCATAATCTTGAAGTGGGCAAAGTGGCATTAGTATGTTTTAAAAGCTCCCCAAGTAATTTTGAAATGCAGAGATTTGAACTGAATAAAAATTTTTGAAAGCTCAAAAATTTGTCATAAGGAAAACAAATAGAAAACAAAAAGGGTAAAAGCACAAACAGATGAATTTGAAAGGAGAAAAACTACAATAAATAAACCTAAGACTTTTTAATAAAAAAGAGATAAGATTTAGCAATGATCAAAAAGAATATAAATAAAATCAGAAATAAAACAGTGTATGAGAGATATAATAAATTATAAATTATAATAATTTACACATAAATTATTATAATAAATTATTTAAACTTTTATAAAATAAAATTTAAAAGCAATTTAAAAAGTTATTTTCTGTAAGAATTATGAACTATCAAAACACAATGCATAAATAACCAAGTAAGATATGAAAACATTACCCAAAAAATTGCCCCAACAAAGACTCTAACCACAATGACTAATGGATTCTCTCAAACTGTCAAGGAAAAGAAAATTACCATGCTATATAACTCTCCCAGGATACCAAAAATGATGGAAAGCCACAAAGGTGAATTCCAATGCCTGATAAACATACCATAAAAAAGTAAACCATGGAGCAATAATTCTCACCCTAGATGCACATTACAACCACCTGTAGAGCTTTTTAAACTCCTGATACTTGGGACATGGGCAACACACACACATACAATGAAATCAGAATCTCTCAGAGCAGGCCTAAGCATCTATGATTTTTAAGGCCCCCCAGATGATTACAATGTACAAGCCAAGATTGAGAACTACTGCTTTAGCGCAATTTCACTACTTAGGATTACAGATCAAATATCATAATTAAAATAAGCAAACATAATTCAATAGTCAGTAACAGGTATAAGCTACGAACATACACAAAAAGCAGAATTTTCCTCACGGACGCGAGGATGTTTCCAAATTAAGAAATAAAGGCAAACATGTAATAATTCATACTGCTTCCTACCACATAAATTTTTAAATATGAGTAAATCCTTAACAAGATTAAAAAGCATCTGCTTTAAAATTAAAACCACAATGAGATATTACCTCACACCTGTCAGAATGGCTATCATCAATCAATCAAAAAACAACAAGTGTTGACGAGGATATGGAGAAAAGGGAACCCTCATACATTGTTGGCAGGATTGCAAATTGGTACAGCCACTATGGAAAACAGTATGGAGGTTTCTCAAAAAAATTAAAAATGGATATACCTTATGACCCAGCAATTGCACTTATGGATATTTATCCAAAGAAAACCAAAACAATAATTCACAAAGATCTATGCACCCCAATATTCATGGCAGCACAATTTACAATAGCCAAGATATAGAAGCAACCTAAATGCCCATCAAGAGACAACTGGATAAAGAAATTATGGTTCATATATACAATAGAATATTACTCAACCATTAAAAAAATGAAATCCTACCATTTGCAGTGACATGGATGGACCTAGAGGTTATTATGCTGAGTGAAATAAGTCAGACAGAGAAAGATAAATACAATATGATTTCACTTATATGTGGAATCTACGGAACAAAAAGAACAAACTAATCAAAAATAGACTCACAAATATAGATGACAATCTGGTGATGGCCAGAGGGAGAGGAGTTGGGGAGCTTGGGAGAATGGGGTGAAGGGTTAAAGAAGTACAAATTAGTAGTTAATAGATGGTCCCAGGGTTGGGAAGCATGGCATAGGGAATGCAATTAACATTAATATGATGGCTAAGTGGAGGGCCAGGGGAGGGAGGCAGCAATTGGGGGAATCGTTTTATGAACAATACAGATGTCTAACCAATGTACTGTATACTTGAAAGTAATTTAAATAAATAAATTTATTTTTTAAAAGCATCTGCTTTAAAACAACAGCCTAAATATCCAGCATTATATTTAATTAAACTATGTGTCTACTACAACCAGAAACATAACAAAAATGTCCCTACCAACATCATTATTTAATACTGTTTCTAAGGGCAATGTTTTTCTAGACAATGTAAGAAGGTACGAAGTAAAAATATTAGAAAGAGACAAAAGTATCATTATAGGCAGATAAAATAATGGCATAGGCAAAGGCTGAAAAACTAAGAATAAATAAAATGTTTCAGCACTACCACAACTAAATCAAAATATTCTTATGTACTATCAATAACCAGCTGAAAATACAGTGAGAGAAAAACTATGTTCACAATAGAATTTAAAAATAACTTAACACTTAAAATTAGTTTTAATTAAAACTCTGTGACCCTGATAAAACTCTAAAAATATTTCCTAGAAGATATAGAAGAACTTGACTATGAGGATAAGTGAAGTATATTCTGGATGAGCAGAATAAATATCCACATTTCAAGTGGATATTTCATCAGCATGTTAGAGGGACTAAAAAATAATAATTCTAAGTCCACCTGATAAAATAAACATGTCAGCCTATTAAATATAATTATGAAAATTAAGCGTAATGTAGGAGACCTAACTCTCCCAGATTTTATAGCTTACTATAATGTTTCGATTATTAAATAGTGCTACACCAGCAGAGGCTGACTTTGTCCTGCACAAAGTCCCTCCCAAGAGGCCACAAAACCAATACACCCAGAGGCTGGCATCAGACCACAACAGAACACCACCTAACTAGCCCCACAAGCAACACACCCAAAAGGTGGTCTCAACAGGTACATGAGCCTGCTGGGGCCAATACCACTATATGGGACCAGCCCCAACACAGCAGCTCAGATCATACCCTGTACCCTGTGGGCATGGCCAATCCTCACAACCAGGTGGCCCAAGAGTCAATCTCACTCACTGACATGCCAACAGCAATCAAAGCTCAACTATAACAGGAAGGCACACATAACCCACACAAGCAACATTTCTGGAGATCCTGGCACAGGTGATCAGAGAGACTGAACCACTGGGCCACATAGGGCACCTGTTAAATAAGGCCACCTGGCCAAGAATGAGAACGTAACAAATCTACCTACTACATTGAAATGAACACAGAAACATAACTAAAATGAGAAAAAGAAAAGAAACATGATACAAATGAAACAACAGGATAAAACTCCAGAAAAAAAAATAAATGAAATGGAGGCAAGCAACCTACCAGATAGAGTTCAAAACACTGGTTATAAGGATGCTCAATGAATTTAGGAGATGAGCTCAGTGAGAACTGCAACAGAGAGATAGTAAGCATAAAAAACAAGATGCAGAAAATATAAAAATGAATAATACAATAACTGAAATGAAGACTACAACAAAAGGAATCAACAGATGTGACGAAGCAGAAGATCAAATCAACGATTTAGAAGACCAGGTAGCAGAAAACACCCAATCAGAACAGCAAAAAGAAAAAAGAATTAAAAAAAAAAGAGTCTAAGAGACTTTTGGGACAAACATCAAGCACACTAACATTTGTATCATAGTGGTACCAAAAAGAAGAGAGCAAAGGATTGAGAACCTATTTGAAGAAATAATGACAGAAAACTTCCCTAACCTGTTGAAGGAAATAGACATACAAGTCCAGAAGTGCGGAGTCCCAAACAAAAGAACTCAAATGGTCCCAAACCAAGCAAGACACATCGTAATTAAAATTCCAAAGGTTAAAGACGAAGAAAGAATCCCAAAAGCAACAAGAGAAAGTCAGGTAGTTACTTTTAAGGGTACTCCCATAAAAATGTCAGCTAATTTCTCATGAGAAACATTGCTCACCAGAAGGGATTAGCATGAAATATTCACAGTGATGAAAAGTCTGAACCTACAATAAAGACTACTCCAGTAAGCTATCAATTAAAATAGAAGGTGAGATCAAGAGCTTCCCAGAGAAAGGCTAAAGAAATTCATCACGAACAAGCCAATATTATAAAAATGTTAAAGAGAATTCTTTAAAAAGACAGGGAAAACAAAAATAAATAAATATGACTAATAACATGGCAATAAATATGGACCTATCGATAATCATGTTAAACATAAATGGATTAAATGCCCCAAACAAAAGACATAGCTGAATGGATTTAAAAAAAAAAGAAATTCTAATTAAAACCACAATAAGCTATCACCTCACACTTATCAGATGTCTATCACCAATAAATCAAAAAACACCAAGTGTTGGCAAGGACGTGGAGAAAGGCACCCTATGCACTGTTGGTGGGATTGCGAATTGGTACAGCAACTGTGGAAAAACAGTTTGAAGCTTCCTCAAAAAATTCAAACTAGAACTACCTTTTGGCCCAGCAATTCCAATTCTAGGTATTTATTGAAAAAAAAATTCTAATTCGTAAAGATGCATGCACCCCAATATTCACTGCAGCACTATTTACAATAGCTGAGATATGGAAGCAACCTAAGTGCCCATCAATAGATGACTGGGTAAAGAAGTTACAGTACACATATTCAATGGAATATTACTCATCCATTAAAAAAATGAAATCTTACCATTTGCAATGACATGGGTGGACCTATGCTGAGGGTATTATGCTGAGTGACAGAGAAAGACAAATAGCGTATGATTTCACTTATATGCTAAATCTAAGGAACAACAAAACAAACAAACAAAACAAAAAGACACATATACAGAAAATCAAATGGTGGTTGCCATAGGGGTGAGGGATTGAGAGGCAGGGTGAAAAAAAGTGACAAGAAGAGCTTTTTTCAGCTCCTCGCTTTCAAGATGACCAAAAAACATAAGGAACAATGGTCATGCCAAAAAAGGGCCAGGGCCATGTGCAGCCTATTCACTGCATCAACTGCACCTAATGCATGCCCCAGGACAAGGCCATTAAGAAGTTTGTCATCTGAAACATAGTAGAGGCCACAGCTGTGAGAGTCATTTCCAAAGCAAGTGTCTTCGACGCTTATGTACTTCCCAAGCTGTATGTGAAACTACATTACTGTGTGAGTTGTTCCATTCACAGCAAAGTAGTCAGGAATCGCTCTCATGAGGCCCAGAGGACCAAACACCCCTACCCCAATTTAGACCTTCAGATGCTGCCCCACGACCCCCACCAAAGCCTATGTGAGGAGCTAACTCTGAAGAACTATTCTCTGAAAAAAATAAAATAGAAATTATATTTTTTTAAAAGTGAAGGGAAGAAGTACAAGTCAGTAGTCACAATCACAGAGCTGTACAGTACAGCACAGGGAATATAGGCAATAACATTGTAACGGCTATGTGTAATGCTAGATGGATACTAGGCTAATCTACGGGATCATTTCATAAATTATATAAATGCCTAACCATTGTGCTATATACCTGAAACCAATTTTTAAAAAAGAAAGAAAAGAAAAAAAATAGTGCTGCACCAGAGTAACAAGAGACATACTAGTATGTGGAAAATAGAAAGTTTGGAAATAGTTTCTATTACATATAGGAATTTAACACATGATGAAGGAGGAGTTACACATCAGTAAGTGAAAAAAGTACTAACTTGGAAAAGCATCAGTGTATATCCCCACCTAAAACAAAGTATAACCCAAGATAAATACCAGAAAAATTATCAACTTAAATGTAATAAATCAACCCCTTGTACCCTCGAAAACACAATTATAAATGTGTCAAAGCCTTGAAAGACAGGATAACCATTCTAGGCATAGGAGAAAAATACAATTATGGAAGAAAAAATTAAAATTTGATTACAAACACAAGTTATAACTTCAAAAGACCAAAATATAAACAAAAAAACAAACAAAATACTATCAAAAAATAACAACAGGCCCAAAGTGGAGTCACCTTCAAAACAGCAAACCAAGACTTAATTGCAGTTTCAGCCCCTCCCAGGAAATGTGACCTTAAACCAATCAGTCTGTAATTCTCTGATCAACACTACTAGTGAGGTAATCTGCCTGATAAGATTCTTGCAACCTTTCTCCTAAAGAAAGTTTACCTTGCCTGAATCAATCTTTTCTTTTCTTTTCTTTTGCTAATAACTTTCTTGTCGCATCTAGTTTCTGCCTATAAAAACCTTCTATTTGGTACAATTTTTTGGAGCACCTCTCTATTTACTAGGTGGGACGCTGTCTAATTCATGGCTTATTCAATAAAGCCAATTAGATCTTTAAATTTACTAGGTTGAATTTTTGTTCATTAATAATATTAACAAAATTTTAGAAAATATGACATTGAATTTACTTTTCAATTTTTCAATTAACGCTTAAAATACCCTTAAAAAAGAAATGAAAAATACCTTAATATTCGGGACTATGTCAATAACTAAAAGTATTTGCTCTAAAAATTTATCAAGTAAGAGCAAATTAAAATAACAAAGAGGCACTCCTTCTGTTTGTTTCTCCTATTAAATGGACCTGGTAGGATTATTCATCATGCATAAGTTGTCAAATTACTACAATTCTAGCCTACAGCCATGTCACCCCAAATGTGCCCAATCTTGTCTGATCTCGGAAGCTAAGCAGGGTCAGGCCTGTTTAGTACTTAGATGAGAGACCACCTAGGAATACCAGGTGTTGTAGGCATTAAAAATAATAAAATAAGTAAATAAATAAATTACTACAATTCTTCTGGGGCAATGTGGTGCTATGAAGAGCCATTTTAAAATTCCTATACTACTTCTCAGGAACTCCATTTCTGGGCATATTACCCAAAGAAACAAACCAAAATATGTAGAAACATATGTGCAAAGCTATTCTTTGCAGCACTTTCTTTTATTACAGAAAAAAACTATAAAGTAGGAACCTAAAATAAAGTGTTTGGTCAATTATGGCACATCTATATACTCTTGGATTATGATGATGGTACTAATATGGTGTTTTTGAAACTGCAACAAGAAAAATACTTAGGATATGTAGAAATGTTGGGTGAAAAAAAACACAACTGAAAATGGTAACATACAATTATAACTGTGTTTTTGAAAGCATTTATACTTAAACTATATTTTAAAAACTATAACCATGTTTTTGGAAAATGGGGGCGGGGCGGGGAGAAAAGGAACAAAAGGCAACCAACAGTAACAGCTCCTGTGGATGCCTGGCTGGGCTGCAGAACTGGGGTGGATGTAGGGTGAGCCTCTGAGCCAGAGGCAGCCGGGAAAAGCTGGCTGTGGAGAGTGGTGGCGTGACCTGAGGTGCAAGTAGGGTCGCTGGTTGGTGGAGTGCTTCTGGTAGCCAGACCCGTAGGCATGGCGAGCTGTGCTGAGTGCCCAGCATCCAACCCCTCTGCTTGGGTATTGGGTTCTATTCCACCCTCCTACATGCCCTTGGAGACCAGAAGCCTAGCTCAGGGGGGCCATATGTGTGGTCTCTAAAGCACCTTGCAGTCTTTTAAAGGATTCTTGACATCTCAGGCCTATTCCAAACCAAATAAGAGCTTTACAGTCCACCACCCGCCCTCTGCCCCCTGCCCCCCGTCCCCCGCCCCCCGCCCCCCGTCCCCCGCCCCCGTCCCCGCCCCCTGCCCCTGCCCCCTGCCATCCGGAAGTGCCTTACTATCTCGGAAGTGCTTTGATATACCGGAAGTCGCTTTGTATAAAAAAAAAAGTGCTTCACAATCTCAGAAGCACACCGTAGGCTTGAACACCAAACCGAGCCTTTGGTAAATCTTGCATCTTTGTGACTTTTCCAAAGCACTTTGGAGTCACAAACTCAGTGGAAAGCCTTTGACATCTCTGGAACACTGAGAACTGTGAAAGGGCAAGTGAAAGAAAGGGGAACGGTCGATAAGCCGGTAGGGCGGCAGAGCGGCGCAAGGTCACAGAGCGGCACAAGTTCGCAGAGCGGCGCAAGGTCAAATACCACAGGAGCGGCACACAGGTAGGGTCCCCAGTAAACACAAATGCCTCTGGGGACCCACTGATGTGACCCCAGCCGGCCAGCCCATAGTTCTATATCCTGTTCAGGAGAGGCAAGGAGCCCTGGGTGCCTGAAAACCCAAGAGGGGTACATTGTAACTTTTTAGGCAAAGTTTTCCTGCGGCCCATTCCGCCAAAGATATTCCTCCTCCTTTTTCCATTCGTCAGGCCCAGGTGTGGGTAGAGCAGCCTCCAAAGCAGCCTCTGCCTAATTCAGAGGACTTCAGGTTCCTTTTGTCTCTGGAATCCCCACTGCACCATTCCTTACGTGCTCTGCCAGACCCTTTCTAGAAGAAATGGCTTCTCTAGAGGATGCCTACAACTTTAAAGTTAATTCCAAACACAGTTCTCGCAATTCCATGAACTCTGAATTTACAGCCAAAACTGAGGGTCAGAATGGTAACAATGAGGAACCTAACACAGTCCAGAGAAAGAATGATAGACAGAAAGACCAACGGTCTTCAGAAACCTACGGGACGGCTATGCGAGGCATCTTGGTAAAATCGATGCCAAAAAGAAAGGGAGAGACTGCCACTGGTGCAAAACCAAGCACAAGAGAGCATCCCAAACATGGAGAAAGACCAGCTAGGGCTTTCACCTCCTCTATTCCAGAGTTCAAAGCAGAGGAAGGAAAGATAGTGATAAAGATCAGCAACTTGCAAGACCGGAGAGTGTTTATAGAGCCTCAGGAGAAACCCAGTGAGACGCCACTTGGTGACCAAAGAGCAGACATTTTTGAAAAAGACTCTCCAGCCCTAAAATTTCTGGACAAATGTGACTCTCATTCAGAAATACAAAAGTGTAAAAGGGATGTGGTGATTAAGCACCCCTCTTCAGGAAGTGACTGGTCTAATGTGGATGAGATTTCCACAGTCAGATTCTCGCCAGAGGAGCCAGTCTCACTGGGTTTCTCAGTTTTAAAGCCTTCATCTTTCACCACTGACTGTGTCAAGTATCAGCCTCTTTTGTACGGTGGTCCTTCGCAAGATTATGCCAGCTACTGGACCAGCAGTCCCAAGCCATCTTTCTGTCACTCCCTGGGCAACAGCAGCAACAATACATCTAAGGCTAGGAAGAGCAGCTGGAGCTACTTGAGTAATTATTCCTCCAACTCTACAGAGTGCTCCCAAAACTGGGCCAGAGACCTGAAGGTATCAGAGGAAGGTCATTCCCAGAATTCTCATTCATTTAATTTCCCCAGAAGTTCAGAAGCAAAGATGAAGGAGACACCATCATTTACTTGGGAAGACATGCATCTAGTTCCCTTCCAAGGAGCTACTGGGAGCAAAGGCTAAAGGAGGGTTTCATTGATACCCACTGTCACTTGGACATGCTCTATGCCAAGTTGTCTTTCAATGGGACCTTTACCAAGTTCAGAAAAATTTACAGCCATTCCTTCCCTAAGGAATTTCAGGGCTGCATCTCTGATTTCTGTGACCCTCGCACATTAAGGGATGGCCTATGGGAGAATCTGTTGAAAGATGATCTGGTCTGGGGAGCCTTTGGCTGTCACCCCCATTTTGCACATTACTACAATGAGTATCAAGAAAGAAATCTTTTGCGAGCCTTAAGGCACCCCAAGGCTATAGCATTTGGAGAAATAGGATTGGATTATTCTTATAAGTGCACTACACCTATCCCACAGCAGCAAAAGATATTTGAGAGACAGTTGCAGCTGGCTGTGTCTCTAAAGAAGCCCTTGGTGATCCACTGCCGAGAAGCTGACAAAGATCTGCTGGACATCATGAAAAAAAATGTGCCCTCTGACTACAAGATCCATAGGCATTGCTTCACTAACAGTTACCCAGTCATCGAGCCCCTTTTGGAGTACTTTCCCAACATGTCTGTGGGCTTCACAGCAGTCCTGACTTACGCTTCTGCCTGGGCAGCCCGAGATGCTCTGAAAAAGATCCCACTGGAGAGAATTGTTGTGGAAACTGATGCTCCCTACTTCCTTCCTCGTGGGGTTCCCAAAAGGCTTTGCAAGTATGCCCACCCGGGCCTGGCCCTGCATACCATTCAAGAGATTGCCAGAATCAAAGATCAGTCACTCTACCAGATCTTGGCCACTTTGCGTGAGAATACTAGTCGCCTTTACAGTATTTAAATAAGAGTGTACAGTCAAGAGTCTTCCAAAACAGGAGACCAGCGGCCTGACAACAGAAACTTGGTTTAGAGATAGCTAGAATCAAAGGTCAGCCACTCTACTAGACCTTGGCCACCTACATGAGAACACTAGTTGCTTCTACAGTATTTAAATAGAAAGAAACAACAGTCAGGTGTCTTCCAAAAACAGACCAGCAGCCTGACAACAGAGACATGGTTTGAACTCTGCTTGTATCCCAGGTCAAGGATGTGTTCAGCAAACCCGTTGGCACGGAAAAAACAAGGACAAGATGTTTTCCTCAAAACCTCTTCATAAGACTTCTGCTTCTCGATGGTAGGGTGAGGTACAATGGGATGAGAGGAAGAGGTAAGGGGATCTTACTTTATCAGAGTTTTTCCTCTCAGCCAGATTGTACTAGCATAGTCAGTAAAGAAGAAAGAATACCATAGGGTACAATGAGTTTGCTAATCCAAATTCCTATTCTCTGCAGCCTGTGTCTTTGAGCAGTTGATGAAAAAAAAAGTCACCCTCCTATTTGTCTTAAAAAAAAAAGGAGGGAATGTTGAATTTTAAAAGTGAGCTAGGTGATTTATTCTGTTTATTCTCTAAATGTATTTATTATAAGAATTCTATAATCCATATGGTTGTTAAATTCATAAATTCAGATACTGTTCAATTGGCGATTTCTTATCTCCAAAGATAAACCAACACTAATATTTCATCTAAAAGGAAATTGATGTAGATAAAAATTTGTCAGTTAATAGTCATAATGTGACAAGGGGGCTGTGGAGGAGCTTGGAGTGATGGAGGCCAAGTCAGTTGAATCTTAGACCACCACTAAGATGAGTTTTGAATCTGAACTGAACTCCCAACAGCCCTTCAGAGAACCAGAATATAACAGCAAACGTTCATTCAAATTGCTCTTATTCTTTACAAGGCCCAAATGTATACCACTTAGAAATACTGTTCTCCAGAAAGGCTTCAAAAGCATCAACAAGACAGAAACAGAGAAGAGTTTCAGCTGCCCGCTTGGCGAACAGCTGTCCTTTCTGAGAAATTAAAATGAACCCACATTTTAAAATATTTGAGTTAAGAAATTTAACTTTGCCAGGCAAAGCACACACCTAAATCCAGAAGTCCCATTATTAGATTTGAGAAATGCCATTTTAAAAATGGAAAGCCTCTTTTATTCTCAAACTAAATCATTGAAAATAGGCCCAGAATACTCCAGACTTCTCTAGTTTCCTTTGTACCCATTTATCTGAATCCAAGAAAATCAGCTGGCTCTTTACCATTTGGTTCTCAGCTCAAAAGTCTCATCCACAGAGAAGCTCTCTTTCTCTGGCCACCAATCTAGAGTACTCACCTCACTGGACAGGAAGATATCCTTGGCTTATTGTTTTTATTTAATCATAGCACTCAGCACTGTTTGAGATTCTGTGGTTAATTTATATGCTCATTGGTTATCTTTTCCCACTAGGTTGTAAGTTTACGAGCTTGTCAGTCCCATTCACGTTGTTCATATACCCAGTGTTAGAATAGTGCCTGGAACAGAGCAGGCACTCAGCAAAGATATCACAAATTAATATATGAATGAATAAGACTTAACACCTGGGAGTTAATGACAATATTTGGACAAGGGGACAGATATTAGGAAAAGAACAGAGAAATAAACCACCATATTTCTAGCACCCCGCTTTAATTCAAAAGGCAAAGCAAGGATTAAAGGCCACCTATATTCAGCTGTTAGATGTCATCCATAATAAAAGAAGTAAATAATGTCAGGCCTTACCAGGAACTTGACAATTCATAGTCCCTGTGAATAACACTAAGTATGTCATATTTTCCCCTCTATAAAGAATCCAGTCTTTTAAGATGAAGAAGTATAAGAAAGCTGTAGCTGGAGTTCTTCACTCCCCTTTAGCAGAACAAAATAATTTGATGTAATGTTAAAGGTGCGGTTTGATTCTATTTTTCAAGACAGAAAACCTTCAAAACCTAAGCCAATGTTTGAATTAAGGGTTTTTTTCCATTTAATATATACCTTCAATAGACATTGCTGAAAGTGTGTCTCTCAACCCACAGGAGCCCTGAGCTTTCTATAAAGGATTGCAGAAAAGAGGGTTCCATGGACATACATTTTGGGGGTATACTGAGTTGTACGAAGTTCCACAGATTATTTTTTATTTCAGGATCTTGCAAGTCCTTTGGTAGTTAACGTGAGCCACAAACACCCAAGAGTGTGTTTCTTGAAGTTACTTCTAGATTGTTTTGAGGTATAAATCGGTGAGCTCAAGTTCTTTAGGAAATGCTTAGGAAATGCTTAAATACGTCAGTCACACACTTGCTGTTGCATATTTCTACTCATATTTCTACTCATATCCTAATATCCTCTTTCATTTACCTGTCTCATTACATAAGATCTGTGGAGAACAAAATGTCATTTACCTGGTATTAGAAAAGTGACATTACTAAGAGGGCATTTTGAAAATGGATGTGAATAAATGGTTGCACTTATAAGTACACATCTAACAAGATAAAGAGGATATACATATAATTAATTTCCTTTTCAAAAAAAAAGATCTTTTCATATGGAGAAAATACTTCTTACCTGCTCCTCTCTCTCTACATTTGTTATGGCAAAACTCTGTGGTGTTTCTAACATGCAGGAAAGAGCCTTGCCATAATTCAGTTTTATTTCTTCATGAATGGGAGTGGGTAATGGTTTTTTTTGAGTATAGTATATCTAAGGTGACCTAAGTCAAGAATCGCAATCTTCTTTATTTATTTCATGAATGAAGTACAGAACATTTCACCTATTCACGTTACTAGTAAAAAAACAAAAAACAAAAAACAAAAAAAAAACAAAAAACAAAAAAAAAAACAAAAAAAAAAACCCACTCAAAAAAAAAAATCTTGTAATTGAGATGTGCAAAATTTGGGGCACTTTGTAAACAGCTTTCTACTAAACCTCAAAAGTGATGATTTAGCATTCGTATGTTTGTATGGCACGTGGTGTGTCTACTCGCCCATTCTGGTGGCATTAGCCATGAAGGCAGCTGGTGATCTAGAAATTCAATTTGCAGTTAGTGGTCCCTGGACCATCAGTCAGCCCAGAGTCACAGGGCCTCTCAGGCCCATTAACGGGCTCTCTGAACCTTGGCAGTCTTCACTGTACATCAGTATTTTGCTTCACTTAAATTTTAGAAAGGCAGCTACTTCTACCTTTAAAACTAAAAAGGAATAAACTGTCCACTTTGTCTCAGGAGATAGGGATTTTTTTTTTTGTCAGTTGGCCTTTATTCATATCTGACTTCGGAATAAGTACCTGCTTATTGTAGAATTTTTGAGACTACTAAAGAGCACAAAGTGAGGAAAAATAGTCTATAATCTTACTACTTAGAGACACTCACTCTGACAACTGGAGTACCTCTTTGGCAGTTTCTCTAATGTTACTGGCCAATTCCAGCATTGTTCTCTTTGAGTCAATTTTGCTAGTTAATGTTTACTATAATATTCACTTCACTTCATAATTAGCATAAGCTATACATTTTACTGCCTCTGAATTTGTGATTTAAATACATTATTTTGTGTACTTTTGTTTGCTTTCCCGAGCAAACAAGCTAGAAGTTTAATTCAGTTGTTTCAAAGAATCAGCTCTTATTACTGATTTATAATATTCTGCTTTAAATTTATGAATTTTTTTCTTCAGTTCTCAGATGTCTGGAGGTTGTGTGTGTGTGTGTGTGTGTGCTTTTTTTAATGCCTTAAGTTAACTGCTTAGTTTATTTTTAATTTGGGAAGGAAGGAGAACAAAGCCTTCAATGCCATAAATTTGCCTGTAATTGTAACTCTGCTGTATCTATAGGAATTTTAATTTTAATGAAGTTTAATTTCCCATCATAAAAATTAATGCATATGTATTACAAAAATATGAAAATAGGAACAGAAAGAAGTGCAGGATATTTCTACCTTGAACTCATTATTTTGTTAATATCTTACCTAATGAAGTTGCAATTATATAGCTATGCCAAATTATATGTATGCTTCCTTTAAAAATGCATGTTTTCCCTCTAATACTCTCTGAAAATTAACATACCACAAGATCCCATCATGAACCTATACACAATATTCATGTTCTGCTGTATTTTTACTTAGTCTTTAAAAAAACAGTTAAAAACACAAAGTATATATGTTTATTAAGCAGAGTTTGCAGGTCTGAGAAAAAGATACAAAGATAAGCTTTTTTCCCTCTTGATTGAGAGATTTTAACTCTATTCATTGTTATTTTTATTTTTTGAAGAACTGTCAGTTCAAGTATTAATTCTAAAAATATATACTGAAACTCACCTTAAAAAAGAAATATATTGTTCTTTTTTATATCTTTATCTTGCATATGGGACTCAATGTATTATTATTACTCTTTTATCTTCCATTAAACATTTAAAATGTTCACATTCTGTTTTGAACTTTATATTTTATAATTATAAGTCTGTTTCTATTGCTTACCACTAATCCTTTTATTTCATGAATTTCCCATGGTTGAACTGTTTAATCTGCTTTATAATTGGCTGAAATACATCTTTAAGCCACTTTCTCAGGAAAAGTATGTGGATGGAATATTTATGAGAAATTATATATCTGAGAACATCTTTCTGTTGCTTTCACTAATGAATAATACCTTGGCCAAGTCTAGAATTTCTGGGTCACACACGGTTACCCTAAAGATTATAGGCATTGCTTCATTGTCTTCTGGCAGCAAAGAAACTGACGTCAACTTCTCCTTCTTTGAGATTAAACTACTTTTTCTGTCAGGATGCTTGGTAATTTCTTTACTTTATGACCTTTTTTCTGCATTTTGGGAGAATTTCTCAAGTTTGCCTTTTCCACCATTCATCCCATTTTCTCCAGTATCAATTTTTTTCTTTACTACATATAATGTATTTTTTTGTTTTCTCACACTTCTTCCTTCTTCTGTGAGCTCCCTTTGCCTTTTGGCCTACAGTCTCATTCAGCAATATTTTAAATGTATTCTCTTGTTCTATTTTCTCCTTCCAGCCTTCACTTCACGGAGTCTGCTTTAACTGCTTATTTTATTTTATTATTTCCTTGCACTCAACAGAAAGCACAAATCAAAGTTAAAAATATTCATTTCCCTATAGGAAATATGTTTTGAAATAAATATTTTTCTTCCTCTGCCTGTTAAATACTGTGTTCTCCTCCATTTATGTTGCAGAGTCTTTTCAGAAACCTTTTGTTGGGTTTCTTTGTTCACTCTTAAACAAAGAGCAGTCTATACAGACTGGTATTTTCCCCAAAATAGGATGGATAGGTTCTCTTTCCCATCCTTCACCATCTATTCTAATGTTCTGACTCCTCTTGGTGGGAGGCTGATTGATAGAAATTCATAGATAGCATGTTAAGAGAAGTAGGGAGAGAACAAGAGGTATGGATAGTCCCCTGCAGAAAAAATTTCAAATTTTTTCATATCAACATTTTATAAATTGATCTATCACTCCAGAAATAGAACATTTGTAGCCAGTCCTTCATGTGTATCGCCTATCACATCAGAGTCAATTCAGAGTCTGCTTTTCCCTCAGTGTGACGATTCCTAGGCCTCCTAGTGACACTCTTAATCCATCAATAGTTGTGAAAGTAAACCAAGTAGAAGCCCTTACAGATTGTCCTAACCCCCAACTCAATTCTTGTCACTTTCTTAGGAAGTGAAATTGAACATTGGCTTTGGTATATTTCTTTAATATGATCCCATCTGCACTGTATCTGGTGGAAATTCTTCATCAAAGTTTGCAGCATGAATATGGAACTCCTGGCCTTCATTTAATATGATCCCATCTGCACTGTATCTAGTGGAAATTCTTCATCAAAGTTTGCAGCATGAAGAAGGAACTCCTGGCCTTCAACAAACACACACACACACACACACACACACACAAAATTGTGTCTCCATATTTAAAATTTTTGCAGTCATTTTAATTGGGACTGTGAAGGTAGAGAGATTCAACTAAATATCAATACTCATGATTTAAACTCACTCCAAATTCCTTTTTTTTCCTCTCATGTCTCTTTTTTGATAAATTTATGTTCCTATGGATACTGTGTTTAAATAGGCATATCTTATTTTAAGAAAATTTAAGTTATACAAATCTGAATCTCATTTAGCTTGAACACAAGAGATGGTCAATAAGGTAAGTTGGATAAATGAATGACAAAAAATACAAATTATAGAAAGATGACTTCTAAAATAATCCTATGTATTACAAAAATATCATAAATGTATAATTTATGCTCAAATATTCATGACTAAATAGGGTTTAAAATGAAATGTACCTATATGGACAGCATAAGCATTCATCAAATTTATTTTTACTTGTCTATTTCTTCTTAAGACCTGATTTTATAATGCATAAAAGGGAGAAAAGATGTAGCTAGAATGTTAAAATATTCTTCTTTTAGCTTCATCACTAATTAACCTTATAACTGGTGCAAACCACTTAAACTCTTTGTTTGTTGGTTAACCTTTAAGTCAAAATTAGAAAGTCAACACTTGATAACCACAGGACAGGGCAGTACTATTTAAAGGATTAAGAAAATGATGTCTATATAACAGAGCTTTAGAGAGAAAATGAATGTATAAAAATACTGAATAATATATAAATCAGTGTAGGATGCAAAGCTGGAAGCTTAAAAATACTGTCAAAACCACATTTAAAATAGTCTTTTCACATCCTTATGGAATCTATTGAGCAAAGCAATTAAAAAATACTTGATATTACTAAGAGAAGAAGTTCAGACGCACTGTTTAAAATAAGACTTCCTAGAAAAATAATTCGGACTAGAACAAGGGAGTCACCCTATCCAATGGAAATCACATTGCTAATCATGGAGCTTCATAAGTGAATAGAGAAAAACAAATATTCAATATTAAAGATACAAAAGAAAAACAGTACTTAGAATATAAAATATAAAGAAAAATACTTAGTACAAAATATATATATGAAATTTGCCAAATAGTATATACATATATTCAGAGTAAATAATATGAGAACTGGGGCAAAAACGCTCCTTCATACCATCATTTTGAGATATGTTAAAAGGCTAGATTCTACCCCAAAGAGTCAGAAGAAAGATGCTTAGATATCTTTTATGTTCTCCAATACAATCTATAATCCTAGTAATTATTAATAAACTAGACTACCCAGTATATTGGATTATCCTACTGGTTTCAAAGTATATTATTTAATTCCCACAAGTGCATCAACAGCTGAGATCTTAAAATGGATACTTGATATGGAAAGGCTCCTTTATCAAAACCAAGCTAATACAGACCAACCCATTTACAGAGCATCTGCTAAGTTCAAAGATCTATGTGGAGGTTATAACACAATAAGTCAATCTCTCCAGCTACAAGGATTGTACAGTCAAGTAAGAGATTAAACTACATGCAAATAACTGCAAAACAAAGTATGGTACCGCCAAATAATTATACTGCATTAGAGATAAAGCTAAAAGCCATTTGGAAAGACTCAATCATGTTTTTAAACTCCATGCAGGATACATTACTGAGCACCTGCTATGTGTCAGGCACTGCTATGTGCTAGGCTCTGAGAATCCAAAGATTAATAAAAATGGCTAATACTAAGTTATAATGGGTCAGGCAGTGTGTTAAGTGCTTTTACACTTTAACTCATTTACTCCTCAAAAGACATCTATAAAGTACATAATATTGTGATCTTTGTTTTAGGGGGTTAAGTAATTTACCCAAGGTCTCAGGTAAGCGAATGTGACAGCTGGGATTAGAACTCAAGCTGCCTAACTTCAGAGGCCATAAGTTAACCATTATTTCCTGAACTAGCACAAAATCCCCACCAAACTCCAGCTCAGTGGAGGACACAAAGAAGAGTAAACAGGCTATTGTAACAGTTTTGAAAATGCTCAGTAGGAAGAAGGGCCAAACCACCTGGGCCATTACGAGGAGATGACTTCTAAAATGGATCTGCAAGACTGAGAGATGGAGGAAGAACTGCACACATGAACCAGAGAGGAAGGGCATTCTCTATAGAGAGGAAACAGCATGTGCAAAGTTACAGCAGCATGGTGGCATATGGTATGTAGGGTCCTGCAAGTTGTTCTGTGTGGCTGAGGGCTGAGTGGGGAAGGGAGAGCAGAAGAGATGAGAGTAACAAAGTTCAAGAGCCAAGAGATAGGTCCCTGGGCTGTGCAAAGTTAGGTCAAAGGGTTCTAAACATTTTAGAAAGTTAATTCTGTAGCAGAGTGGGTAGCTGATAAAGGGAATCAGATTGAAGGCAGAGATGTCATTGAAAAAGCTACTCTCTAGATAAAAGATACAAACTAGGATGGTAGCAGAAGCCTTGGAGACTGACAAAAGGGGTATTTCAGAGGGAGATGAGAGAGGACTTGGGATCAACTGATCAGTGACAAAGAGAAGGTAATGGTGATTCTCTTGTTTGAACATAAAAATATATAATTTAGTGATAAGACATTGATATAACTCAAATAATAAGCCAATGTGGATGAGTCTCAGCTTGGTAGTATATTCAAAGAAAAGGCCAGACAATTCGACACCAGTTGAAAAATCTGTCTCATCTTAGACCTCTGAAGAAACTCTAAAGATGATCCAATTTATGCTCCATATCTACACTCCCCCCCCAAAAAAAAATGCCTTTCTCTTCTTTTTGATTCTCATATGTCCCACATTTCCTCACCATCAGCTTAGTCTATGGTATCTCTCTCCTTCTTCTTCCCTCCACTTCTCTCCAGCTCTTCTCCTTTTCCTATGTCCCCCAAAGCCCAAGAATCTGGCAGCAAACAGGGCATAGAGAAAAGGAGAAAGCTGGAAACACACAGAACAATATTATCCCCATTAAATAACAGTAAGAACCAAAGCATCAATTAATAAAGCTAACTGTTAAAAGCTGATGAGACCAGAACTGAAAACAGAGTTTTATTTTTGAAATTCAAACAGAAATGCAAAAACAAATGCCCTGTAAAGCTAGATTAAAAAATCAACAAGTCTATGGCCATGCTACCCTGAACGTGCCCAATTTCATCTGATCTCGGAAGCTAAGCAGGGTTGGGCCTGATTAATACTTGAATGGGAGACCACCTAGGAATACCAGGTGCTATAGGCATTTTTTAAAAATCAACAAGTAGAACCAGACAGAGAATAAAAAATACTCAAAACAGATTTTACATTTTAAGCTAAAAAGGAGGGAAGAACAGGGCAGACTGCAAAGGAAGTATAATTTCAATTAAACATAAAAGGGCCTACATGGAGTTTCTAGAACCTAGATGATGATAGTGTAAAATCTTTGAGAACAAGTTCAGAATAATTGGAATGTACACACAGTTGTAGCAGTCTATTACTCACTTCTATTAGTCCCAAATAATAAAAAAATAAATAAAATAATAAAGGTAGTTATGTATCACCTTTCGTCCTAAAAAGCCATTAAGTGAATTTGCAAGAACAAAAGACATGACAAAATTTATTTAAATAAGACTTTTTAAACTACCCTAATATCTACTGCACAAATGCAACACTGGAGAACAATCGGAAGAGCAAAGTATCAATAGCTTAATGGCTACTTTTTATAAGTCACTAGTCTCAATTGTGGGCGGCATATCCAAACTTATTCTTCTGGTATGTGCTGGAATCCATGCCAAAGAAAAATGCAAAAATCCTGCAGCACAGGTGAGAACTGGGATAGTCCCAGTTTATGCTTATCTTTCCCTAGGAACACCACCCACCCTACCCCATGTAAGAAAATAAACCAAGTATTAGGCAAAGGAGGAGAGTTAATTCTTCATGACTACCAACAATAAGTGGGGTACTTGACATGCATTGTCCATCTGATGCTCACAGCAATTCTGAAGTGGGTTTATTAATCTTACTTGACAGATGAGGGAATTAACACCAAGAGAGGTTAAAAACTGTATACTTAAAATGGACATTTTATCACATATAAATTACACCTCAATAAAATTGATTTGAAACATAAGGTGTATCTCAATAAAGTTGATTAAAAGATGAAATAGGTAATAAATAGTAAATCCAGGTTCTAGATCCATCTGTTTAACTGAAAAGCCTTGCTCTCCCCACTACACTAAGAGCTTCCCAGTAGGGGGAAATTGCGGGAGGATCATATTCCCAAGGGATACCCTGACCACTGTACACAGAATTCATTTCAAACAACACTCCATTTGGAGAGACATGCACCCTGGGTCCAACTGCAGGGTCAAAGGGAAGGGAAAAGCCCCTGAAGGTAGTGGTCGTGGTACTCTCTGAAAAGGAAACAGGAGAAGTCAGTAATTACAAGGCCTGAAGCAGAGGAAGATGAAGTATGGAAAGGGAAGAAAGGTAAATAAGGCACTCACGATGTAAGATGAATAGAAATTGATGAAAGTAAAGAGAATTAGGATGAAGAGACTGGCGAAATCCAATAAAAGAGAAAAAGAAATAGAGAAAATGTCAAAAGAATGAAAGGGAAAAGGATAAGGAGGTTGAAAGATGGGGCTTAAGAAAAAGAAATGGTACAACTTTGAAAAGAGATAAGTATTTCTGCCTCCCTTTGAATAATGTGACATTCATGTCCTCCCTGCTACCTCCCATTTCTGATGTCATAGAATAAACTACCATGCTCCTTCAATTATTTATACTTCTGATAAAGTTTTATGATAATGACATGTGTCACTGGAGAATATTCTTTATGAAAATAACTATTACCACACTAAACAGTACAAACAATTTCATAGTCAAAACAGGTATTTAAAGAGGAGCATAATTAAAATAAGGATATGAACAATTCCAACATCTTAAAATGTTTAAAAACCTCTGAAAGGGGTTGGGAGAGTAATGTATTTGAAAAAATAAAACTAGCATGTTCAAAAATATGGGGATATGAATCCAGAGGATGAAAACCGATCATACAAATACCCAGAAATCCGCCATGGTGTATTTTATTACATGAATTGGCTGCACTTTGTTTACATACATACATATTATCAAAGCTGTGCCTCAAGTCTTAAATCCCAAACAGTGAGCTAGATGCCAAAGAGGACACACTGTTAAGATTCCACTTATATGAAGTTCAAGAACCGGCAAAACTAATCTACAGTAAGGGAAGTCAGAGCAATGGCAGAGGGCTGAATGAAAGGGGGCATGAGAGAACTTTCTGGGGTGGTAGAGGTATTCCATATGCTGTTTGGGGTCGTAGTTACACAGATGCATACATTTGTCAGGATTTGTGTAACTGCATGTTTAAAATAGGCATATTTTATTGTATATAAATTACACCTCAATAGAGTTGATTTGAAATATTAAAATAAGGTTTACCTCAATAAAGTTGATTAAAATAAAGACTCAATAAAGTTCCAAAGAAATACAGTTACTATGTATCCTGATTGTGATAGTTGTTACATAAATCTATACATGTGATAAAATTTCATAAAACCATAAACAAAGGAGAAAATATGAGTGCATCTAAAAACTGGTGAAATTCAAATAAGGTCTGCAAGTTTAATATGACACCAATGTCAATTTCCTGGTTTTGATAATGTACTATGGTTATGTAAGATGTCATCATTGAGGAAAGCTGGGGAAAGAGTACACAGGAACTGTCTTGGACCGTTTTTGTGATTTCAAAAATATATTTTTAAAAAGAACACAGATTGTACAGTTAGCATTTGTACTATCACCCACCATCAATGTTACAAAGTTGTGAGTTTATTATAGGGTAGAATCCTGAAAATACAAAATTGAGGAAGGTAAATAAATGTTTAAATGTTTCCAATAAACTTGCAGCTGGTCTGAATTTAGAAGGGGAAAGTACATAAACATTATAGATTAAAAATTCAGAACAGAATATAAATCAGCCTAAACTATAAGTCAACAAAACAAATAGCAACTACTAGTTCCTAATTTGTGAACTAAAATGTCACACATGACAAAGATTTTATGTTAAAAAAAATCAGTGTGCACAGAAGACAACTATGTAAAGAGGCAGCAAGACGGTGGCTATCTGCAAGCACATGAGAGAGACCTTAAGAGAAATCAACCCTGTCAGCACCTAGACTTCCAAGCTCCAGAACTGTGAGAAAATAAATTTCTGTGGTTTAAGGCACCCAGTGAAAGTATTTTGTTATGGCAGTCCTAGCAAACTAATATATAACAATAATTTATACACCTTAAAATTTGCCTCTTATAAGTATATAGTTCAACAACTTTTCATAAACTTATACAGTTGTGTAATCATCCCCACACTCCAGTTTAGAACATTTCCATCAGGCCCCAAAAGTTCCCACTCCAACTGCCAGCCCCAGACAACTACTGATCTGCTTTCTCTGATGTAATTGCCTTATCTAGGATTTCAGATAGATGGAATCATACAATATGAAGTCTTCTATGTCTGCTTTCCTTCACTTAGTATGTTTTTGAGGCTCATCCATGTTGTTATGCATATGTGTGTGTGTATGTATATATAATCTCAGTAATTTCTGTTCATTGCTCAATAGTTCCCATTGCATACCACATTTTATTTATCCATTCATCAGTTGGGCATTTGGGTTGTTACCTGTTTGGGGCTATTATGAATAACAATGCTATATCATTCACATACAAATTTTTATGTGAACATATGTGTTAATTTCTCTTAGAAAGATTGATAGGACTGGAATTACTGAGTCATGTGGTAATTCTACCTGTTTAAGAAACTGCCAAACTGTCCTCCAAAATAGTAGTATCACTTTACATTCCTACCAGGAATGTTTGAAAGTTCCAGATTCTCCACATCCTTGCCAACACTAAGTATTTGTCAGTCTTTTTAAATTATAGCCATTCCAATGGGTATGGAGTAGTATCTACTCAAGTTTAAGCTCAAAAAGACAATTTTAACTTTAAGCTAATGCGAATAAGCCACAGGCCTAGTTATTGATAAAAAGTTTAGGCCTAAGGGGGGAGTCTTAAAATTTTGTCTAATAAATAAACTCTAGGTATTAGAAAAGAGAGAAGAAAGAACTCTCTCTTCTTTAATAAGAGGCTCATTTGCAAATCTTTATTTTTATCCCAAAAACATTTATTCCAAATTTGGGAATTTTTTATTAAATGCCTTTTGAATTTCAAAAGGTCAGAGAAACCCATATTGTATGACAATATTTTAAACTTTAACACTTTAACATAAATTTAAAGAATTTTGTGTTTTACTCCTAGTGATAAATGCAGAATGCATAGTTGGAAATTTGGGGTATGATGTGTTTGATTTCAGGCAACCCTTTTGATTTCTCCTTTAGAACTAAATAGCTCAAGATTTATGTAATTGTGATGTAAAACATGAGATTTAAACTGCAATGCATTGCAATTACATTGTGTTATAATTATACATTATTGATGTCTTTTATGAAATGATTCTAATAGAATTCAGATAATCTGGAAATTACATAAATCTATGGAAAATTTTTCATTTGAAAATTTGAATATGGTTTAAAGGTATAATATCTGACACATAGTTCAGTTATTTTTAAAATTGTAATTGTATTTTATTTTTATATACTCTTACTATATTTTATAACATTCCTAATTGGCTTTAGGCAAAACTTCAAGAATCTATATTCATGTATTGTTCTTTGCTAATCATATGAAATTCTAATGTACTTGATTGCTCCTTGATCCCCCTGTAGGAAAATTAAAAATTTTGGCTAGTATTGGGTGAGAAAGAAAAAAGCAGCCCGATATCCAGGAGCCAGCCTGACATTATCAGCTGGCTTTGATGCTCCTACAAGCTGGGGTGGAAGCCACAGCAAGGCCCTGGTGTTCTCCTATTGTTTATGAACACTTTCAGAGAACACCAACCTCAGACAAGGCCAGTCTGTGACTGTGATAGATCAAGATAAAACCAAGACCATTCCATAACCGTGTCTGAACACAGACAGAATATGAACATTGTCCAAGCCTCGAAATGTCAAACGTCCCACTCTCCTAGCTCACAAGAGTGATGGCTACTTCTCTCCCAATTAGAGCTGTAGCCTTGCTCTAGTCTGCTCTCACTATAAGTGAGATTAAGACACACAATCATAGAAGCATCCCAGCTTCTTGAGAGCAACCAATCCAGAGCAAGGCCCCACTTCCTTAAGCCTTCCCCAAGATCATCTACCGCAAGCCCAAATTCTATAAGTCTTTTCTAACTCATGCTTACTTACACATCCCCTGGTGACTCAAGGTGTTTTCCCTCACTGCAATGAGTAATAAATCAACTTGTTCAATTAAAAAAAATCAAGGTGACCTAAGAGATCAAATTATATTTGATAAATTTATTTTTATTTTTTTCCAAAATAAATTCACACAGTACTACAAAATCAGCTCACCACAAACCCACTGTCAAATGCAAAGTTATTAAAATTCTAATTCTGTGGTCAGTTATTTTGATTATAATTATTATGTTTGCAATACATGGAAAAAATGAAATAACATTTTTAAATGCACACATAACCCATAGAATCGACCTTTATCTTGCCACTTAACTATAATAGAGTCATTTGCAAAATAGCAAACAAATTAGGCTAACTAGAAGCCATCGACAAATGAAAAAAAAAATAAGAGCATAATTGTAGAGTCGATGTAAATGGTGTTTAACATCTAGGCAAAAGTCACAAAAAAACCTTCAATCATCTGAAAATTTCTAACTAGTCTGACTTTTCGATAACAGCAGCTAATAATAGATCATATACGATAGCAACAGAAGCATAGCATAAACTACTAAATGTCAAATTTTAATTAATAATAAAGCAATAAGGTGCCTGGTATAATTAGAAAGACCTAGGCCATGAGATCCAGGGTCTGGGCTCAGTTCTAGGATGAATAAATAAGCTAAATCTGCCTTTAGTCATAGACTAAATGTCACAAACTAAGACTAAAGTATTGTGTATGGTAAAATGGCATTAGAGATCTGCTAGACAAGCCCTGCATTACAGTCAAGAAAATTGAGGCTCAGAGAGGTAAAGTGACTAAACCACAATCACAAAGAGAGTTATGTGAAAGTGAATAAAGGAAACCTCATTTAAAATCATCAGAGTCAGGAAACCCTGAACAGATAGCTCTCATATATTAAGGCCACTGCCATCTGCAGACTCCAGCAGGAAGAAACATACCTGTACTCCCCAATAGGAAGAGGCTTTCTTTACTACTCCAGTAGGAGGAAGGAAGATTTTCTCCTTGCCTAGTAACAATTCAGCCAATGAGAAGCCATCACCACCATGAACTCTCAATCTCCTCCAATGGACTTTCACTCACAACCAACCCTCCCAACTTCCTCCTTTTCTTTTTAAAGTAACATTCCCCTCCTTTATTCTCTGGACTTACCTATGGTTTGCCATAGTTTGCAAGTCCCAAATTGCAATTCCTCTGCTATTCCTGAATAAACTCATTTTTACTGGTAAAATAAATGGCTATTTGATTTTTAATGTTAGTATTACATGAAAGTTCCAGTGCCTTCAGCCCTGGCTCCTGCCCCACTTCTTATAAATGATTCCTCAATTATAGAGAACAATCACCCACATTTGCTTCTTCCTCATGGAGGCACTGGATGATAACTAAAGATAATTAGTGTGAGTGAATATGTGCTTGTTTGTATTTAAAGGAACTCAGTAAAATAAATAAATAAATTAGTCTTTGGGGGTGAATGCAATATGAGGCAAAATTACACCCGGCTGTTTGCATAAATCCTCCCAATGCTAGGGATTTTAAGCAAGTAGGGCTATGTTTCTCAATGGCAGCAGTACTGGCATTTCAGGTAGAACATTGTCTCCACTGTGGGGTTGCTCTTCCCACACTGCAGGATGTAAAATACATGGTTGGCCCCCAGCTACTCAATAGCAGAAGCACATCCTGGTCACTGCTGGCTCCAGGGCAAGCGATTTAAAACATCAAAATTAATGCAAAAATTCAGGATGAACAAGATATGTCAAAATGTTAAATAAGATGGAATCAGTATTACTGATTTTTTCCTTTTTTGCCTCAGGTTCCGATATGGCTCAGCATGGCAGTTACTGATCCTATATTTAAAATGTTGACATTTTGCTCATCATGAATTCTTCACTTCAATTTTTAAGATAATTCATTAAAATATTAACATGTTATCTAGCTTGATTACTGAGTTTTGGGGGATCCTTAAATTTTGCACCCAAGACAAGTGCTTCGCTTGCCTCAGCATAGCCCAGTGATGCCCCCAGTCATTGTGATAACCCAAAACACCTCCACACATTTCCAAAGGCCTCCTTGGGTAGAGAATCTCTGAAATAGGGGTTGATTTTTCTCATATAGCAGGAAGTTCAGACAGAGACAGCCCAGGCCTGAAAACGGTAGCTCCATGATGTCAGCAGGGCTCTAGGTCCTCTTTATTTCTGCTGTGCTCACAAGATGTCTGCTGTGCCCTTAGGAATTATGTCCTAGTTCTGGGCAGGAAAAACATGTCAGCTGAGCCTGACTCCTTATGAAATTAACTTTCCCAGGAGCCACACACAATAAACCTTAACTCATGTATCATTGGCCAGATGAGTCATGTGGCAGCTCTAGTAGCAAGGAGCCTGGGAAGGTGAACGCTTTTAAGTGGTCACCTCTCCAGCCTGAATAAAACTGGTGTTCTCTCTGTAAGAATGAAGGGCAGGGGAGTGGAGAATAAAACAACTAGAAATGTCTACAAATGGAGGCTATATAGTATAATAAATGCTGGCTCTTTTTGGTGACTGCAATTATCATCTTCTCTGCTTGTAATTTGATGATTGGCCTCAGCAGAGCATTTTGATGGTCACTTTTAGAATTACAGAAAAAAACTGGAATGTTGTCTTAGGCTGGGCTCCACAGAAGCATAGCCTGAAATGGATTTAGATGTACGTGATTTGTCATCGGCACACTCGTAGGAGAAATTGGAAGGGAGCAAGTTGAAGGGAAATGAGCTAAGCAAGGATGCATTCTCACATGAAGTTTTGCCTTGGCCAGATGCACAGGGGCTATGAGCCCATATCGGAATACAGAGGTGCTTGCCTTGAAGAAGCTTAGCTTTTTACTCTTGACAAATCAGTCAAGCATTTGCTGCCAACTCTTGTGGTGAAGGGGACAGTGTAACCTCTCAGGTTTCTCTGTGTAATGCGATCAACGCCCAATGGCCAAGAGTGACACTCATAAGGGGTTATAGATGTGAGCGCTTGCTACAGCTAGGATAGGATGTGTGCCCCACCCTTAATGTGGATCTGGATGGGCACCAAGAGCATTGACTACAAATATTAATTTTGATATACTTTTTAAGGAACTGCCTTTACTTCTACTTTTCATTGTTTGAGAATGTAATGCTAGATATATTACTATGATTAAAGGCTATTGGAAAAATTGACAATGAATTGAAAATGTCTCAATTTTAAGAAAAATGGTTAACAGGTATTGACTTGTTTTGTTGAACCATGAATCTAGAAAGCACTTTATAATTTGTTATGGATATTAACCAGGATCCAGCCTGTAGTTCACAATCTCATCAGAGCATGTAAATATTTCATAGTCTTAGCATCTCGTTTAAAGCTCAATGAATATTTAATTGAAGTTGACCAACGAAATAACTGAAAGAATTATGTTGCATTTAGTTAGGCCTAAAACGAGAAGCTCTTCATTTTCTAAAGTAGTTGGAAGCTAAAATTATTCCAACTTCATGAAATATTCTACATAATTTTAGAAGTAATTAAATGGCTCTAAAATAGGCTTGAAAGGTACATATTGCATATTGAGAAAAACATGAACTGAAAGGAATTTTCAACTTTAAATGCAAGAGAATAGTTTAATATATTATGGCCTACAACATTACTTAGTAGTGGATTAGTTTCAATTCTCTTTTTGACACAAGAAGTAAAAGTGAAGTCTTTTCTTTGGCCCTAGCCAAATCAAATATTATAGAATGGTGATATCCAAACACCTATAAGATGGATATTAACAGGAAACCATGCATGATCCATCCAAATAAGTCGGCCCACAAATTATTTCTGAACTCTGGGTCAGTACTGAGCCAGGTACTGCAAATAATTTTAAAGAGAGAGAGGGAGGGAGGAGAGAGAGAGAGAGAGAGAGAGAGAGAGAGAGAGAGAGAGAGAGAGAGAGAACGAGAGCGAGAGCGAGCGTGAGCAAGCAATGGTCCATGTTCTATATAAAGATGGTTTCCTGGAAAAGAAGCTTCCCTGCAGTCTGTTAAGATCTCCATAAGTGTCAGAACTGGGCTTCAAAATAATATGTGCTCTAACTGACTGTCCCTAACACTGATGACACAGGATATGTCACTTCTACCAAACTGGAAAACATTTTAATTAGAATCAAAGTATTGTCAACCAATCTATGTTAAAGCTGCTAAAAACCACCTGATAAACAGTATACTAAAGTTTAAATTCTTGTCCAATCCTGAATTATTTTTTAATTACAGAGCCTAAATAATCTAATAACAGGTTCTTCTTTGTAGAAAAGAACAGGGGGCAGTGATACAGGATTGTCAATAAACACAGCATATCCATATAACTGCCTTATGGGAAATAATTGATCACCTTGGTGTTTTCCCCTTTGACCTCAGTACCCTTTTAAAGATATTCAAATGAATTACCTTTTGCAAATGTCAATATGCCAGTATATGTGTGTGTGTTATGTGTACAAACACACACATTAAGATCAGACTCTTATCTAATAATGATACTTCCTTCCTTCACTTTTACAATGCTTGCCGAATCACCCTTTGGTCCTCTGAACAGCCTGACCAGACTCTCAGTATCTATAGAAGGACAGCTTATCCTGTCGGGGGGAGAAGATGTGAGAAAGGTTGATAAGCATTAACCAACAAAGGTGAACATCTGGCCTGGCCTCCTGCAATCAATGTGCCTGGTCAGAAACAGGAGCAACAATAACTTCTCTATGTTTAGGGTACTTTTGTTCTCAAATGTGTCTTTTCAGACTTCTAGCCTTAACATTTACATTGAGGACTCTTATTTTCTCAAATATACTTAATATTTAGTACATGTAACATTTTAAGGTTGCATTTCTCTCAATGTCATGTGACTTACCTGTCTATCAAAAGCTACCCAGGATGGTATGTCACTTCCAATTTCTTTAGTAAATACACTGTATTTAGGCTTCGTCTTTTCCCCGAGAAGGGGTTCTCCACCTATTCCAGGTTTACCTTCACTCAGCAGCATTCTAACATTATTTAAATAGCTCAAATGCTGAGATTTGTGGAACTTCTCCTTTCCCACCTATGAACACAAGAGATAACATAAAATGACCAAAGTTACTCTTTATGGCTTTTCTTATTTGTTTTAAAAGGTAAACACATTTCTCATCACTTATTTTTTCCCATTACAAAATGCATATTAGAGTGGCAAATAATTATGATCAATCTCTATCCATAAAGTTATGTCACATTTCAAATTTGATTCATTTTAACATATTCAAAACTTTGAAAAGCAATAAGAATAAACCCAATGCTCTATGCTATTTAAAACATTTAAAAATAACTATTACCACAAGTGAACATTTAGAACATTAGCTTGCTAACTAGTCTAGTCTCCCTATTTGCCAAGAATGCAAATAGGGAAAAAAACTCCTCTAAACACTGTTTTCACCACAACAGAGAATAAAACCTTTCTTCTCATTAAAATAAATGTAACGAGAAGTTCCCCAGAGCTGACATTCTCGTCCTAATTGTAAAGCCTTGCCCTCTCTCTTCATCAATTGCCTCCCATCTTTTCTAGGGATCTGGGCAGAGGGGAAAGCCTGAATAATGCTATCAAGAGCTGGCAAAATTGTGGAACAGCATCAACTCACATGCACTGCTAGTAAGAAAGTAAAACAGAAGAATCCCTCTAAGGAGAGAGATGGCAATACCTAGCAAAGTGAAAAGTGTATGTACCCTATGGCCTAGCGAGTCCACCCTGAAATATTTTTTGCGCTGTGCACGAGGAGCTATATATCAGATGATTTGTTAAAGCAGTGTTTGTATGCGTGAAAAGTAGGAAACAATCTTAATGTCCATCGGTAGCAGAAAACATACCTCAATTGTGTTTTTTTATAAAATTGAATATTAATAGAGGAGTCTAAAATCACATGTGTCAATATAGACAAATCTTAAAAGATGTCAAGCAAAAAAAAATAGGTATAGTAGAAGGGTACATAAGATTTGATAATTTCACATATATAAAGCCTGAAAATATTCAAAATACAGTGTTATTTATGGATAATATTAGCATTGAAATTATAAGTAGCAAATTCAAGATAATATAATATCCATAATATATTACATATGACAATAAATATCATATATATCATCATGAAATTTGTGTACCCCCACAGCCATGCAAAAACAAAACAAAACAAAACAAAACAAAACAAAACACTTCAGGTACTATTGAAGCTCTCTCTGAGTTCATGCCCTTATCTCCTTCTCTGCAAGTAACCATTATCTTTAATTTGTTACTTAAACTTGAACACTTAGACAGGACCTATATACAGCCAGAGCAATGGCCTCTTGCAAAGCATGATGCACTGGCAGGGAAGTCTGAGAGGAAGTTCAAAAAAGACCTTTGTTTGTTTGCCTCTTCTTATTTCAAGACAACCTACTGAATGAGAAAATATGTGCAGATCATATATCTAATAAGGGGCTAATCTCTAAAGTATACGAAGAAAACATGCAACTTAATAGCAAAAAGAAACCCGATTTAAAAAATAGGCAGAGAATCTGAGTAGACATTTTTTCCAAAGAAGGCATACAAATGGCCAAGACATATGAAAAGATGTTCAACATCACTAATCATCAGGAAAATGCAAATCAAAACAAAATTGAGATATTACCTCTCACCAATTAGAATAGTTATCAAAAAATAACAACTGTTGGTGAAGATGTGGAAAAAAGGGAACCCTCATGCACTGGTGGTAGGAATGTAAACTGGTCAGCCACTATGGAAAACAGTATAGAGGTTCTTCAAAAAACTAAAAATAGAGCTGCCAGATGACCTAGAAATTCCACTTCTAGGTAGTTATCTGAAAATGAAAACACTAATTTGAAAAGATACATGCACCCCCTATGTTCATTGCAGCATTGTTTACAATAGCCAAGACATGGAAACAACCTAAGTGTTCACCAATGATGACTGGATAAAGAAAAGGTGGTATATATAATGGAATATTATTCAGCCATAAAATCATGAAATCTTGCAATTTGAGAAAGCCTGGATGGACCTTGAGGGCATTATGCTAAGTGAAATAAGTCAGAAAAAGACAAATATTGTATGATCTCATTTATAAGTAGAATATGAAAAAAAAAAAAAAAAAACAAAGCTCATAGACACAGAAAACAGATTGGTGGTTACCAGAAGTGGAACATGGAGGCTGGGGATGAAATGAGTAAAGGGGGTCAAAAGGTACAAATTTCCAGGTATAAAATAAATAAGTCATGGGATACTATTGTATAGCATGGGGACTATAGTTAATAACACTGTATTGTATATTTGAAAGTTGCTAAGAGAATAATTATTAAAAGTTCTCATCATAATAAAAAAAAATTTGTAACTATACAGGTGTCCCCAATCCCCAGGCTGCTGATGCATGACCTGTTAGGAACCAAGCCTCACAGCAAGAGCTAAGCTTCATCTGTATTTGCAGCTGCTCTCCAGTACTAGTATCACTGCCTCAGCTCATCAGGCATTAGATTCTCATAGGAGCACGAGTCTCTGGTGCCAAAAAGGTTGAGGACTGCTGATGTATGGTGATGGATGTTAACTAGATTTATTGTACTGATTATTTTGCAATGTATATAAATATTAAATCATTACATTGTATACTTGAAACTAATATGATGTTATATGTCAATAACACCTCAATAAAATGCCCAATATTAAAAAGAAAAGACTTCATTTCCTCTTATAGTTAAGGCAGCCCAGAAGAATAGGGAAAAGCCTGAGCAGCCCTGCCCAGGGTAGCTGGGCCACAAAAGCCACCCTAAGCAGATAAGATTAACAGCCCAGCTCAAAAGGTTCAAGAGAAAAGGTAAAAGCAGTGGTTAGGATGGTGAGCTGCAGCCTGGCTCTCTTCCTTTGAGAATCCAATGCCAACACCTCTTCCAGCCCCACCAAATACCTGCTTACTCACACACATTCACACACACACACTCAGGTTACCACAAGTCAGTCTGAAATCAATATAGCAAAGCAAAAGTTGGGCTGGTTAAAATGAATGGTGGAATAATAATAGAATTTTATAAGCAAGTTCCCTCTTTTAAAGCAAGTAATTTCAGGTAAACACAAACTCATCTCAGGTCAAACTAGTAAATGTTTCCTAAGAATTTACTATATTCCTTGCTTTGTGCCAGATATACTAGTTAAAATAAGCATAAGACTCAGCCCCTGCCCTGAAGAAGAAACCCATGATCTCATGAGGCAAGATTTAGATATATAAAATAACAATACAGCTACCACTTTTGACCACTTACTATGAGCTGGACCCTTTACTAAGGGCTTTATGTATATTATCGAATTTCACCATCGCAAAACCATCTCATAGATGTTATTACTGACATTTTACTGATAAGGAAACAGGCAGACTAAGGTAGACTAGCACACCCACAGTTACACAGTAACTAATGAAGCCTGCATCTGAATCTAAATTCATGTAATCCTAAACTCTGATAAGTGTATCCACCCAGAGCCATATGCAGACAGTCTGGAGTACTAGTGTTAAGGTCCTATGAATAACTGGATACTGTCTTGGGCCTGGAGGAATGGGATGAATTAAACATGAAAAGAAAGACAAGGGTGTTCCATGGAGGGTTATGAGTGATACACTGCAGCTGAACTGACAGCATCTAGTATGAGAGGCAAGAGAGGAATGAGACTAATAAAAAGGATAAGTTCAAATTTGGAAGGAGGATGAGATAGAATAGAATATTGAGTAGGTCTATATTACAGAAAGCCTCACATTTAAATACTATATACATCTGAAACTCTCCTTAAGCAAGGATGAAATATAATGAAAGAGTGTTAGAGATGGCCATGTTCTAGATGGACTGAAAACCATTTTATGGCCTTGGAATGGCAAGAATTAGAAAGCTAGATAATATCAAAGGTTGGAGAGAACATGGGGAAGCAGAAACCCTAGTACTTTGTTGATGGGCAAGTTAACTGTCATTCTGGGAAGCAATACAGTACTACTTGGCAAAATTAGGGACGTGTGTTCCCTATGATTTAAGAATCTCACTCCTGGATACATACCTTAGAGAAATTCTGACAGTAGCCAATAAATGGGTATGTATGAAAATGTGTTGGTATTTGGGGGCAGTTAGAGGTAACCTACTTATCCATGTTGATGGAACGAATAAGAAAATATGACTTAATGGATAAGTACACTATGGTGGATGTTAACTTCACCTCACTGCTTAGAAGCAATAAATTACATGTTATTAGCTCAGGCTGACGTAACAAAATTCCATAGATTGTGTGGCTTAAACAACAGAAATTTATTTATCACAGTTCTAGAGACTTGGATGTCCATGATAAGGTAGTAGTCAATTTGGCTGCTCAGTGAGGGCTCTCTTCTTGGCTTGCAGATTCCCAATTTATCCCTGTGTCCCCATATGGCCATGAAAGAAAGAGAGCAAGTTTTCTGGTATCTTTTCGTAATAAGAGCACTAATCTCATCATTGGGCCTGATTCTCATAACCTCATTTAAAATCTAATTACCTCCAAAGGCCCCATGTCCAAATACCCTCACACTGGGGGATCAGGGAATCAACATATAAGTTTTGTGCAGACATAATTCATTCCATAGCATCAGATGTGCATATGGCAATATAGACAGATCCTTAAAATATATTATTGGGTAGGAAATCTATAGCCCACAGTATTATTTATATTTTTTAAAAAAACACAAAATATGATACATATTTTATAAGGACACATACAGATTCAAGAATGTATACCAAAGACATGTGAATGAAAGCCCACATAAAAGTGGAGAGGAATGAGAAGGTCAAGAATGATGAGGAATAAAATTACATAAAACATGAGAGAGATCTTGCACAGATTATTGATGATATTGTGCTAGAAACAGAAGATCATTAATTCACTTCTTTGCGCTTGACATTTTACAAAAATGATGGATTAGAATGAGAGGCGAGAGGTAGACAAACTAGGAAAGCTGCTGGCACAGCTGAGTAGGTACAATGTGAGAAAGGCATGCACAAGGGTGAAGATAATGGAAATGGGAAGCAACGAATGTCTATAAAACAGGGACCCTCAAACTGTGTTTAAGGAAGGGCAGGCAAGTCTGATAGTTTTTTCCCAAATCATTTTAGACTGATACTTTTGTAATATGCAACAAAATTAATTACAAGAATTAAAATAAAAACAAAGACATAAAAACTTGCAAGCCCACTGATCATACTCTTGGATTTCACAGCAATGTCAAATTGCTAAATAAGTTTCTAAAGACTCCCAATATCACAAATGCATACCACGCTTTGAGCAGTACTGCTATAGTGGACATCAGGTAAAGAAATCAATATCTATGATTGAATGTATTAAAAAAGAGTGATGGCAAGATGTGGGAGGGTGACTTGAAAGTTTCATGTCAGCTTCACTTTCACTTTTAAAGTGGGTGGGGGAGGAAGAGAAACAATGAGGAGGATGAAGTACTTCCACAACCTGGCTCCTCGGCCTACATATTTTGTTGCAGCTCTCAAACATGCTTCTACCAGCACAGGTTGAGTTTCTCACTCTGAAATTTCTGAAGGAGGCTAAGGCAGTGGATTGAGCCTGAAGCACCCTCAGCAAGACTAGCCCTTCCTTTCTTGGTCACCATCACAACAGCAAGGGGAAGAGAGGGACTGGAAGAAGCAAAGGACAAATGAGATGTACTTGTTGACCCATTCATGCATATACATGAATGCTAAGAATTCTTGTCAGCACATTTTTGTCCAGCTAGTCACAATGACTAAGAATACCATACAACAAGGCCTTTTTATTTTAAAGATCCACCAGTACTGTGAAAATTAAGGAGAAACCACAATATATAAAATTCAGAAGGTAGTTTAAGTTCCTGCTAAAATGATGAGCAATTTCTCTATCCAAAGAGTATTAGCTAGAGATTTGCTAAATATTCCCAATTATTTTGCTAAATAAAATAAAATTAGCCAGACCTAATTCTTAAAAAGAATACTGTAGCATGAAAGAAACTATTACTAAAACCTTTCCAAAACTCTTGACTTGTGAGTTATGAATCTACACATTCAAACCAAAACAACACACACACACGCACGCGCGCGCACACACACACACACACACGTGCACACACACTTCTTTAAAGTTCAGTAATGCCAACTTCTATTGTTATTCTAATCAGCATAGCATGCAAAATTCCATTTCTGTACTACTGGAGTATTAACTTGAAATTTCGATTCAAAATCCAATACTTTAGAAACTAATTGCCTAAGGATTTGTTTGGTATGATGTAAAAGTCTACAAGGCATCAGTTTCAACTGTTTGCCCCTCCCAACACACACATACAAGTGAGGTTTGCCATTACAATTTCTTAGGATCACATGTCAATCTGCCCTTTGCCCTAATGACTGTGAAATGGCGCTCGGTCTCAGTCCAAAAAAAATTAGGCAAATGTCTTAGCAAATGATAAAAATCAGGAATATACGATCACAGATCTAGTGCTCCTTGGTATCTCAACATCCTGTGTCCCATCCCACTTATGACACCACATTTGGAAAAATAGCAGCCAATTCTAGACTTCCCTTGATGTTTCACATCAAATTAAAAAGCTAATATCAACACTCCTTCTGTGTTGCTAAAGATTGGAAGATCAATTTTATGATAGGGTTGGATTGATTAATGAATAATCAATAAGTTGTCAGGGTCACTATAAAACCATAAAGCTAACCCAAACTGAGTAGCAGGCTATACTTATGAGCATGATTTGTTTATCCATTTACAATCTCTCTTTTAGAGCACATCAGAGTATCTTTGTTTCTTTCTAGGCTACACTCCAAGCCTTGATGCTTAACAACCGTATGACAAAGGTAGGAAGAGTAAGGTGCTTGGTAAGAATCTGATAGCTCATTAGGGCCACCAGGAGCTAGAAGTCTATCTTTGCAGATGAGATGTTAATATCATTCCTGAAGCCATAATTGCTAACATGTATAGCACTGTTCTAAGTACCTTAGAAGTAATTAAATTCTTTTAATTCTCAGAGAAAATCTCTAAACATGCTTTATCATTATCTCCATTTTACAGAGAGACTTCATGCACAGAGTTTAGGTAATATTCCCAAGCTCACTCAACTAGTATAACCAACGAATATAGGATGTAAACTCCATGCTTGAGCCCTTAAGCCTTAGGCCTTGCGTTTGTGTGTGTGTGTGTGCTCTTGCTGAGAAAAGTAATAGGCCTCCCTTTGTTTAAGTCATCAATATTGAATAAATACTTTTGCTTTTGACAAAGGTAATAATGAAAATGACCACCATGACCTGGAAGGGAGGGATTAGATCAAATCATTCTACCTAGACTCAATCCCTTAAAAACAGGACAGACATAAAAGAGTGCTATAGAAACTCTTTTACAGCCACCAGCAGTTACTGGAAATTTGGGGACTGGAGAAAGCCAGTTAATATTTAATATTTCAATGAACATTAACAATACTTTCTAACTACTTTTTGAGGCTAATGGGAATTATGATATAGAAGTACCTAAAACTATCATTTAGATATTCTTGCCTGATCAGGTTTAGGACTAGTTTGCTTCTGTTCCATGAATAGCTTTTTTCTCTTTTCATATCATTTTTATTTTAGAAATTCATTTTCTCTTTTCTTCTTTTCTGTACTTTTATAGAGAAAAAGAAGTCACTCAGCAAATACTATGAACCTCACAGAGAAAATAACAACAAAATTGCTTCGAGTATAGTGGGATCTTAAGAGTTCAGGACCATAAGAGCATGAAAGCTATCATTACTTATTAATAAAGTTAAATTACTCAAAAAGAAACCCCAAATGTAAAAATTAAAAAAAGCCATGTCAAAGAAAACATCAAACATTTTTAAGCTAATTTTTTCTCTTTCCAAATCTAACTTGGAAAAGTGTTGAGCTAATGATTTTTAGCCATCAACTCAATATAACAATAAAATTGGTGTTATATATTTAATAATGTATTTAAATCTGTAGAGTAGAAAGTAAAATTTAAATTAATAAGATCTAGAGAGATATGCAGCCCCTTCCTCAGAAGACACTGATTTTTTTCCTCTCTAAATAATTCAACTCAAAGCACTAACCAATAAAAAGAATTCTAAAGACTTCCTTGAGTCAGTTAAAATCACTTACTCGATGTAGCTAATTAGTACATACATTTCCAAATTCCTTCTCCCTTGTCATTCTCCATTTAAAAGCCAGAAAAAGACCAAACGCTAAACTTGTTTCCTCAGCCTCCTTTCAGAAGTCTATTCTAGGATTCTGGAAAAGGCTCCTGTTCTCTTGAACCAAAGGAAAATGCAGGTGCTGTGGCCCCTAGCTCACCTCTTCTTATCTTGAAATGTATACATGATGTCTGGACATGCAGCAGCCAGCTACCTTGGGATCATGGGCAGGAAGGTGGGGAGCATTTTAGAGATTCTGGCTCAGGTAAAGTTGAGCCTTTAAATATATGTGAGAAGCCACTTACCTCCAAACTTCCTGCTTAGTGAAAAAAATAAATCCCTACTTATTTAAACCTCTAATGGTCAGGTATGCCATTACTTGCAGTAGAAAGCATTACAAACTAATGAATTTTGTTTCTAAAATCTGTGCTTTGATTTTTTTAACAGAATAATATTATTAACTACTCTAAAGGGTAGTTTTCTTTATATACTGAGAAAAATCTCAAACTTTGAGTAAAACAAATATTAGTAAAATTTATCACTCTCACTGACTTAAGGGATCTATTTGAGATTAATTCTAGAATTTATAGAGAAGAGCAACTGGTTCCACTGATAAGACTAGAACAGAAAGGCTAGAGGCAGTTGTGAGTTGTATACACATGGGCAGTGTATCTGGAGATGAAAACCAGGAGTTCATGATCTGGTCCAGTACCTTCTTTATGGATATTATGAAGGAAAGTCTACCTCAAAGTGAAACTGGGAGTTGTTGATGAGATGGAGGTTCATGAGTGTGTGTGTGTTTCAGGGGTAGGTAGGCTGAAGTGAGCTCCTCATAACACTCGAGTTCAGTACACCTGTAATAACATACTGGCTGTAGCAGCATCTGAGGCAAACTGATGGTCAAAGAAGGTGGCACTAGAAAACAAAGTACCTACAACACAGAACCACATCACATCTGACTTTCCTCTCCCCCAACCCAGCAAAGTCTGTTGGCTTTAGGGACCATGGACACTCAGTGTAAGACCTATAGATTCAAAAATCCTGGGTCAGAGTGGAAAGGTAGAATACAAGGGCAACACATCTTCCAACTATACTTAGTGAATTGCTAAAGACTTTTGAGGACAGAGGCAGCCTTGTCCCATAGCTGTGAGGTCAGCAGATGATAGAAACCCAAGGGTGAGAGGGGGTGGTAATTGTGTAATTGTTCTGAGTGTGTTTTAGGACTGGAATCTGAATGTATTCATCCACAGTCTCTGATCCCAAAAGAGCAAGGACTGAAACAAAAATTTATAACAATCAGGTATCCAAGAAAATCATATTTAAAAATAGGAAAGGTATAGGGACCTAAGTGGAAGTGAGATTTCCACACATCATTTCAAGTGGTAAAACACTAATAACAATAGACCACAGTCTATATAAGTCACATATATATACTGTAACATACAGAACAATTACTTTGAAAACTACCCTGAGATACACTGAAAAACACTATACATAAATCAAGATGGAATCCTAAAAAAAAAATATTCCAGTAACCCACAGGAAACTAAGAAGTGAAAAACAGAGACAAAAATAGAAAACATAATATATCAGACGTAATATATCAATAATCACCTTAAATTTAAATGATCTAAATACATTCATCAAAAAGGCAGATTTTCAGGGTGGATTTAAAAAGCATGACCAACTACATGCTGTTCACAAGAAACTCACTTCAAATTCAGTGACATAGGTCAGTTGAAAGTAAAGGGTTGGAAAAAGATATACCAAACACTAATTTTTAAAAAGGCTAGATCAAGGGTTCCCAACCCCTGGGCTGCAGACTAGTACTAGTCCAAGGCCTGTTAGGAACCGGGCCACACAGCAGGAGGTGGGCAGCAGACAAGCAAGCAAAGCTTCATCTGTATTTGCAGCTGCTCCCCACCACCAGCATCACCACCTCAGCTCCACCTCAGATCATCAGGCATTAGATTCTCACAGGAGCACCGGTCCCTGGTGCCAGAAAGGTTGGGGACCACTGGTATATGATAAACTAGATTTCAGAGCAAAAATTATTTGAGAAAAGAGGGATATTACATAATGATAAAAGAATCAATCCACTAGGAAAATACCACAAACTTAAACATGTATGCACCAAACAACAGAACCTCGAAATATATGAAGCAAAACTTATAAAGCTGAAAAGAGAAACAGACAAATCCACAATTATGGCTGGGGACTTCAACAATCCTCTCAGCCATCAACAGAACTGAACTAAACTATATACAGCCCCACCCAACAAAGGAAGAATACATATTCTTTTCAAGTGTGTATGGAACATTTGCCAAGAGAGACCATACTCTGGACCATAAAAGAAATTTCAAGAAATCTAATAGAATTAAAATCATACAGGTTATATTCTCTGATAAGAATAAAGTCAAACTAGAAATCAATAACAGAAAGACAACAGCAATATCTCCAAATGCTTGCAAATTAAACACACTTCTGAACAGTCTATGTGTCAAAGAGAAAACCTCAAAAGAAAATTTTTTAATAGAACTAAAAGAAAATGAAAATATAACATTTCAAATCATGTGAGATACAGTTAATACGGTGCTGAGAAATTGATATCACTAAATACATTAGAAATGAGGAAAGGTCTCAAATCAAAAACCCTAAGTTCCTACTTCAAGAAATTATTTTTAAAAGAGTAAAATAAACTGAAAGCCAAGTGTAAGAAATAAATAATAAACAGCAGAGCAGAAATCAATGAAGTTGATAAAACAGGAAAACAACAGAGAAAATCAATCAAATACAAAGCTTTTTCTTTAAAAATATCAATAAAATTGATAAACCAATTAGAGCAAAACTTTAAAATTTGTTTAAATAATATAAGATAAAAATCACCAATCACAGATTCTATAGCCAATAAAAAGATAGAAAGAACACTCTGACCAACTTTATGTACATAAATTCAACAACTTAGAAAAAGTGGACCAATTTCTCAAAACCACAATCTATCAAAACTCAATCAAGATGAAATAATTTGACACTTCCTACAATCTTTAAAGAACCTAAATCTTTAACTAAAAGCCAAAAAGAAACTCCCATGCCCAGCTGGCTTTAATGGAAAATTTTACCAAATATTTAAACAAGAACTAACACAAATTTTATGCTTTCTCTTTTACAAAATAAAAAAAGATGAAACTCTTCCCAACTCATTTTACTAAATCAGTATTATCTTGATACAAAACCAGATACCACAGTTCAAAAAAACTATAGACAAATAATATCTCTTATGAACACAGAAGCAAAAATCCTCTATACACACACACACAAAAAATTTTAGCAAATTGAGTCCAGCAATGTACAAAAAAGAACTAATTATACACTATGACCAAATAGTATTTATTATGTAAGGCTGGATCCACATTCAAAAATCAATCAATGTAATTACCAAGTAAAGAAAATTCAAATGATCATATCAATTGATACAAGTTAACTCGTTGGACAAACTCCAACACTCACTCTAGATAAAAACTCTTAGCACATTAGGAATAGATGGAAATTACTTGTTAAAGGGCATCTACAAAAAACCTACATCTAACATCATACTTAACAGCAAGATACTAAATGTTTTTCCCCTAAGATCAGAAACAAGGCAAGAATGTCTGCTTTCATAATTCTTATTCAACAGATTACTGAAAGTTCTACCCCTTATGATAAGGATAGAAAAATAAAAGGGATTGAGATTGAAAAGGAAGAAATATAACTATCTCTATTTGTAGATGATAATATTATCTATGTAAAAAAAAAAAAGTCCCACAGAATTTACATTGAAAATTTCCTAAAACTAATAAGTGAGTTTAGGAGGATCACAGGATACAAAATCAACACACAAAAATCAATCACATTTCTATACACTAAAAATGAACATGAGAAATTAAAATTTCAAACACAATGTCATCACAATCACTCTAAGGAAAAAGAAATACAAAACATGTACAGGATCTGTAAACTGAAAACTACAAAAATGATGAAAAATATCAAAGATGACCTAAAGAAATGGAGAGACATTATGTTCATAAATTGGGAGACATCAATTCTCCCCAAATTGATCTAGAGGTTTAATGCAATTCCTATCACAATTCCAGCAAATATATTTGTAATCATAGACAAGCTTATTCTAAAATTCATATGGAAAGGTACAGGCCCTAGACAAAGGAGAATCTTGTCAAAGAAAAATGTGTGAGGAATCACTATACCTAATGTTAAGATTTACAATATTAGTACAGTAGTAAACACAGTGTGGCATTGGAAGAGGGATAGACACAGATCAGTGGAACAGAACAGAGAATACAAAATGAGACTCAAATATGCTCAAATGGTTTCTTACAAAAGTGCAAAAGCAATTCAGTGGAGAAAGGAGAGCCTTTTCAACAAATTGTGCTGGAGTCATTGGATATCCGTAGGCAAAATAAAACGAATCATGAGCTAAATCTCACAACTTATACAAAAATTAACTCAAAATGGATCACAGATCTGAACATAAAATGTAAAACTATAAAAATTTTAGGAAAAAACACAGAGAAAATCTTCAGGATCAAGGGCTGGGCAGAGAATTCTTAGACTTAACACCAAAAGCACAATCCTTAGAAAGGAACATTGATAAATTGAACTTCATCAAAATTAGAAACGTTTTTGTTCTGCAAAAGACTGTACAGACTGAGAAGAAACATGCAAACCACATCTTAGACAAAGGGCTTGTATCTAGAATGTATAAAGAATTCTCAAACAGGAAAAAAATCCAATTAGAAACCAGCAAAAGTCATAAACAGACATTTCACCAAAGTGGATATACAGATGGTAAATAAGCACATTAGCCAACAGAGAAATGTTGATTAAACCCACAATGAGCTATCACTACACACCTATCAGATAGCTAAAATAAAAAGTGGTGACAACACTAAATGCTGACTAGGATGCAGAGAAACTAGATCATTCAAACATTGCTCCTGGGAATGTAAAATGGTATGTTTGTTCACAAAAATAGTTTGGTAGTTCCTAAAAGAACTAAATATGCAATTATTATATGATCTAGCAACTGCATTTCTGGGCTTTTATCCCAGAAAATGAAAACACATGTCTACACAAAAATCTGTACATAGCTGTTTGTAGCAGCTTTATTCACAACAGCCAAACTGGAAAAGGCCCAGCTGTCCTTTACAGGTAAATGGTTAAAGAAACTGTGGTACACACATAGAATACTATTCAGCAATAAAGATGAACAAGTAATACACACAACTACCTGGATAAATCCCCAGAGAAGTATGCCAAGTGGAAAATAATCCCAAGAGGTACATACTTTATGAGTCTGTTTAAGTAACATTTTCAAATTGATAAAATTTTAGAAATGAAGAATACATTAGTGGTTGCCAGGAGTTAGGGATGTTGAGGTAGGGGAGGGATGAGAAGGAGGTAGGTGTAATTATAAAAGGGCAATAGGAGGGATCCTTGTGATGATGAAACTATTCTGTATCTTCACTATCATGGTAGTCACAGTAACCTATACATGCAATGAAATGTATAGACTAAATATATACACACAATTACCAGTAAAATTTGGAAAATCTGAATAAAATTGGTGGATTATATTAATGTTCATATCCTGGTTGTACTATTATACTACAGTGTTACAAAATGGGAAATTGGGGTAAAAGGCACGCAGGATCTCTCTGCATTATTTCTTATAACTGCATGTAAATCTACAATGATCTCAATAAAAATTTCAATTAACAATAAAAGGAGAGAGAGGCTCCACTCAGGTGCCTTTTATAAAGTATTGAGTATGAGTATGAATGGAGATGAGCAACAAATGACTAAAGTCTCACAGAAATTAGATGGAAATGATTCTATAAATAATAAAACAAACATCTCTGTTTCAATTACTAAGCTAACGTGAAGAAAGGCGATCTAAATTAACCATTAAGCCATGTAAATTGACCTGATTTCACGCAAAACTCTAGCAGTTGTGGCCATCCATCCTTTGGGATGCCAAATATTCGGTTAGGAAAGCAAAGAATTTGGCCTTCAACTAGCCAAGCTGGTCATTTTGTTGCAGTGGAGTTGCCAGATCAAATTCTGGCATCCCGGGGCCTGACTAATGAATACTGAAAATGCCCAACTCTCCCTTCCTTCTGCTATGGGGAATCCATCCTGCCCCCACAACCCCCATCCCTGTCCACACGCAAAGTTGCCTCTGTCCTTTCTACAACTGTAAGAACAGGATAAGCTCCTCTGGAAATGGCCCAAAAAATCCCTTTACATTTACACTAGTTCATATCTGGAATCCTTTGTTGGGAGACCATTCTCCCAATGGGCCACAGAGACACTGAGTCACAACTTGCATGGTGACATCTTCATGCTGCCCTGGCCACTTTGTAAAAACCACATGTCCTGAGAAACTTATAACCTATTTAAGCCACAAAAGCACTGTTGCTAAATAAGAAATACGAATTTTGTTGCACAGCAGCTGTGGATGACACAGCAAAAAGCTAATTCCAGAGGTGATTCTCCCAAGCTTTGTGTTTATCCCCTGTGTTTTTAGGCACGACTGCTACAGGTAGACAGGGGCAATAGATAGGCACTATTAGGGGTGCTTGCCTAGATAAAGAAGGGCAACCCAAAGAACAACTGGATCACAGCTTCTCAGCCAGCTTGAAGGAATATCACGATCACACATAAAGAACAAAAAAATACACACAGACAATAGGGCAGTAAATGAATGGTTTGGACAATATGAATGTTCAGGGTTATGTAGAGAGATGGCTTCTGCTGAGATGATCAGGGAAGGGTTTTGTTGTTGTTGTTGTTGTTGTTGTTGTTGTTGTTGTTGTTGTTGTTGTTTTTCAGGGAAGGTTTTAATTGGCGGTGGGCGGGGGGTAGTATTTTCCAGAGAAGGCTAGAATCTGGATGGGAAGAGGAAGAGGCATGAGAATGCTGTCAGGAATGGGAACACGTAAAAAAAAAAATTGAATGGGTAAGAGCAAAATCCATTCAAAGAACAGGGATCATGACGGTTTAACTGGAGTATTAGGTTTGTTTTGCATTATGAAAAAGGAGACTGTCAAGAAAGATGGTATTGAATTTTTACAATGATGATGTACTCTTGTGTTACTTGTATAATTAAAAAACAGAAACAAAAAAAATTTTAAAAGAAAGGGATGCTAAGGCTGAGGAAAACATCCAGACTCACAGATATACAGATATTCAGTCTGTAGCTGTTGTGGCAGACAAAGTTTGCTAGCTTTCAACACCCATTAATTACTATCTTTTGTCTTTCCCAGTTTCAAAACTAGATGGTGAAAAAACCAAATTTCTAACTACCCTTGTAGCAAAGGAACCAATAAGATACAAGGGGCAAGCCTACTGGGGAGTGGGAAACACTGTCTTCTGACATAAGAGACTTTTCCCTCTCCCTCCTTCCTGCTTGCCTTGAACATGGTTTTGAGAAGTTGTGATATCTGGAACTGAGGCAACCATCTTTAACAACCATGAGGACACAAGCCTAAGAAAGAAAAAAAGCCTATTCTGAAGATGGCAGGATGAAAGATTAAAAGGATCTGAGTCCTTTATGACATTCATCAGCCACTGCCTAAACCCAAAACTGCCAACCTCTAGAGTTTTTATGATATACATTAATTTGGTTTTCTTAAGCCACCATTAATCAGATACTCTGTTATTATAACCCAAAGTATCTTAAGTGACACAGTTATAAAGTTCAAGACAAAATATAAAAGTAAGCAAAGTTAGGTGTTTAATCCCTAAATAGGGAGTTACTCTAATTTCTGAACCCCAAGTTAGCAGTTAGGAATAGCAATGGAATAGTATGTCATTGCCAAAGTATGAATGGCAGCTTCAAGAAGTGGCCCAGTATGAAACTGTTTTCAAGGATATCTCAATAGTTACTGGGAACAAGTGACAAAATACTTTAAATCAAAACCATAGACACCTACTGTTTGTCTGCCCAGCACTTTCTTACCACCAAATCCTTTCTTTTTCTTTTTTTTAAGGGCTTATATTTTATTTTATGGTGACACTGGTTAATGATATCCAATAAGTTTCAGCTGTACACCTTAACAATAAGGCATATATATGTTTACACTGTGTTCACCTCCCATAGTTAGATTTCTTTGTCAACACATATTTGACCCCTTTTACCCCATCTAACTCCCCCCACCCATTTCCCCCTACCCTCTGGTAAGCACTAGCCTATTGTCCATGTCCATGAGTCTCTGTTTGTTTGTCCTGTTGATTTGTTGCTTTTATGTTTATATCCCACATATAAGTGATATCATGTGATTTTCACTTTTTCTGTCTGGCTTATTTCGCTTAGCATGATTATCTCGAGGTCCATCCACATTGTTGCAAATGGAAGTATTTCATCTCTTCTTATGGCTGAGTAATATTCCATTGTATATATGTACCACAGCTTCTTTAGCCAATCATCTATCATAGGACACTTCGGTTGCTTCCATGTCCTGGCCACCGTGAATAATGCTGCTATGAACATTGGTGTGCAAATATCTTTTCAGATATGGCTTTTCAAGCCTTTGGGATAAATGCCCAGTAGAAGTGATTGCTGGATCATATGGTAGATAAATTCTTACTTTCTTGAGGAACCTCCATACTGTTTTCCATTGTGGCTGTACAATTTGCAGTCCCACCAGCAGTGTATATGGGTTCCTTTTTCTCCACATCCTCTCCAACATTTGTTATTATTTGTCTTGTTGATTCTAGCTAGTCTAACAACTGTGAGATCGTATCACATCATGGCTTTGATTTGCATTTCCCTAATAGCTAGCGATGTTGAGCATCTTTTCAAATATTTGTTGGCCATTTGTATCTCCTCTAGGGAGAAGTGTCTGTTCAGGTCCTCTGCCCATTTTTTGATTGGATTTTTTTCTTTAATTATTTATTTTTAACAGTTTTATTATGGTATAATTTACATATCATAAAGTTCACCCATTTAAAAGACACTGTTCAATGTATTTTACTTAACATCAAAGTTGTACAATCACCATAATCTAGTTTTAGAACACTTTCATTATTCCAAAAAGAAACCCCATACCCATTAGGAGTCGCTTCCTATTTCCTCCCTTCCTCCACACAGGTCTCGGTAACCATTAATCTACTTTCTGTCTCTATAAATTTACTTATTCTGCACATTTAACATAAATGGGATCATACACTATGTACTTTTTTGCATCTTATTTGTAGTATAATGTTCTTGAGGTTCGTCCATGTTGTAGCATTTATCATCAGTATTTCATTCCTTATTATGGCCAATAATATTCCATTGTATAGACATGGCTCATTTTGTTTATCTATTCATTGGATGATGGACATTTGGGTTGTTTTACTTTGGGCCTATTCAGATATATGCTTTGCAAATATTTTCTCCCATACTGTAGGTTGCCTTTTTAAAACTTTTTTGATGGTTTCTTTTGAAGCAAAACTTTGGCTATTTATTATAGTATTATTTCTAATAGCAAAAGACTGGAAATAACACATTTACACATCAAAAGGGGATGGGTTATATAAACTATGGTATTTCCACACAATGGAGTACTATGCAGCTGTGAATGGAACACATTCTGATGGAATGAGGATAGCTCTATATACTACTGTGGAGAGATCTCCAAGATATACTGCTAAAAGGAAAAATGGAAGGTACAAGAAAATGTGTAGAGTGTGCTACCATTTATTTAACAAGAGACCAAGTGAATATATTTTAGAATTTGCTATTAAAAAAAACAGGAAGTATAAACCCAAAACCAAATAAATAGGGTTTTTTAAAGTTACTTATAGAGAGAGGGAATAAGATTAAAGGGACAGGGATAAAAGCCACACTTGTCTGAATGCACCTCATTTTGTAAATTTAACTCTGAAGCCACATAAATGTTTTATTTTTACATTATAATAAAATTTTTAGGTTAAAAATCAAAAAGCAAAATGAAACAAATGAACCTAACTGGGTATTGAGTTGTGACTTAACCACACTATCAGTAATTACTTAAATGAAATTAAAGCCTACTAATTTGACTATACGTTCCTAGTGGGTATAGTCTAAAACTAAAGAACTACAAAGAAATCTTAAACTATTTTCAAAAACTCAAATTATTACTAATAAGTTGTTATTGTTGATTGAAACTATAATATTGATATATATTTTTATTTATGGTATGATGGGACTCAGGGAAGGCTGTCCCAAATATGCCAATATGGCATATTGATTATTTTAAATTAAAGTTACTTGAGAAACCACCAGTACAAAGACACTCTGACCCTTTTCTCTGTCTCCCTGAAAGCAGGTAGCAAATCTCCCATGTGAAAGGTACTCTCCCTGCATCAGGAGGCAGAAAGACATCCTTACCACCAGAGACAGGAAATTTAGGACCAAGAAGGCTATGTGAACAAAACTCTGCTTACTTTTTTCACTAATCAGTATCTAAACCTAAGTTTCTTTGTTTTTCTTAATTCTTCACAAATTTATTGTTTCTGTCTAAAAACTGCCTGCTTTGGTCATTTCTTTAGGTCCCACATCTATGGGACCTCCAAATGTCCAAAATTAAATTTGTCTTTTTTTCTCCCATTAATCTGTCTTGTATCAATTTAATTATTGGACCAGTCAAAAATAACCAAAAATAGTAAGGGGAAATTTTTCCCTCCCCAACAAATAGGATAAAACAAGTAAGTAATTATACTAACATCCTATGAATCAAGATTTTCAATATAAGAAAAGATAAGTATAGAATCAAAGAAGTTAAATAAAAACCTATGAGCCTTAATTTGCATTGGAAATGCCAGTTTGGATTCATGTTGTATTTTATCTTTAAAAATGTATACATATTTTCTAGACTTGTTTTAAGAGAATGAAAATTCAAGCCACAGACTGAGAAAACAATATTAGCAAATCACATATCCAACAATGGACTTGTATCCAGAATACATAAAGAACTCTCAAAACTCAACAGTAAGGAAATAACCCAATTAAAGGCAGGCAAAAGATATGAACAGACATTTCATTTCACCAAAGAGTATATACGGATGGCAAATACGCACATTGAAAGATGTTCAACATTGTTAGCCATTATGGAAATAAAAATTTAAATTAGGATGAGATGCTACTACACACCTATTAGAATAGCTAAAATCCAAAACACTAACAATGCCAACTGTTCATAAAGATTGGAAGTAACAGAAACTCTCATTCACTACTGGTGGGAATGCAAATGGTACGGTCACTTTAGGATACAGTTTGGCAATTTCTTTAAAGTTAAACATACACCTATGGCCAGTTCCAAATTTATGTGAAAGTCAAGTACTCTCCCAATCACAGGAAAGCAGTGACCATTTTGCTGCAGTTTTCAACTTCTTACATGTATAAGCAAAGCTTCCCTTGTTTAACAGGTTTCAAAAGGAAGGCCAGAAATCTCATTTCAGTTGAAAGGGAAATCTACACAGGCTTATTTCAATTATGACCTAGAACTGAGTATTTATGTGGCAAAATATAAGCATAGGTATCACCAAGAGGTAATTTATTAATTTATAATAAGGAATAATAAATTATTTATTTTAGTGTTAAAAAAGAATATTCTTATGTATATACAAACCTATAAGGAGATCAAGATTACAATAATTTTTAACAGCTTATATTTGAGCCTGATCATATCAGTCATTAAAAAACTTAATTTTTAAGGCTCATATCATAATGTGTATTAGGCTATATTTTTATTCATATTGCTTTGTCATATGGTTTTGGTAGCTTTACTTATTTAACATTGTCAATATATTTTCATGTTGTAAGCAGCATTAATTAAAATTAATTTACAACCTTTATTAAGTTAAATAAACTGAGCCTACTTTTTGAAAAAGTTAATCCCATCTTGAAGTAAAACAGTTATTTAACTGTTTTAATGTATTATGCTGCTTTATAAATTTTTTAAATGGATGAAATAGAAGCAAGCTAAGCTTACCTACCTGTTTGTTTCTCAAGAAAAGCAAACTATAACCCATTTTTAGTTTTAAATAGGGAAGAAAACTACTCTTGCACATACATGTATAAGGGAAAAAGGAAAAAAAAAATCAAGCAGGAAATCTTACCATAAGAAAAAAAATCCTAAGTTTTCTTCTACTACACTCTCACTTGCATTAGGGTTGATATCCTTTGTGGCAAAGGGAAACCACACAGAGTGGGCAAATAAGTTGGCAAAAATCAACAAATCTACAGAAAACTATTACTCTTTACTAAATGAGACATTATCATTGGACCATTATATCTGCAACTCATGGATCATACAAACATATCATGGGCTACAGAAACCATTTTTTTCAGGAGTTCCCTGAGACCTGTAAACCATTTCAAAGTTTCTTCTGGAGTAAAAAAGATTGAGATTTTGGGTGACTAAATGTCTGGAACTCGTTTAGAGGTGGATAGTCGCAAAAACACTGTGAATGTACAAAATGCCACTGCATTGTACACTTTTAAGTGGTTAATAGTTAATAAGATCTGTTGAGGCTTCTTGAACAGTGAGAGACTAAACTGGTCTTGAAGGAAGTTGAAGATCTGAAATTTAAAACAGCCAAGAATTTGTAGAGATGGCTCTATTGAGACTGGTTTTCAAACTGACTACAACCACAATAACAAACAGATTTGGGTGCAACCCAGTTCACATACACACATGCGACACAAACAAAAGTTCATGGACCAATGCTTACTTACCCTTCCCAAACATAATATATCCTGATTTTCATTCTATTCTATTCCTTTAAAAAAAATGTTGGTCATGATTTATTAAATTGATCTCACAAAGTGAGTGGCAAACTCTAATGACCTCGGGTGTCAGGTTAAGGCATTTAGACCTGATGCAGGTCATTTTAAGGCAATGAAATTAGAAACTAAGAAACATAACCGGGAATCTGTAGGTAGAATTTTTAGATTGGGAAAACCCTCCATATTGTGAAGAAAGTGATTGTTTTATGATTATATTTGTCGTTGAGCTAAATTTAAATTGATTAATCTAACATCACATAATGAAGTCAATATGTGTACTATGTATTACTCAGTGTTTTTCTCTTTCAGTTTATCATTTAAATCGCTGGTAAATTTCCCCAAGAATGATTTTCCCCTATATATTAATATGTAGGCTTATATTAGTCTAGATCAAAATAAATGTAAAGGTATTATCCACACCTTTTTGTAAGAAAGACAGAGATTCTGAATTTGTTTTATTTTATTGTTGTGAATTCAATTTTTTTTTCTTCTTAATGGACTATTTATAATAAACCCTCTAAAGATGTGCACCTCATTATTCATTAGAGGCTTTCAGGATCAGCTACATAACCATCTGTCCAAAATGCTGGAGAAAGGATTTTCAGCTTTGGCTGGAACTGTCCCTTTTAACTTTAATATCCTACCATTTTTGACAATATGCTTGAGATTCTCTTAGCTCAATACAAATCCAGCATGTAATTGTTGGAAAGAGATACTGTGTATCTGGAATTCCGTTGTGATCTTTCTCTAAGGTTTCAATTAATTCACATCAAATTTAATGTCATCAGTGGCACAAATGCTTATATTTTAGAAAGCACAATACTTCTTGTATTTCAGAGATAGAAGTATAGGTTATACATCACCTATCTAGGGGCAGAAACCAATCTATTGCTCAAGACTACCAGCAACAAATTAAGGGGGAACAAGTTCCTTTTTAATTTCTGAGAAAAAGCAGTAAAAGTTAGCTTGCGTTATAATTTTAAACCCAAACAGCCAGTAATTATGCTATCTCCAGGAGGCCAAGGCTTTTCACTTGATAATTTAATTCAGCAAGCAAGGCTCTGTAACTGGGGTGGGGAAGGGAGGGGAGTGATAAAAAGGCCAGATTGGCTTTACCGACTTTTCTGACCATTCTATGCCTGACAGCATTCAATCTTTAACCAAGTACAAATTCTTAAATTCTTAAAATAGTATTAATTTTATGGCAACACATAGCACATTTAGTCCCAAGACTGGTGCCACAATTTTTTAAACGCAGCCACCTGACTTGGGCACATACTATGATATCCAATATATAAAACTTACAGTTGCAGCTCTCCCAGAAATAGAATCTAAAACTAGCCAATCTCAAATCTCCTGGTCAGCATTAGTTTGGTAATCTGCCTGATAAGCCCTTGCCAACTCCTGTAAGATAGTAAGTAACCTTGCAATAACCAATCCACTTTTAGAAAACTTTTAATAAGCCCAAACCAAATCTCTGTCAAGATTAAATGTGTATATAAACGTCATATTCATACAATGGAATACTACAGTGCAATGAAAATGTACAAACCACATTAACAAACCTAATAAACATAATGTTGAGCTAAAAAAAAAAGCCAGTTACAATAGAATAAACACAGGAGATTTCCACTCATACAAATTTCAAAAGCAGCAAAACCTAACTACAGTGATAGCAGCCAGGATAGTAGTTTACCTTTGGAGAGCAGGGAAGAGTTGCCACATAAAATACAAGATGCTCAATTAAATTTGAATTTCAGATAAACAAGAAATACTCTTGCAGTATAAGTAAGTCCCATCCAATATGTGGGATATGTGTTTTCATTTAACACTGAATCTGGCAACTGTAGTCAAGGAGGATGCTTTTGAAGTGTGAGTAATATTTTATTTCTTGATATTCATTCGATGATCATCCATTGTACGTTTTTCTATATGTGTTGTACTTCACATAAAAGTTTTTTTAAAGGGAAAAGTACACTCCATATAGCCTTGCAGATTTTAAAATATCACATCCAACACTGTTTTTCCTAACCACTCTTAATCACTGCATGTGAGAGCTGTGGTACTTCTGCAGGAGGTAGGCATCAGTAATCTGAAGTGTTGCTGAGCCCAAAGCTGTGGGCTCTACTTTCCATTTTTATTACAATTACTTTTATATGGCATGCTTCTTCTGGAATCGATTTTTATGTGCTGCATCTCAGGGGTCTTTCTTATTTGTGCAGCTGGCTTAATCTTACCAAAGGGCAATGCTAGGTTGGAAGGCAGTCCCTAACCATCAGCCAAGAAATGCACAAACCAGTGTTCTAGAAGCAAGTTGGACTGATCAGCCTGCCTGTAGGGGTCAAAATGCAGTGGACTGAAGCTACAAAGAAAACTGGTACTTTAAGACCCATAACTTAGACAAAGACACTGTTCAGAATCCATAAAAGCAAATGCTTCAACCTGCTGCATTTCTAAATTTATCACAGGTTGATATAAAAAACTTGAGGTGGCTCCACCTACTTCCTCCCATTGGTATACTACTTACCTTCTTCCTACAGACACAACTGGAAAACCCAAATAAAGAGCAGTAACCAGTGTGAACAAAAGCCTGAATCATTTTTCTGCTGTTGTTTTAAATAAGACGCTATTTATTGGCAAAAGTCCTTTCATGCTCAAGGGTTTTTTATAGTTGTGTTGTGTTGTTTTGTACCTTCCTCTTGTCTTCAAATGAACCCCTCCCAATTCTAAATTTAAAAAATCTCCAAGTTTGAGTGTCTCTCTCAATAAAGGAACCCTTACCTATCTGCCCTCTACCAACCTTTAAAGCGTCAGGTTTCTTCAATTTAATAACAGAAAACTGTATTTATCTCTTTCACACAGGGTTATAAGGATAATGATTAACCTCCTGGGCTATGGAATCAGCTTTCCAGGAAGAAACCCAGCTTCACCACTGAAACTGTGTAGCTCTGGCCAGTGAGTTGCTCTGTGGCTCAGTTTCCTCAACTGTAAAATGGGAATAAAAACAGTACTTAATAAAAGGGCTATTAGCATTAAATGCTATGTAAGGCGATTAAAAGTAAAGCTCCTCACACACCTTAAACGCTCAATGATGACTGTTACCATCACTACCACTTGCTACCTTCGAGGGTCCTGCCACCTTCAAGGGTACTGCTACCTCCAAGGACTGTACTTATGTATCTAATGTAGGAAAGCATCCAGATGCAGTTGGAGAGACAGGGGGAAGAGGAAGCAGAGAAAAAGGGTTCCACCAGCCTACAAAGGTTGATCCAAGTTGAGCCCAATTCACAGAAGGCAAAGCAGCGGCAAAAGGCCTCTACTTGTGTCCAGGGAGATGACCATGCCTGGACCCTAGACCCGGTCGCGACCTCTGACCTCACTACTCACATTGCGGTTGAGGCTGTAGCCGGGAACAGAGGCAGAGCCATGGCTCTGAGCGTCCGAGGGTCAACCGTCCTAGAGGAAAGTGGCCTCAGGTGTAGCCGCCCCGCGGCAGCATTGTTTGACCACCCCCTTCACCACGTTACCTAGAGACGGGAGACTACGTCACGGAAGAGGGAGGGGCTGCGACGGGGAGGAGGTGCTCTACGCAGAGCCGAAGTGAGGACGAGACGGGTTAGGGGCGGGGCTAGGCGGGAAGCTTCCCACGCGCACCTCCTATCCAGCGCGCTCCCATGCACTCAGCTGGGTGCCGGCATTTCAGGGCTTTTCTCTCCACACGCTTTGTGCAAATACAAAGACTAACTACAGACTAACCGTTCCCCACCCCCCCCCCCCCCCGCCACTTTCTGTTTAACCCCCTTACAGAGCTCAAAAAGCCTTCCATAGACTCCAACTCCTCCGATTCTTACCACATTTTTTTGCCATTTGGTTATTAAATTTAGTTCAAATACCCTGAAAAGTGCAGAAAATAACGTGACACCCGTGTGCTCACAGAAATTAATACCAGGTAATTTATATTTACATCAGTTTTTATTTTGTAAATTGAGGCGCTCCAGATGAATCCAAAGCCACATGGACCTCATCCGTCTTCCTCCACACCCATGAAACCCCATTAAGCGGTAACCACCATTCTCAGTCCACTGTACATTTTTATATTTGAACTAAACATTTGTAAGGTGCTCACTCCTGGTCCAATCATGCTGGCCAAGGGTGGGGGCAGGTGACACAAAATGTGACCCCTGTCCTTCTGTCATGTACCCAAGGTGCCCAGGCCAGGAGCCTCCATGATTCATCTCCCCACACCTACAGCAATCCTTCCCGAAGTCCTATCGGTTGGACAGGCGGGTTGATATCTCTCAGTCATCACCTCCTCTGTCTCAGTTGAGGCTCTATTATTTCCTGTGTAGTTTTCTTTTTTTAAAAAATACATATTATATATAACAACTAACTGATCTTTCCTCCACAGCCATCCTCTGATAATTCATGATACGCCTGTTACACTTCTTCTTCAGTATTCTTCTAGCCTTTCACCCACCCTCTGCTTTAGGAGGCAGGCAAACGCCTTAGCCCTGTCAGAGCCTATGTCAGGGGGCATCTTCCAATGTCCTCCATCCCTTTTTTTGCCCCCCCCCATTCCAGCTCTAAGAAACCACTGGCAGTTTCCAAACCAGGCTCTGAGGTTTCTTCCCTCTGGGATTTTGAAAATAAAAAATAAAATAATAAGTAAAAACACCCTTCCTTTCTATCTTTCAGCTGGGTAACCTCTTCTTGTCTTTCATAGCTTGATTCAGTGTGGGAGAGAGTCATGGAAGGGTTTTTCTAGGAAGTGTTCCTTCACCTCCACTACCACCACCCCCCATCTGTATTTGGTGTCCATTTGAATTGTGACTTTTGTGGTACTGCATTATAATGTGTTTACTTGCTTCTCTTCATGTGCCCCCAAATTCCTCCAGGACAGGGACTCTATCTCATTTTTTTATTCATAAACAATATACATTATTGTCTTCTGTGTTTATAAATTTTACACTATAAATTTCTGCTACCTGCTTTTTTCACCTAAGATTTTGTTTTTGAGATTTCTGTATATTAACACATGTAGATACATTCCATTCATTTTAAATGCATTGTATGATTATACTACAAATTAACAACCCATCTGTTGTCATCTGTTGATGTCATCTGTTGATGGCAATTAGATTGTTTCCAATCTTTCACTAGTTACCAACAATGTTCAGTGAACAACCCTCTCCTGTTCCTATCGAGATTATCTAGGCTACATTCCCAAGATGGAATTGTTCACACCTTCAACTTCACTAGACCCTGCTAAACAATCTCCAGAATCATTGAACCAAAGAAGCAAGTTCCCTTTTTGCCTTCATCCTTTCAGCAGTGGGTATTATTAAATTGTATAATTCTAAACAATCATCTAAATAAATGTGAAATGGTATACCATTGTTAATTTGTTCTTCCTAATTCCTAGCCCAGTTGGTCATCTTTTCATATGCTTGTTACCTTCTTCTGTGACTCATTATTCATATCTTTTGCTGATTTTTCTGTTTGATCACTTGGAATTTTTGTAATATATCCTGGATACTAATGCTAGGCATAGCAAATGTCTTCTCATGGTTGTGGTTTGTCTTTTAATTCCATTTGTAGAGTTCTTAATTGTATATGAATGTGTCCTTTTACTCTACTCAAATAGATCATTCTTTCCCATTATGATTTGTACTTTGTATGTGAATTCAAAAAATCCATGGAACAAAATTATTCTACATGTTCTTATAAATGTTTTTAAATATTTCTTTTTCATTACTTCTTAAATTGAAATAATTTCAAACCATAGAAAAGTTTCAAGACTGGTACAAAGAACTCTTGTTTACCCTTCACCCAGATTCCCCTAATTGTTTAATATCCTTCCGTATTTGTTTTATCTATACACATTTTTTTCCATTTTATAGGAAATAGCAGACATCATGTCCCTTACCCCTAAATAGTTAAGTGTATATTTACTAATAACAAAGACTGTCTCTTACATAACTGAATACAATAACCAAAATTAGAAAATTAGTATTAATGAAATAATATTTTCTAATCTTAAATTCTCAATTTGGTCAAGTATCCTAAAAATGTCTTTTTTAGCAAAAAAAAAAGTAATAATAATTTTAAAAACCTGATTCAACATCACACATTAGTTGTCAAGTCTCTCCATTTGCCTTTCATCTGAAACAATTCTATCTTTCTTTGTCTTTTCTGACCTTGATATTGTTAAAGAGAATAGGCAGATATTTGACAGAATGTTCTTCAGTTTCAGTTTGACTGATGTTTTCTCATGCATAGATACATGGTTTTTTAAATGGCTCTTTGTTTATGGCTTTTCGGCAGAAATACCATAAGAGGAATGTTATGTCCTCATTCATCAAAGCAACAGGTATATAACATGTATTTTAACCATCAAGGGTGAGTTAACTTTAATTACTCAGTTAAGGTGGTGGTGTATGCCAAGTTTGTCCACTGTAAAGTTACTATTTTTCCTTTCCAATTAATAAGAGTTTTGTGAGAAAATATTTTGACACTTGTCATACAAGTTCCTCATTAAACTACTAGCATCAATTGAAGAATTGCACAGATCATTTATTACCATGATGGTTGTCAAGTGGTGATTTCTCAGCTCCATCATTCCTTCTACATATATTAGCTGGCATTCTACTACAAGGAAGAGTTTTTTTTCTTTCCTCTCCATTCATTCATTCATTCATTCAGAATGTTCTATAGATTCTTATTTTATTCCCTGGATTATCATGTTACTATTATTATTCATTTTGATACTAAAACTGTCCCACGTTTAGTCAGTGGGAGTCCCTCTAAGCTGACTCTTCTCTCCTTTTGATTGTCCCACCATTATCCAAGCATTTCCTGTGCTCTGTCACTACAAGATATTGGAGATATCTATAGATATAGGTAGATATAGATATGCAGATATAGATATATAGATTTCTTTTCATTTCTGTCTATAGATAGATATGGATATAGATATATGTAGAAATAGATATAGTAAAACCCCGAGTTTATACTGACAATTCAAATTCCAATCAGCACAATAGAGTATATGCTCAAATTCCCCTTTCCACATCTGTACTGCCCTTCTCAAAACAATGAGAAATCTGATTCCAGGCACCCTCAAAATATTGACTTACTTGTTCATACTGAAAGACCGCAAAAGCAGTTGCAGAATATCTAACTCATGTCACTGTGAAAAACAAACCTGTTAAACTAATGTTCAGTATTTGTTTTCAGGTTTTTTTCTTTAGTCTTAATGTGTTTAGTCAAAATACTGTGCTCCCAAATGACTTAGGTCTGTTTCCTCACTCCTCTCCTCCCTCACTTGTTTAGAGTGCTTATGCTACTCACTTTACTCATTTGAAAAAGTCTGGTTCATTCTGTTCCCATTTATATCTCACATTAATCTTTTTGCTCCATCCTTATTTATTTCTTCTTTGTCTCTCATATTTTTGTAATTGTGTTTTTACCTTTTTTGTTTGATTAATTTAGCTAGTGGTTTATATATTTTGTTACCTTTTCCAAAAACAAGGAGGACCTACTGTTTTCGATTCCTAACCTTCATTATTTTTCTGCTTTTACCTTTATTATTTTCTTCCTTGTGTGTGTGTTTTTTTTTTTTTGGGGGGGGGGCTCATTTGTTGTTCTTTCACTTTTTAAGTTGCTATAATTCAGCATTTTCATTTTTTTATTTTTATTGATGTGTTTAAGGCTATGAATTTTCCCTCTGATATCTACTTTGAATATATCCAATAGTCTCTGAATATAGTGTTTTCATTACTTGTTTTTGCTTTGTTTTGTTTTGTTTATATATTCCATTATTTTGACTTGTATTTTTCCCTTTCATCCAAGAATTCTTTAAGATTTTAAATTTCTAGTTGGAAGAGCTTTTGGGTTTTGTTTTTAATTCTAGTTTTATTGCACCATGATAAGAACAGTATTGTTTGTAATATTTCCATTGTATAGAACCTACTGATGCTTTCTTTGTGACCTAATATTCAATCAGTTTTTGTGATTATTGCATGTGCAGTTAAGAAAGAAGGTACATTCTCCATTATTAGTTTTCTAAGTTCAGTATAGAGCAATGAGATCTACTTTATCATTATGTTGTTTTACTTCTTCAATATCCTTAATTATATTTCTGCCACTTGATCTATTCTACGCTGGGAGTGGAGTATTAAATCTTCTGTTATCATTGCATTTCTATCTATACCTCCTTGCATCTGTAGTTTCTGCTTTTTAAAGACAGTGATTTGATGCATAGATTTCCATAGCTGTTATATCTACATTGTGAAATTGGCATTTAGCATTATAAAATATCCTTTTTTTGTCACATTCAAATTCTTTTTGGCCTGAACTCTACTTTGTCTGATATGAAAGATCACAGCCCTCACTTATTATTTCCATTTACACATGCCTTTATTTTTGGCCTGTCTGAATCATCTTTATCTAGATATATCTCCTTCACACCATATAGTTAGTTGGGTCTTGCTTTGTGAGCCATATGAAAATACTTTTCTTTTAGTAGGTAAGTTAAAGCCCATTCACACTCATTGATAAGATAAATATTGTTGGTCTCAACTCTGATATATTATTTAAACCATAATCACCATGTGTATATTTAGTGTTTACATGTTTACTGATTCTTTTTCTTCATGATATGTTTTCTTTGCTATCGTAATGTATAAATCACTTTTAATATTTAGGAGGGCTTGTATTTTTGTTCTAGTGTTTTTGTACTTATAACATCTTCTAAAGAATTGAACATTTTAAATCTTGCCATATAATATTACATTTTTAAAAAATGATTGTAGCCAATATGTTGAAATTTTAAATCTAAAAAACTTACTTTTCATTTCTAGAAGTTTTATTTGTTCTTTTTAAATCTATATGTTCTTTCTTTTAAATGGGATCCTGCTCTTTACTTGCAATATTTCTTGCTTATTTTATCTCTTTAATCATTTTAAACATACTTAAAGTCCTTAACCAAAAATTCTCTTTTATATTTATGGAATGCCACTTCACTTTTCCGTGCTGTCTGACTCTCCTTCATGGCAAGTTGTTCCCTCATTTGTTTATAAATGTTTCTGGTGATCCTGCCTCAGTGGCAAGTTGTCGAGCTGGGCCTCCCATGCTCTGATTCCAAGTTCCAGTGTCCTCTCTGAGATGCCACAGTCACATACCAACCACTGCTCAATCACTGCCACTTCTACCTACACATGGCCTCTGCTTCTGCAGAGAGGATATTTTCCAAACAGAAAAGCAGTTCTAACAAGAATGACTTTCTTAAGGGAGTAACATTTTTTTTAAAAACTTAAATTAGAGCTGACTGAAAAATCTTGACCTGAGGCTGCCACAACACATCCATCTATTGCCCTGCCTATTCATACATGTTACCTCCTTTAAGCATACCGATGCCTCTACCTTTGTACTTCTGTAGCTACTCCCCACATATTGTCTGTTCTCCCATACCATATAAAGTTTTATTTTTATTTTTTATTTAACAAATTTATTGAGCATCTACTCTGATGTAGCAGGACCTCTTCCAAACATAGGGATAAATCAATGATGCAGACAGAGTGAATACTTCTAAACACCGGGATCTGAGAACTTAGTCTTTTGTAACTTGCAACTTTCTTTGCTGTGTTTTCTTTCAATGACATCTATCTTCCCATTCCATCTCCCCTGACACATCTACCACAAAGAAACATCTGAAATGGCGTGTATCTCTTTTTAAGATACACTGAAAGTAAACTAGTTCCAAGAATTACAAGACATCCTCTGAAATAACTGAAGACACTTTGGGGCATGTAAGGACCAACACTGGGAAACACTGTTATTGATTTTCAAAGAATCTGTGTTACACACACCCATGGATGAAGAAAGTGCTGGAGAGGTCGGCAGAGCTAGCAACTTCTGAACAAGCTCAGAATCATCTATAAGAAGGAAATATTTGCCCCATTGGAAAATTTATTTTGAGAGATGAAGTCATCCAACAATCTTAGAACCTTTCTACAGACGTGAGAGACCTGGCAGCAAAAGGGAGTGCCTCTGACAGTATTTCTGCGAGAACTTCCTTTTACCTCCATTGAAGAATTAACCTCTCCTTTCCCTTGTCTTGATATCCTCATAAATATCACTGCCCCATTTCTCTGAGCTCTTGAAAGCTGACACTCTTTATTATTTTGTGCTTACTTGGGTTACATCCATATTTCAAGTCTTGATCCTGAACATTTAAAAGAAGAATTAGCACCAATCCCTCACAAACTCTTTCCAAAAAAATTAGAAGAGAAGGGAACACTTCCAAACTCATTCTATTAGGCTGATGTTACCCTTACACCAAAATCAGAGAAAGACATCACACACAAAAAAGGAAAGTTATATATGACCCTCATGAATAGAGACACAGAAATCCTCAACAAAATACCAGCAAAACAAATCCAGCAATATGTAAAAAAGATTATATATCATGATCAAGTGGGATATCTTCCAAGAATGCAAAGTTGGCTTACCATCTGAAAGTTAATGCAATATACCACCATATTAATAGATTAAAGATAAAATCATATGATCATTCAATAGAAAATAGAATAAGGGTTTGACAAAATCCAGCACACTTTTTTTGACTTAAAAAAAAACCAACAAACTAGAAATAGAAGGGAACTTCTTCAACATAATATAAGCCATATATGAAAAACCACAGCTAACAGCACCTGATAGTGAAATGTTTAATGCTTTCTCCCTAAGATCAAAAAAAAAAAAAAAAAAAAAACAAAACAAAAGATGTTTCCTTTTGCCACTTCTTTCAAACATTGTTCTGGAGGTTTTAGCCAAGGCAATTAAGCATAAATGAATGAATTAATGAATGAACAATGAATGAATAAAATAGCACCCAGATTGGAAATAAAAAGTAAAATTATCTCTGTTCACTGAGGATGTGATCTTGTGTACAGAAAATCCCAAAGAATACACACATACACACACACACACACACACCACACCACACAATAACAAACAAGTTTAGTAAGGTTACAAGGCATATAATCAATATACAGAAATCAATTGTATTTCTATACATTAACAATGAACAATTTGAAAATGAAATGAAGACAACAATTTATTTACAATAGTGTCAAAAAGAATTAAATACTTAAAGAAAAATTGTATTTTTATTTTTTATTTTTAAAAATTTATCTATTTAAATTCGTTTCCAGTATATAGTACATTGGTTAGAAACCTATATAATTTATAAAATGATCCCCCAATTGCTCCCTCTCTCCCCTGGTCCTCCATCTAGCTATCTTATTCAATGCTAACTGCATTCCCTATGCCATGTTCCCCATCCTCGTGACAACCTATTAACTACTAATTTGTACTTCTTTAACCTTCACCCCATTCTCCCAGTCCCTAATCCTAATCCCCTCCCCTCTGTCCATCACCAAATTGTCCACTATTTTGTGAGTCTGTTTTTGATTAGTTTGTTCTTTTTTCTTAGATTCCTGCATATAAGTGAAATCATATGGTATTTATCTTTCTCTGTCTGACTTATTTCACTCAGCATAATAACCTCTAGGTCCATCCATGTTGTTGCAAATGGTAGGATTTCATTTTTTTAATGGCTGAGTAATATTCCATTGTATATATGAACCATAATTTCTTTATCCAATCATCTGTTGATGGGCATTTAGGTTGCTTCCATATCTTGGCTATTGTAAATTGTGCTGCCATGAATATTGGGTGCATAGATCTTTACAAATTATTGTTTTGGTTTTCTTTGGATAAATACCCAGAAGTGCAATTGCTGGGTCAAAAGGTATATCCATTTTTAATTTTTTGAGAAACCTCCATACTTTTTCCATAGGCTGTACCAATTTGCAATCCCACCAACAATGTATGAGGGTTCCCTTTTCTCTGCATCCTCACAACATTTGTTGTTTTTGATTTATTGATGATAGCCATTCTGACAGGTGTGAGGTGATATCTCATTGTGGTTTTAATTTGCATTTCTCTGATGTTAGCAACCTTGAGCATCTTTTCATATGTCTATTAGCCATCTGTATTTCTTCTTTGGAGAAGTATCTGTTCAGGTCTTCTGCCCATTTTTAATTGGATTGTTTTTTTTTGTTGAGTTGTATAAGTTCTTTTATATTTTGGATATTAACCCCTTATCAGATGTATCATTAGAATATCTTCTCCCAACAGTCATTGTCTTTTTGTTTTGTTGATGGTTTCCTTTGCTGTACAAAAACTTTTTAGTTTGATGTAGTCCCATTTGTTTATTTTTTTTTTTGTTTCCTTGCCCAAGGAGATATATCTGAAAAGAAATTCCTGTTAGTAATATCAGAGAGTTTACTGCCTATGTTTTCTTCTAGAAGTTTTAGTTTAGGTCTTACATTTAAGTCTTTAATCCATTTTGAGTTATTCTTGTATACAGTGTAAGAAGTGGTCCACTTCTTCTTTTTTTTTTTTGCATGTATCTGTCCAATTTTCCCAACACCATTTATTGGAGACTGTCTTTACCCATTGTATATTCTTACCTCCTTTGTCATATATTAAGTAAGGTATAGGCATGGATTTATTTCTGGGCTCTCTATTCTGTTCCATTGATCAATGTATCTGTTTTATGCCAGTACCATGCTTTTTGATTACTGTAGCTTGTAATAGTTTGATATCAGGTAGTGTGATACCTCCAACTTTGTTCTTCTTTCTCAAGATTGCCGTGGCTATTCGGGTTTTTTATGGCTCCTATATAAATTTTAGAATTATTTGTTCTAGCTCTCTGAAAAATGCCATTGGTATTTTGATAGGATTGCATTGAATCTATGATTGCTTTGGGTAGTATGGCCATTTTAACAATGTTGATACTTCCTACCCATGAACAGGGTATATGCTTCCATTTATTCGTATTTCCTCCATTTCTTTTTTAATGACATAATTTTCCAAGAATAGGTCTTCACCTACTTGGTTAATTCGATTCAAAGGCATTTTATTGTTTTCGATGCAATTGTAAATGGAATTGTTTTCTTAATTTCTCTTTCTGAAAGTCCATCATTGGTGTATAAAAATGCCACTGATTTCTGAATGTTTATTTTGTAACCTGCTACTTTCCTGAATTCATTGATCAGTTCTAACAGTTTTTTGGTGGAATCTTTAGGGTTTCTCTATATATAGTATCATGTCATTGGCAAATAATGAGAGTTTTACTTCTTTCTTTCCAATTCAGATGCCTTTTATTTCTCTTTCTTGCCTGATTGCTGTGGTACTTAGGGAAAATCAACAAAAGAATTGGGAGACTTCAACACTGAAAACTACAAAATATCAGTGGAAAAAAAAAACTAAAGAAGACCTAAATAAATGGAAATATATTTATTCATGGATCAGAAAACAATATTGTTAAGATTGCAATACTCTTCAAATTGATCTAAAAATTCAGTACAATCACTATCATAATTCTAAATAGTCAAGCTGACCTGAAAATTCATATACAAATGTTAGGGATCCAGAATAGCCAAAACCATGTTGAAAAGGAAAAAACAAAGTTGGAGGACTCACACTTCCTAATTTCAAAACTTACTACAAAGCTACAATAATCAATGCAGTGTGGTACTGATATGAGGATACACATACAGGTCTATGGAATAAAACTGAAAGTCCAGAAATAAACTCTCAAATTTATGGTCAATTTATTTTTGATAAGAGTTCCAATATAATTAGATGGGGAAAAGAATAGTATTTTCAACAAGTGGTACTGAAACAACTGAACATCTATATGGAAAAGAATGAAATTGTATCCCTGCTACACATCGATACAAGGTCATCACACTATATACAAAAATTAAGTTGAAATGGACCAAAGACCTAAAAGTAAGAAACTGAAACTATAAAACTCGTGGAGTAAAATATAGGAATAAATCTTGAATTTGTTTTAGGCAATGGGTTTTATTTTTGTTTTTGTTTTGTTTTTGGTATGACACTTAAATCACAAACAACAACAAAAAAGAAGATAAATTGGACTTTATCAAAATTTAAAACTTTGTGCTTTAGAAGACATCAAGAAAGTGAAAAGGCAACTCAGAACAAAGGAGAAAATGTTTGCAAATCCCATATCTGATAAGGGACTTGTATCTAGAATATAAACAGAACTCTTACAATTCAACAAAAAGACAACCTAATCTAAAAATGGATAAAGGATTTGAATAAACATTTCTCCAAAGAAGATATAAAAATGCCAGTAAACACATGAAGAGATGCTCAATATTATTCATTAGTCATTAGAGAAATGCAAATCAAAACCACAATGGTACCACTTCACATTTACTAGATTGCTTATACTCAAAAAGATGGTAATAACAAGTGTTGGTGAGGATGTGGAGAATTTGCATTGCTGATGGGAATGTAAAATGTTGCATCTGCTTTGGAAAACCATTTGACAGTTTCTCAAATGTTAAACAGAGAGTTACCATATGACCCACAAATTTATTCCCTGTATATATATTCAAGAGAATTGAAAACATATTTCTAACAAAAACTTGTACATGAATGTTTTAGTAAACTTTCATAACAGTCAAAAAGTAGAAATAACCCAAACAACTGATGAACAGATAAGCAAACTATGGTATAAGCATATAATGGAGCATTATTTAGCCATAAAATGAAATGAATTAACTGATACTAATGTATCAGTTTGAACCTTGAAATCATTATGAGAGTCAAAAATGCTACACATAAAAGGCTACATATGGTATGATTTCCTCATATGAAATATCCAAAATAACCAAATCCATAGAGAAAGACAGTAGATTAGTGGTTGCTGGGGGTTGTGGGCAGGGTCTTTTTTAGAAGTGATGTAAATGTTCTGGAATAAATGGTGATCGATGTATAACTTGTGAATATATTAACCCATTTCCAGTTTGCCCCGAGAATACTCACAGGTGATGCTTGGACTGCAGCATTTACTTTGAGATAATTCACAGATTATAGTCCTAACCTTACCCTCAAAGTTTGCTACGAAATATCTCTTCTTTTATTATTATTTCTGCATTGTTCTAGTATATTGATAGTCTTTGGAAACAAATGACATCATTCTATTTAGAATATTCTGTTTTTAGTAGTGGTATTTCCATTTACAAAAATATAATAATTCTCTATTGTTGAAAATGTCAAATCCTAGATGTTCTGCTTTTGAGTTTTTCCATGCTTTGAAATTACCACATGAAAAAAAATTATTAAATACTGATCATCACATACATTTCTGTTACATTAGGATTAGAGACAAGTTCTGTTTAGAAATAACTCCAAGAACAGTTTTTATATTTTATTTTCACATTGTAAACCAGTCATATTTGCTTCAGCCCCAAAGAGCATGTTTATGTAAAATTAAATTAATGCTGGCAGAGACCTGCACTTTTTTTCTAAATGAGAAATGGATTAAGAGCTACTGCACTGTACATTTTAAAAGATGAAACTTTGTGTTATGTGAATTTTATCCCATTAAAGCTATTAGCAAACACTTTTTAAAATTAATTTAAATTAATAAAATTGAAAAGTCATTTCTTCAGTTGTACTGATCACATTTCAAGAGCTCAATAGCCAATATGGCTAGTAGCTACCACATTGGATAGTACAAATAATAGAACACTTATTTATCACAATTTTATTGGATAGTGCTGTCTAGATCTCACTACCAAATCCAAGGGATTTTAGAAGTTTTTCAAGCACATGTAATGTAAGGGCTTATTCAAATTCCTATTTGAACAAACTATAACATAGTTGAGAAAATGGAGACATTTTGAATATTGACTGGCTATTTGATTATATTATGAATTACTGTTAATTTTTTAGGTATGACTATAATCTTGTGCTTATGTTTTCTAAAGAACTATCTTTTAGATATAGACACTAAAATATTTATGGATGAAATCACAAAGTGTTTGGGAGTTGCTTCAAAGTAATCCAAGGGTCAGAGAAAATAGATGTAACAAAATTGACCATGAGTCTATATTACATTGGGCTGAAAGACCCAATATCATGAAAATATCAATTCTCATGTCATTCCAGTGGCCATGAGTCAATTTCAACAGTAGGTACTGGGAGCTCATTATGCTTTCCTCTCTACCTTTGAAAATGTTTGAAAATTTTCATCATCACCAGTCATAAAACAGACAGTCAATACTTTGTATCTAATTGACTATTATCACATGGAAATACAGTATTGTCCAATTTCCTAATTTTAAAAGAATTTATAAATCCAGATTCTAATGTAAAATCTTTGATGTTTGCTGGTTTATTTGTTTAATCATAGGGCACAAAAAACAATCACATCTGAGCTTGGATTCAGCACACAGACCCCACTTTGCAACATCCAATTTAGAATAACTGATGGAATGAATGGATTCTGAGGTTATCCATCATAAAAGTGATTTATCTTGAGCAGATAGTTAACATTGTATATTTTATTTTTAAAATTATGACCTATTTATAAAAGGTACAAAGAATAGTAAAATAATCAATCATATATCTGCTATACACTCTTTGCAAATCTTAATATCTTTCCATATTTGCTTCAAAAAAAGAAAAAAATGTTATAGATACCATTAATGTCCTCTTTGAGCCTCTCCTTGATTCCGTTCCCTCTGCCTCTTTATATAACATTATCCTGAAGTTTGTATCCATCTTTCCCAACCAAATTTATAGAATTTCACTACCACTATATGTATCCATAAACAATAAATGTGTTGTTTTCATGTTTCCAGATTTTAAATAGTGGTTTTATTTTTTAAAATTCAATTGCATTTCTAGGTAACAGCAAACAGCTAGAAAACTAACTTTTTAAAAGACCATTTAGGATAACATCAAAAAATAATATGTATCTAGTAATAAATCTAACAAAAGATGAGCTAGGCATTTATAGAGAAAATGATAAACTACATTGAAAGGCATTAAAGAAGACCTAAATAAATGGAGATATATATTACATTCATGGGCTGGAAGACCAAATATTATATGAAGATATAAATTTTCTTTAATGTCATTCCATTCACAATCCCAAAAGAGTCATAAAGTGGAAGAAGGAAAAAAACGAAGTTGCAAAAGACAACATACAGAATGATCTATTTATATAAATTTCACCATACTGTTTAGTATACAAACAGATATTCAAACTATAATGAAAAGCAAAAATACCATAAATGGAAATACACGTTAAGTGTTACATTTGAGAGGGAAGAGAACAGGAATTCAAAGGTAATGATAATATTCTACTTCTTAAACAGAATGGTGTGAATGTGAGTGTTCATTGTATGAAAATTCTTTATACCTTACACATGTTCACAAATATTTTTGTGTTCAATCAGTATTTAATACAACCAATTTTTAAAAATAATGATATACATCTATATCACTACTGTGGAAATATGTCAACAACATACATGGTTCAGTGGTAATTTTTGAAAAGTTTTACGGATAATATCAAATAAAATATGTACCAAAATGTTAATAATGGTTATATAAATTACATAGAACATGCACGAATTGTTAATAGTGGAAATATGCACCAAAAAAATGTTAACAGTGGTTATGCATAATATTAAATAAAATATGTGCTTAATTTTAATAATGGTCATATATAATATTAAAATGTGTGCCAAATTATGAGCAGTGGTTATATCTTAGGGGAAGTTTGGCAGTCTTTAATTTTCTCTATTACGTAGGAGCTGGATTTTTTGTAATTTGTCATCAGAAAGAAAAAGAAAATGAAAAATTTTAATAAAAAATCATAGATAGCCAGGAAGTATTCAAAGTATATTATATGGATGGATTAAAGAGAAAAGTCTGAAACAAGAGCAAAATTTAAAAAAACAAGTTCTTAAAGTAATTCAGACATGGGGTAGTGTGGTGGCCAAGGAATAGAAAGAAAAAAATGGCAAGGCTCCAGGGTCTTGTGAGACAAGAAAGAGCCCAAATCTAATGAGGAAGGAGGTAAAAAGAAGAAAGATGTACTTTAAGGAGGAGGTTGAAGAGATCAGTTTTAAAAATGATGTATTTGAGACATAATAGCAGACTTATTTTATTCTTTTTTTTTTATAAATGAGAATATAAGCACAGAGAATTTAATCAACTTGCCCAAGTTACTCAGCTGGCAAGTGGCAGAAGTAGAACTCAAATCCTGGCAGTCTACAACCAAGGCCTTTGCGCTTAACTGCTGTACAGCTCTGCCTATTGATGCCTATTAGGCAATGTCCAATTCCACATCATTTTTTCCCCAATTTACTTTGTTTTCTAGCATTAAAAAAATTTTAAATTATAGTCAACATACAGTATTACAGTAGTTTCAGGTGTACAACATAGTGATTCAACATTTATAAACCTTCACCACAATAAGTCTAGTACCCATCTGTCACCATACATAGTTATTATCATATTATGACTCTGTTCTCTATGTTACTTTATATCTTCGTGGCTAATTTATAACTGAAAGTTTTATTCTTCTTAATCCCCTTCCCTTTTTCTGTTTATTCTCCCATACCCCTCCTCTCTGGCAACAATCAGTTTGTTTTCTGTATATTTAACATTAGCACTTCAAGGAATTTAAATATGTTAGAACTTAAGCTATTTGGGAGTAAATTACATAGAGATGACTGTTAAAACTGAAAAAGAGTTATCTGATAGATTATAAAAGGTACAAAACAGAGAACTGAAGAAGAAATCTTGGGAAAGAGCTTCCTTTATTACTGTTAATATTTACTAAAGACAAATAACTCAATAGAAATGACAAGATTTAAAGAAAGATAAGTCTCTGCTACTTACTAGTTGGTGATCTTAGGATAAACCACTTAACTTCTCTGTGTTGTGGTTTTTAATCTGTAAAATAGATGGTCATGAAAATTATATGAAAATATATGTAAAGCACTTAGTATTGTAGTAGACACATAATTTGTGCTCACTAAATGCCACTTTATTTTTAAATTTTGTATTAGAAACAGAAGCTGAGAGATTAATATTTAGGCACATAAACATATTTATTAAAACTATAAAGAAATGTTATTTTTTCCTGATGTTTTTATAAAAGTTTTCCTTTCCTATAGCAAGCAAATCTCTCCCTCGCCTCCAATTACCAAATTATGGATCATGTTACTCCCTTACTTTGATCTACATGTATCCCCCACTTTTCAAAAATTTGCTTTATGCTGTTTCTGTTTTATGAGAGATCTGCATTAGTACCTGTTTCCCTAACTGCAAGAAATCCGAAGAGAATTTTCACTTTTAACAAAAAAAAGGCACAAAACAAAAATAGCATTCAGGTTTATTTTGCAGGGAGCTGTCATAGGGACAGCGCGCACACCGCAAGCAGTGAGAGCGGCACCGCCAAGCTCCTTCCCAGGAACTGCACTCTACATCTCAGCATCGAGCCCCAAAGCTTTAAACTGTGTTTGTGAACATCTCTGCTTCATCTTTGTGCATCCATTAGGAAGATTTGTCCTAAAGTAATTGTTTTTTTGTTTGTTTGTTTTATATCATTTCAGCTTATGTAAGTTTTTATTAGGAATGCTCTACTTTCAGATAGTGGAGGGAAACTTGTATTTTCCTTCTAAGTTAAGATGCCCTTTCCTTTTTTTCTTTCTTTTATTCTCTAGGTGAGAGAATCAAAGAGTGAGACAGCAAGAAAATAGAGCAGATCTGAGAACTATATCACAAATAAATACTGTACAATAAATGTTTCAAATATTTTTAAAATAAAAAAATGAAAAAAGGACACTATAGTACCAGAAAAGATGAAGAATAATTGAAATATGACTTCTTGAAGTGACAAATATCATCACTACAATTAAAAGCTCAGCAGGTAATTTAAGGAATTAGATATATTTGAAGAAAGAATAGGTAACTTAGAAGACATTTCTCAGGAAATTTCCTAAAATGCAACACAAAGAGATTAAAAGCAGGGAATTATGAATGAGATATAAATAAGAGCAGGCATGTGTAAAAGCATGAAAAGGTCCAACATATACTAAATAGAATTCCACGAAAAAAAATTAGAGAGAATGTGGGAAAAAACAAACTTCAAAGGATTTTCCATAATAGTTAAAAGACACGAATCTTTAGTAACAAGAAAAACAACAGATCGCAGTCCCAATGAATGAAAATAAATTTCAGCCACAAAAGTTCACCATGAAAACATATCAAATATATGTAACAACAAGCCACCATCAATATTATAGGAGAACATAGTTAACAACAAGTCAAGTGAAAAGAAAATGAGTGATGTTAGAACCCATACCTTGCTGATGTGAATGCAATATGATATAGCTGCTCTGGAAAATGGTTGAATAGTTACTTATAAAGTTATACACTTATCATATGACCCAGAAATTCCACTCCTGGGTAATTACCCGAAGGAAATGAAAAATTTATATGCTCAAAAACCTATATGCACACAAAAATCTGTGTGCAAATGTTCATAATAGCTTTAGCCATAATAGCCCTAAACTGGAAGCAACATAAATGTCCTTCATTGAGTGAATGGATAAACAAACTGTGATACATCTATAAAATTGAACACTACTCAGCTATAAAAATGAACTACTACTTATACATGCAACACTATAGATAAATCTGAAATGCATTTTACTACATGAAGTAAAGCCAACATAAAGTTCTATACTGTATGATTCCATTGTATGACATTTTAAAAAAAGACAAAATCGTAGTGATGGAGAACAGATCTGTGGTTATCAGGAGCTACAGGTAAGGGTAATGTGTAACTATAAAGGTGTACATGAAAAGTTTTAGGAGCCTTGTAACTGTTCTGTATGCTGATTACGATAGGGATAAGACAAACATACATGTATTAAAAGTCATAGAACCACACATCAAAAGAAAAACAGTCAATGTTACTACATAATTTTAGTTAAAAAGTAGAAAACTTGATATGAAGTAGATATAAAGACCTTTCCAGAAGTACAAAAATTGAGGGAATTCTCAACTATGAGGCCTGCCTTATAGGAAATACTGAAAGGGGTCAGCTTGCCTAAAACAAATGACAGGAAAAAAATACATAATTAAGAGTAAGATGACTATCAGGCAAATGGAAGCAGAGGAGTGCAACCCTTACTAAGAACAGGGCATTATAAGCTTAAATGATAAGAAGAGCATTGCTATAGCAAAATAGTAATGAACGTGTAGCATACATAGGACAAACTGAGATAACAATGACTGAAAAGGGGAGGATTCAAAGATCCAAATTTGCAAAGGAGATAAGGCACACACAGAAGAAAATGAGTGACTGTATATATAAACTATACTTTATATATTCGTAATGGAAACAAAACACCAAAGATTCAGAACTGAAGTATATAACATTAAACAAGAAGAATCAGAGGCAAATACCACAAAAGCCAACCAAAATAAAAAAACAGAAACACAAGGACAAGGAAGCAATGAAAACATCGAGCTATCAGAAAGCAAAAGATAAAATGGCCATAAGAAGACCTCATATTTCAATAACTACGCTAATGTAAATGGACTGAACTCACCAAAAAAAGGAATAGAGTTGCAGAATGGATCAAAAAACAAAACCCAGCCATATACTGCCTCCAGGAAACACATCTCAGCTCCAAAGACAAGTATTGACTCAAAGTGAAAGGGTGGAAAATGATATTTTGAACAAATGGCATTCAGACAAAAGTGGGAGTAATGGAACTAAAAAAAGACAAAATAGACATAAATAAAAAAGGTAAAGAAAGATACTGAGGGATACTTCATCATGATAAAGAGAAACATGCACCAAGAAGACATAACACTTGTTAACATCTAGGCTCACAACAGGGAGCCCTGAAATATGTAAAGCAATTACTAACAGAACTGAAGGAAGAAACAGACCAAAACACTATTGTAGTAAGAGACCTATAAATCCCACTGTCGGATATGTACGGATCATTCAAACAGAAAATCAATAAGGAAATAATGTCCTTAAATGACACATTAGACCAACTGGACATAATTGAAATTTACAGAGCCTTCCATCCCCAAACAGCTGCTTATATATTCTTCTCTAGTGCACATGGAACATTCTCAAGAATCGACCACATACTGGGACACAGAGATAGCCTCAACAAATATAAAAGGTTTGAAATCATACCAACCATCTTCTCTGATCATAATGTTTTGAAATCAGAGATCAACTGCAAAAAGAAAGCAGGAAGAACCAAAAATACATGGAGATTAAACAACATGCTACTGAAGAATAACTGGGTCAGAGAAGAAATAAAAAGGGAGACCAAGAGATACATAGAAATGAATGTTAATGATAGTAAAACGTGTCAAAACTTATGGGACACGGCAAAAGCGGTCATAAAGGGAAAGTTCAAACTGTTAGAATAGCTATAATCAACAGGACAAGTAATAACAAAGGTTGTAGAGGATGCAGATAAAAAGGAACCCTCATCCACTGCTGGTGGGACTGCAAATTGGTACAGCCACTATGGAAAACAGTGTAGAGGTTTCTCAAAAAACTAAGAATTTATCTACCATATGATCTAGCAATATCTCTACTGGGTACTTACCCCAAAGACTTGAAAACTCATATCCATAAAGATATTTGCACACAGATGTTCATAATAGCATTATTCACAGTGGCCAGGACATGGAAGCAACCAGCGTGCCCTATGATAGATGACTGGCTAAAGAAGCTGTGGTACATATATACAATGGAATATTACTCAACATAAAAAGAGATGAAATATTGCCATTAGTGACACCATGGATGGGCCTCGGGATAATCATGCTAAGCGAAATAAGCCAGACAGAAAAAGTTGAAAATCATATGGTATCACTCATATGTGGGATATAAACCTAACACAACAAAGGAATAGAGAGAAACAAACAGAGACTCATAGACGTGGACTATAGACTAGTGGTTACTAGAGGGTAGAGTGTACGGTAGGAGGGGGGAGTTAGACGAGGTAAAGAGGGTCAAATATAGGAGGACAGGGGGAGGGTGAAGTTGGTAAAGGAGATCAAATATATGGTAGCTGAAAGGAAACTGAGCTTTGGGTGGTAAACACACAATAGAATATACAGATGTCAATTTGTAATGTACACCTGAAAATTATATAATTGTATTAACCAATGTTACCCAAAAAAACTTAATTTAATAAATAAAAAAGAAAGAGAGGAAGGAAGGAAGGAAGATGGAAGGAAGGAAGGAAGGAAAGGAGGGAGGGGGAGAGAGAGAGAGAGAGAGAAGGAAGAAAGAAGAAAGAAAGAAAGAAAGAAAGAAAGAAAGAAAGAAAGAAAGAAAGAAAGAAAGAAAGAAAGAAAGAAAGAGAAAGAAAGAATAAGAAAACAGTATGGAGGTTCCTCAAAAAACTAAGAATTGATCTACCATATGATCCAGAAATCCCTCTATTAGATATTTACCCCATAGACTTGAAAACCCTTATCCTAAAAGATATTTGCACACCGATGTCCAGAGCAGCAGTATTCACAGTGGCCAGGACATGGAAGCAACTGAAGTGTCCCACAATAGATGATTGGATAAAAAAGCAGTGGTACGTATATACAATGGAATATTACTCAGCCATAAGAAGAGATGGACTACTTCCATTTGCAACAACATGGATGGACCTCAAGATAATCATGCTAAGTGAAATAAGCTAGACAAAATCGAAAATCATGCGATATCACTTATATGTGGGATATAAACCTAAAAGCAACAAATGAACAGGACGAACAGAGACTCATGGGCATGGACTATAGACTAATGGTTACCAGAGGGTAGGGTGTGGGGGGTAGGTAGACAGGGTAAAGGGGGTCAAATATGTGGTGACAGAAAGAAATCTAACTATGGGAAGTGAACACACAGTGTAAATATATATATATATATATATATATATATATATATATATATATGCCTTATTGTTAAAGTGTACAGATGAAACTTATTGGATTTTGTTAACCAATGTCACCATAAAAAATAAATAAATATTTTTTTAAAGTAGAAAACTTGAATAAACCAATAACCATTGAAGAAATACGAAAGATAATCCAAAATCTGCTCCTGAAGTCACCAAACCCAGAGGGATTAATAGGAGATGTCTCTTAACCCTTCATAGAACAGATGTTCTCCTTGTTATACTGTTTAAGGACTTAGAAAAATATTGTTTCCAACTCTCTGTGATGCTAACTAGCATAACCCTAATATTGATCAGACAAGAAGAGTCCTTAGAAAGAGAGAAGGGAAGGAAAGGAGGAAGACAAGGAGGAGAGGAGGAAGAAAAGGGTGACTAGAATAAGGAAAAACTGTGCGTCAATCCCAATTATTGACATACCTTTGACCCTTGAATAACACTGGTTTTAACTGCACAAGTCCAATGCTATCAGGATCTTTTTCAATAAATACCTATACTGTTTTTGATCAGTGATTGGGAGTCCATAAATGCAAAGCGTTGCTTTTATGCGATGTTCTGCAACATTTTATAATGGACTTGAGCATCTGTGGGTTTTGGCATCCTTGAGTGGTCTAACCCTTCCTCTGTCCCCACTGCAGATACCAAGGGACAATCAAGTTTTTGGGGAGTCAAAAACTATACTCAGATTTTTTACTACACGGAGTTAGTGCCCCTAACCCCCACATTGTTCAAGGGTCAAGTATAGATACCAAATTGAATCTAGCAACATATTGAATGCATGATACATCATGAAAAGGAATAAAAGAAAATTGCCAAGAGTATTTAGGTTTTAGGAGAGCATAATGAAACAAAAGCTCAGGGTAAGGTGCTTTGGTAAATGAGATAGCTGTGGGACTGAGGAATAATGCAATGTATATGCAGTATATTTAAATGTACAGAAAAATATCTATCTTTCCATTTCTGGCAATATAAGACATAGCTATCCTTGAAAACCCTTCACTGGGAGACATATATAAAGCCTAGATAAAAATATGACAAACTCATTTTATTAAGTTAGTTAGTTAGTTATAGTTACCAGTACAAATTCCTTTTGTATAATTAGTGAGTTCAAAGGAAGTAAGAGAACTACCAAAGTCAAAAAATGTAGAGGATGCTGCGAACCAGCATGGTGAGCCAACCGTGTTGTCTGCCCTATCCAAGTTGGATTGTTTCTCAGCCTTGGTAACTAGAAGACTGCTAAAGTCTATAGCCTGCAGGACCAGGAGAGGGGCCTGTAGCCCAAACAAGGCTGGAATGAATCCTCCAGGGGACTATCCCTTTATGAAATAGACTCAAATACAATCTCCCTACCAGAAATGGAAATACAAAACAGTATGGTTGACTTGGACTGGCTTAGGGTGAAAAAAAAAAAACCTCCTCTTAACCTTAGGAGTGCCCTCACCCAGACCAGGGTTAGAAAATCTATTTTGTCCCCTGTACTGAAACTTTTCTAACAAAAGTTAAAAATGACCCTCTAATTGCCAAACCCAATGAACACCCCCCACCCCAGCCTTTATCATCTGGATTGTCCTGAGGCATTTGACACTGTGGTCCACTAGTTTCTTCTAGAAAGCCTCTAGGATCCCAACTTCAATAGCATTGCCTCTCCTGATCCTCTTTTCTCTCTCTCTCTCTCTCTCTCTCTCTCTCTCTCTCTCTCTCTCTCTCTCTCTCTCTCTCACACACACACACACACACACACACACACACACACACCCCGTCGATATTCTTCCTCCGTCTCCTTCATGTTCCTGTCTCCATCTGCCTGGTTTTTTCTAAGGTGTTATCTTCAATTCCTAACTCTCTGATTGATTTTACTTGACCTCATGAATTTAATCATAAGTGTTTCTTAATGTGTGTCCTAGCCCAGAACTGTCCCCAGAATTTTAGAGTACTATATCCAATTTCCTGCTGTGTGAAGGGCCCTCTGGGTGTTCTACGGACACCTGTAACCAAAAAGTCCCAAAGAGAGTCCTCATTCTTTCCCTAAAAATGTTTCTCCTGTCTTTCATCTCACCAAAGGGCATACACTGGAAATTGGGAATTATCCTGGTTCTCCTCTCACCCTCCACAGCCAATCCAACACCATACCCTGGTAATTCCACCTACTAAATAAACTTCAAGCCTACAGCCATTTCTCTACCCCCAATTCCACTGCTTTAGTGCAGCTATCTTTTCTATGGATCATTGCAAAAACTTCCTAATTGGTCTTCAGTTTTAGTTCTGCCAGTCTCAATATCTGTACCCAGTGCCACCTGAGTGATTTACCTAAATTGAAACCTGGCCAATTTCATTTTCAATTTTATTTTTATTTTGTAAATTAAAATTTTCAAATTATTTATTTTTTATTGAGTATAATTATCATACAACATTTGGGTAAATTTAAGGTGTACAATGTATTTTATTTGATACTTTATATATTACAATATGATTACCACCATCGATTTAGCGAGCACCTCTATCATGTCATATAATTATTATTTCTTTTTGTGGTAAAACACTAATAACTAGTCTCTTAGCAAATCTGAAGTTTATAACTGTATTGTCAACTGTAATCACTATGCTGTGCATTAGATCCCGGAGCTTATCATCTTCTAGTAGCAAGTTTGTACCTTTTAACAAACATCTTCCCCAAATACCCTACCCCCTCATCCCCTGGTAACCATCATTCAACTATGATCTTATGAATTTGGCGTTCTTAGATTCCAACATAATAAGCGATATAATACCAATATTTGTCTTTCTTGGTCTGGCTTATATCACTAAGCATTACGCCCTCAAGGTCTATCCATGTTTATCATAAATGGCAGGATTTCCTTCTTTCCATTCCTAAGTAATATTCCATTGTATGTATACACTATATCTTCTTTATCCAATATTTGAAGGATACCTAGGTTGTTCCAATATTCTGGCCATTGGTGAATAATCTTGCAATGAACATGGGAGTGCAGATATCTTTTCAATATCCTGTTTTCTCTTCCCATATATACTCTAAAGTGGGATTTTTGAACCATATGGTAGTTGTATTTTTAATTTTTTTGAGGAACTTCCATATCATTTTCTGTAATGGCTGAACCAAAGTGCATTCCCCACTGTCACTTCAAAAAAACTTTTCCATGGTGTTCATTTCCTGCCAAGTGTCATAGTATGGCATTAAGTGGCTTCGAATAGTAAGGAAGCCCTTCTTGAACTGGTCTTTGGACACCTCTCTAGTATCTCTTCATAACTGACTGTGCTCAGGATGTTATTCACCAGTGGTCCCACTGAGGTTGCAGAAAGCCATGCAAACCACTGTGTTTATTATCTCTAGGCCTTTGCTCATGCTTATTCCCTCTGCATGTTTGCCCCTGGCCTTCTGGTCAGTTTACTATTTGTCCTCTTTTTCTTACCCAGACTCTCTCTTCTGAGAGTATTCTGCACAGACCACAGGCTATAATTTTTGTCCATGTAATGTGTTTTTCTCCCTAAATGAGCTGAAAGCTCTTTAAGGAAAATACCCTATCTTATTCAGTGGTGTATCTTAACATATAGTAGGAGCTCAAAAAGTACTTACTACCTGAACTTAATCTGAAACACAGAAAGTAAAATTTTAAAACCAAGTATGATTGATATACTGATTTCATAAAAATGAGAAACAATCTTTATTTTTTTAAATATCAAGGATTACATCAAAATACAAAGAAAAAAGCTATAATCCCCATGAGTCCCAGGACATAAAAAGTGCCAGCATTTCAGATGCAATGATGGTGACAGAGATATAACACCTGATAGCCTGAAATAAATTTCATAAAAATATTAGTTGGATAGACATGCTATATCTAATAAAACGTGAAATTTAATAAAAATTTAAACTGGAGAGAAAACTGAAGAGAATCTGCAGGAATATTCTAAATTATCCATGAACATTTCTATTTCTGCACCAAGAGGCAATATTAGTGAGCTTTTAAAAGTGATTCAGACTCCCAGGAAAATGATCTGCATTTGGCAGAGTAGTTAAAAACTTCAATTACTGTGTAACTTTGGGATTGGTTAAGGTGTTCTCAAGAGAAAAGAAAAAGTTTTACTCAAAAAAAAAATGTATTGAGTTAAGCAATGGGGAGTTCAAAAAACAATTATTATTAAGAGCTTTCACGTTTTTTTTAACTTTGCAAAATTGGGTTTTTCATTACTTTCCACTCTTGGTCAATAAAAAGGCTTTTAAATTGGCTTTTTCAGAATTTAATAAGCTCCTTAAAAGTGTGCAAATATTTCTTAAATCCTTGAAATAAGCTTTTTCACTACATTTAAATGTGACCATCCAAAAAGTTTAATTCCAATCAATGGAATTTAAGAGATGCACCTAACTGGGAATACTATATAGTGGGTACCTTAAAGAATACAATGTAGAGAGAGCCACAACTCCTGCTTTTCTGACACGATCTAGTAAAAAGTGTTTCATTCATTCCATAATATTTTTTCACAAAGATGCACAATACAAAATGGTTGCGATGTTTCCATCACACCAAGATAATTGGAGAACTAAGAAGATCACTTTGGACCGATATAGTCACAGAGCTCAAACAGCTCATCAGAGGAGCCTCCACATTGTGGTTAGATCAATACCAGAGATAGGATAGTTGTAAAGGGCACTAGTTGGGGTCAGTATTACAAAAATTTTTTTCAGTTGCCTGGTCTCACAACTTAAGAGCAAAGGTGGTTTCTATTTTAAGTAAACTGATTTTGTGATCCCTTTGAGGATTCACCAAGAAAACAGCCATCCTCATTTTCTTCCAGACTCAGCAGTTTACACATTGATTTCCAGACCTTTGAATCAAAAAGTCCTATTTTGTAGGTGCTTTCTAGAATGAGTCTGGATTCTGGAGCCAAGCTGTCTGAGTTTTATCCTAGCTTCTCCCCTTACAAGCTATGTGATTTGGGACTACTTACTTAAACTCTTTGTGCCTCATTTTTCTCATCTTTAGAATGGGGATAATAAAATTACCTTATATAATAATTTGAGGGTTAAATTAAATAGCAAAATGCTCAAGTAATTGTTAGCTATCCTGTTTTCCAAGGGAGGAAATAGAAAAAAAAAAGAGAGGGCTGGATACGAATACAGGTAATGAGGAAAGCACACTTAAGGGGTGGGTTAGGGAAAGGAAAGCCAGACAGGAAAGTAAAGAAAGGGAGAAAAACTGGAGGTAGGTAAAATAAAAAAAAAGTATGGTATCCTAGAAGGGAAGGAAAAAAAAGTCTCAACAGGAAAGGAAACAGCTTCAGATAGTGCAGAGTTTTGGGAAAAGGTCACTGTATTTGGTAAGTAAGAACTCCTTGCTGATTTTTAAGAGACAGCGCCACCGCCAATATTGCTTTCTTATTTATCTGGTTTTTTTGAGGTATTATACTGTTAGCCCTTTGCTGCTTCTGTGGACATATTTGGTCAGTTTCTAAAAAAGGATGAGATACTGTCTGGCATGAGTTGAAACAGTGATTCTTAACTTCACATTTTCAAAATGACAGAACTTGTATTTTTTTTTAATAATATAATAATAAAAACTCTCAATGATGATTAATAGTAATAATCAAGAGTAATATAGTGCTTTATACTTTTCAGAAATTTTTCAAAACTATTGATCTAACTCAATTATATTTCAAAGCACCACATATTAACAAAAGGTCCCGCAAACATGAATTATATTTTAAATTCATCTATGAATGAATAGATGCTTAGTGATTCATTTAATATTATGCAATAAATTGTTTATGGGTACTGCTTTTTGTCACATGCTAAGGTATTGGCAGATGGTTAGACCTAATACTGAACCTCCCAAGTTCAGGAGAGAGAGAAGTAAACAGTATAATTTGCAACTGATCAGTCTACAGAAGAGATGGTCACAAATACTATGTTCCAACTCATAAAGGAAGGACCCGCTTAGCCTGAGAGAGTTTAAAAGCTGCACTGAGGAGTTGACATTTGGAACTGATTTTGAAAGCTGAGTAAGGATTTGCCAGGTAGAAAAAGAGAAATGGAAATCTCACCTTTTGAGGAAGTGAATCAAGATAATCTTGACATCAAAACAGAGTATCCTCGAAGGACTGCATTACTTACAGACTTTCTCATTGTCAGTTACAATATTTCATATACTTTACATTTAGACAGAACATACTGACTTGTTTGGCGAAATTTTATTTCTAACTATACAGTTGACCCTTGAAAAAATACGGAGATTAAGGGTGCATGACACCCCCCATGCAGTAAAAAATTTGATTATAATTTTTTGACTCTCCAAAATCTTAATTTTAGTAATGTGTTGCTGTTGACCTGAAACCCTACTGATGACATAGTCAATTAACATTATTTTGTGTTTAAGTGTATTATATACCATATCTTTACAATAAAATAAGCTGGAGAAAATGTTATTAAGAAATCATAAGGAAGAGAAAGTACATTTACAGTATTTATTGAAAACAAAAATAATCCAACAAAAGTGAGCCTTGTTACTTCTAACTCACCGCTGTTCAAGGGTCAAATGTATTTTGTTTTGTAGAAACTATGTAGCCAATGACATTGTTTTTTTAAAAGCAGGTTCTGCTTCTACTTGATATTTACAGCACATCAAAGAGGAAGATTGCTGGGAGAGGATCTGAGAGTATTAAGTAAAATAATTTTAAAGTAGGTATAAAAGCATCCACATTTGGTGTTTCAGGGTGTGGTGAGGGTCCCCAAGACCATCCCCGTTCAGTGATTCACTGGGAGGGGCTCAACATACAATTAATTATACTCGATGGTTTAAGGCTTATTACAGTGAAAGGATACAAAGCAATAATCAGTTAAGGGAAAAGGCACACAAGGGCCAAAATCCAGAGGAGACCAGGGGCAATTTTCCAACAGTTTTCTCCCAGTGGAGTCATAAAATGAGTGTGACAACACATGTGAATATGTCAACTATGGAAGAGCTTGTTAGGGAGTCAGTGCCCAGGGGTTTTATCTGGGGCTGGTTACATAGGCACCCCTTGCAGGCATGTATCCAAATTCCAGACCCTAGAAGGAAGCAGGTGTTCAACAAAAACTTAAAGTTTGCACAAGCAGTTTAGGAACAGTGAGCCACTCTTATCGTTCTGGAAGTTGTGAGAATGCTCCTGAAATCCAAGTTCCCAGACTCGAGCCAAGGGCCAGACTTTATAAGCAGGCCTTTCAATGGATAAGTAGTTAAGAGTTCTATGTTGACTCTTTCCTCACTAAGGGTATATTTTTTTCCCTTGAGTACTTTTTCATTTTTTCATGGGTTGTGTCGTATATTCAACTCTCTTAAGGTTGAAAGCAAAAGACCTATTAATAAAATTGAACCAACACATATTTGGCTTTGAGGGTTTAAGTGTGTCTAGTATGTCTTTGTGGTTTAAAGTAGTCATTGTACCGGGACAGCCTAAACATTTTGAGCTGCAAATGTTTGTCTGGAGTCTTTCCTTTATGGCTATACATTTTGAAGTCCTTACCAGATGAGTAACTACAAGAAAGTGTTGTGGCCTACTATCAATGTTCTATTTTAAAGTCATTGCTCAGCCATTAGGATTTGCTTCATCTGCTCTTAACATTCACTTGCTAATGCAGATACTCGGGAGAGAATGAATAAAAGTACAGCTCTGAGCAACATTTCTTCTTTCCACTTCAGTTACAGTTTTTTTTCTCTATAGTTTCATACCTCCAAGTGGTCCATGTGGAACAGAAACTACATTTCTTAAGTATTGAGTTTGTTTATGGGTCTATTTTTACTTCTCGCTTTCTTGTTTACTGTATGCTTGACCTGTAGATAACACACAATTCTTATAAAGCAAAGTCAAAGCTTCCTAAGGCAGGAAGATATTTTGGAAATCAGTTTATATCATGTTTTATTCAATAAGAGTCTACTTCTTACTCCCTGAGGAATCTTCTATATTCTTGATGCCCATATTTTACAGATCAATCATCTTCAATTTTTACTCCTAGGAGATTATTTCAAATAATGAACCTCTTGCATATGTTCTTCTTCAACCCTTATCCCCTCAAAACTGATTTTCAATGGCTTTATGTATTTATTTTTTTATTTATTCATGAAATATGTATTTATTTCATGTTATCACATGTCTCTTAGGTGTCAGGATAAAAATAATAAAGAAAACAAGGTCACTATCCTCAAGGAATTAAAAATCTAATAGGAAAGTCAAAAGGTTTTAAAATATACAAATATCTATATAACATGAGGTATATAGTTACATGGGGTAAATAGAGGTGATACAGTTCAAGGGGGTCAGAAAAGATTTTCAAGTATATGACTTTGGTTTTGAAAGATAAGATAAGTAGAAATTATCAAGAGACCCTCAATCTAATATACAATGACCCCAAAAAATGAAAACATGGCATGTTCAAGGAACTGCCAGTTAGCTTAGTTAAAACTAGATTGCTGAAGAGTGGGGCCGTGGAAGGAGATAGAACTGAAAAGATGGTCAGAGACCAGATCATAAAAAGACGTGGAAATTGTTGTGTAAGTGTTGATGTCATCCTGTAGGCGAATGTTTAATCCTCTGAAGAATTTTAAGCAAGAAAGAAATTATCATGAGGTTTATATTTAGAAAAAGAATTCTCTTGGGGTTAGACTGAAGGGGTTGAAAAGAGAGACTTAAGTCCAATTAGGAAGATGTTTGGGCTAATCCCAATGGGAGTTATTGGCCTGACATAGTACACATTGCGTATTCCTAATTCAAATCCATATTTTTAAGCTGTATTTCCAAGTAGAGACTGAATTGGCTTGGACCAACTTCTATAGAATGCTATCTCTAAAATCATCTTGAATTAACAATATACATTGGTCTAGCAGAGATTGGCTGGTCACAGGATAGGTATTGTGAGGTACATTTCCTTTTTCTCCTTTCCTATAGAACATCTTGAACTTTTATTTACTTCCTTTTATTCAGTGTCACATGATGCTCATGGTGGCAGGTGTAGGTGTGAGTGTGAATCGAGTGAGCAAGTGAATGGTTAAGATAACTGAAGAGGTTGCAGAAGTGGAAAGGAGACTGAGCACCATAGGAGGCAAAGGAGACTAGTTTGGGCATTAATTTTTTTTAATTAATTTTTTCATTGGACAAAAATATATATTAATAATGTGAGTTGTAAAAAGGGTTAAGAGCCAGTCCATTTAATAAATTGATAATTCCACCCTATTCTACTCCATCTTCATAAGTAACCAGTGTTTTAGAATTTGTGTATTTCTTTCCAGAATTTTTTATTACACTTAAAACATGTATACACATGATTTCATTGTATTTTTTGTTTGTTTTATTATCTACAAAAATATCACATTGATACATTTTTGGTGTGCAATTGCTTTTTCCACTGAAATATATTCCTTTGAAGATCACTCCAGTTTACTGCATGAAGAGCTAGCTCCCTTTTTCTTTTCTAACCAAGGTATGAATTCCATAGTATGTGTAAACCATACATTTAAAACCAGTCCCTACTAATGACTTTAAGATTTATTTGTTGTTGTTGTTACTATAATTGCTGTTATAAAGTACTGTAATTCTCATCCTTGTGCATCTATCTTTGAAATATGTACAAGTATTTCTACTAATAGATTCCTAGAAGTAGATTCAATAGTATGTATTTCAAACTTTCATAAATAATACTGGTCTTTCTTTTTCCGCCAGTGATTCCCAGTGGGTGGAGTAGCTGCCTTTCTGTGTTACCTGGGAAATTTATCAAAACCACCTGCGTTCCAGTCCCCCTGGGCATCCTGACATGCTCCACCCCCATCAGAATGAGTCGGAAATGGGATAGAAGTGATGTACGTAGTTCCCTGGGTGGTTTTGTTCTCCATGGCTTCCTCTCTTGAGGACCACTGCTTTAGCTCTTCTAATAGGAGACTGATGCTCTGAATTAATTCACTTCCCACGGAGAGAGTTGTGTTTGGCCACAATCTCTACAAGAGAAAATGTCCTTTAATATTTTCAGGCCCTGTATTCTTCAAGAAGCAACTCTTTGTTTTCCCCATAGTCAACATCAGTTATTGTTAACACCTCCTGGGTCAAAAGAAGAGGTCAGTGACCATTCACAGAGCAGAAAGAACACAGGAAATTTTCTATTTCATCTCAGACCTCCAGCCAAAACCGTAGTTAACCACCTAGGTTCTATGGCTCGTTCACCCCCATTCGGCCCTACATTTTAGGCCAACTTTCCTAAAACTCATCAATAAGAATGTCAATATTTTTGAGAAAAAAGTAAATAGACAAACAATATGGTTGCTCTCACAAGATAGGGAACCTGGAATTAGACATCAAAGCAAAAGACCCTGTAACCCTTTTATCAACTTTCAGACAGTTGAATCTTTTCTTAACTTCCCTGAAAAAGAAACTTTAACCTAAAAGGCCAATGCACTTTATTAGAATTCAAAGGCCAAAGACTTTAAAGGAAAACTAACTTTAAAAACTGAGATTATTTTCTAAGAATAGAGAAAAATGAAAGGTGGGATATTTTTAAAAATAGAGTTTGAAGCACAGGAAATACATAGTATGAGGGATGGTCAATAGCTATTCCCTGTTTTCATCATGCATGAGTGCCTCAGACATAGATTTGAATTACACATGAAGGCGATTTACTGCTTTCTTTTTTAATTTTTAAAAATTTTCATTTACCAGTCGACGTTCAATTTAATATTAGTTTCAGATGTACCAAACAGTGATTAGACATTATATAATTTATGAGTGATCATCCCTTGATAGTCTAGCACCCACCTGGCACCATACATAGTTATTTCAATATTATTGACTATATTTACTATGTTCTACTTTATATGCCCATGAATTTTGTAAACTGCCCAGTTTGTTTCCAATTATGTTTCTCCAATCTAAATTACCCTCTTCTTTCTAAATATATCCAGTTTGCAAAATTTTTTGCCCCAGATTTTTTATTGAAAATTTCTAGTATATAGCAAAGTAGAATTTTTATAGTGGACATTCACATATCACCAACCAGATTTCTACCACCAACATGTAGCTATACTTAGTTCATCCATTTATTTAACCTCTCTATCAAATTATTGCTCGCATCTTATTTATTATTTAAAATTTTTTCAATTCGAGTAAAATATTGCATTTACATAATAATTTTACCATCTTAACCATTTTTTAAGCATCACATTTTTAGTCCAGTCCAGTGGTATTAAGTGTATTCACTTTATTGTGCAACACAATGTTCCAGAACTTTTTTCATCTTGCAGAACAGAAATCCATATCCATTAAGAACTCCCAATTTCCCCTATTCTGGATTCTGGAAACCGTCACTCTACTTTCTGTTTCTATTAATTTGACTACTCTCGGTACATCTGATAAGTGGAATCAGTTCAGTATTTTCTTTACTTCACTTAACATAGTGTCCTCAAGGTTCATTTATATTGTAAACATGATGGGATTTACTTCCTTTATAACCTAAATAATATCCTATATTGTATGTACATAAACATCTTTGTGTAACCGTTTATCTGTGGGCATCTAACTTGCTTCCACTTCTTAACTATTACAAATAATGCTGCTGTGAACTGCATACAAATAATCACTTTCAAAACCTGCTTTTGGTTATTTTGGTATATACTCAGAGTGGGATAAGTTTTTAAATTTTGAGAAGAGGCCAATACAATTTTCGCACAGAGGATGAACTATTTTTCACTCCTACAGTGCACAAGGGTTTTCAATTTCTCCACATTCTTGTCAACATTTTGTGATACTTTCTTTTTTATATACTAGCATCTAATGAGTATTAAATTCAGTCTATTTTAAATATAAATTTGACATGTGTATAATTTATTGTTGTTTACCATCCAAAGACCAGATTCCTTCACCTTACTTCTATATTTGATTCCTTTACCTACTTCACCATTCCACTACCCACCCTATCATTTGACCCCTTTACCTATGCTACCTCTCCCTTCCTACCATCCCCTACCATCTGGTGCCACTTTAATCCTATAGTCCATGTAAATGGGTCTCTATTCGTTTGTCCTGTTCATTTTTGTTGCTTTTAGGTTATATCCCACTATAAGTGATATCATGTGATTTTCAAACTTTTCTGTTCGGCTATTTCACTTAGCATGATTATTCGAGGTCCATCATGTTGTCGCAAATGACAGTATTTCATCTCTTCTTGGATGACTGAGTAATATTCCTTGTATATATGTACCACAGCTTCTTTAGCCCAATCAGCTTATTGTAAGCACTTTTCGGTGCTTCCATGTCCTGGCCACTGTTGAATAATGCTGCTATGAACATTGGTTGTGCAAATATCTTTATGGATATGGGCTTTCAAGTCTTTGGGGTAAATACCCTGTAGAGGATTGCTGGATCATATGGAAGATCAATTCTTAGTTTTTTGAGGAATCTCCATACTGTTTTCCTAGTGGCTGTACCAGTTTTTAGTCCACCAGCAGTGGATGAGGGTTCCTTTTTATCTCATCCTCTACAACCTTTGTTATTTATGTCCTGTTGATTATAGCTATTCTAACAGGTGTGAGATGGTAATCTCATTGTGGTTTTGATTTGCATTTCCCTAACAGCAGGCATGATGAATATCTTTTTCAAAAAATTTTTTGGCCATTTGTATTCCTCTTAGGGGAGAAGTGTCTGTTCACGTCCTCTGCCCATTTTTGATGGATCATTTGCTTTTTTGTTGTTATTGAGTTGTATGAGTTCTTGTATATTTGGTATTAGGCCCTTATTGGAGGCGTTGCTTGCAAATATATTTTCCCATTTGGATGGTCTGTCTCTTTACCTTGTTGACAATTTCTTTTTGCTGAGCAAAGCTTTTAGTGTGATGTAGTCCTATTCATTTTATTTTTGCTTTTACTCCCTTGCTTTGAGGTCAAATTCATAAAATCCTCTTTAAGTCCAAGGTCCTTGAGTTTAATTCCTATGTTTTCTTCTATGCATTGTATTGTTTCAGGTCTTATATTCAGGTTCTTAACCATTTTGAAGTTGATTTTTTGGTGTGTGGTGATAGCATAGTCTAGTTTCATTCTTTTGCGGGGGCTTTCCAGTTTTCCAGCACCATTTATTGAAGAGGCTTTTCCTTTCTCCACTGTATGTTTAGGGTATTTTGTCTTGAAAATTATTTGCCACATAAATATAGGTTTTGACTTCTGGACTTCAAGTTCTCTATCCACTAGTCCATTTGTCTGTTTTCCTGCAATTACCATGCTGTTTTGATTACTGATGCTTTGTAGCTATAATTTGAAGGTTGGCAGAGTGATGCCTCCAGCCTCCTTCTTTGTTCTCAGGATGGCTTTGGCAGTTCAGGTATTTTTGTGCTTCCATACAAATCTGATAATTTTTTTTTCTTTTATTTCTTTTAAAAAAAAGCTTATGGGATTTTGATTGGGATTTTATTAATCTTATAATGCTTTAGGTAAAGTTGGTCATTTTAACTATGTTGATTGTTCCACCCAGGAACATGAATATCTTTTCCACTTTTGTATCTTTTTCAATTTTCTCTTAATAAAGTCTAGCAGTTTCATTATATATGTCCTTCATATGTTCTTTATATTTATTCCTATGTATTTGTTGTTGTTGTTTGGAATTGCAAAGGAATTATTTTTTTCCACTGTTTTTCTGACACTTCATTATTAGAGTATAGGAACACTGGATTTTGAACGTTGATTTTGTATCAAGAAACTTTTACTGTATTTGCTTATTGTTTCAAGTAGTGTTTTGTGGAGTCTTTAGGGTTTTCTATATAGAGAATCAAGTCATCTGCAAAGAGTTGACAGTTTGAATTCTTCGTTTCCTATTTGGATGCCTTTTTACCGTTCTCTTGGCCTGATTGCACCCACTAGGAACTCCAATATTATATTGAATAACAGTGGTTGATTTAATGGACAGCCTTGCCTTGTTCTGATCTTAGAGGGAAGGTTTTTTTATTTTTCACCATTAAGTTAATGTTAGCTTTTGGGCTTGTCATATATGACTTTTATGTTTAAGGTACTTTCCATCTATTACTGATTTGTTAAGTGTTTGATCATAATGGTGCTGTATCCTGTTGAGGCTTTTTATGCATCTATTGATATTGATCATATGATTCTTTATTTGTTTAATTTGTTTACATGGCTGTACACATTAATTGATTTGCACATGTTGACCTATACCTGTGTGCCCCTAGAATGAAACCCACTTAATTGTGGTGTATAATTTTTTTATATGTTTCTGTTATTGGTTTGCTAGTTCTTATTTAGGTTTTTGTATCTGTGTTCATGAGAGATATTGGTCTGTAGTTTTTCTTTTTTGTGTTATCTTTCCCAGGGTTTTGGTATCTAGGGTATATTTGGCCTCATAAAAAACACTTGGGAAGTATTGCCTCCTCTTTCAATTGTTTTGGAAGAGTTTGAGGAGAATAGGTATTAAATTCTTTCTTTGAATATTTGGTCTTCGATTCACTGGTGAAATCATTGGCCTGGGACTTTTACTTTTTTGTATGTTTTTGATGATTTTTCAAGTTTCATATTGCTATCATTCTATTTCGATTTTTCAGTTCTTCTTGATTTCAGTTCAGGAAGGTTATATTCAAGTACTGGTTTATTCTTCTAGGTTGTTAAATTGGTTTGTTTATATACTTTTTCACAGTATTCTTGTATGATCTTTGTATTTTGCTGATGTCAGTCATAATTTCCCCTTTTCATCTCTGATTTTGTTTATTTGTGTCCTTCTCTTTTTTCTTTAGTGAGTCTAGCAGGGGTTTGTCAATATTATTAGCCTTCTCAAGTTCTTTGTTGCATTTATTTTTTCTATCTTTTGTTTGTTTGTTTTCAATTCATTTATTTCTGCTCTATTTTTGATGCTTTCTTTCCTTCTACTGACTTTCAGCTTCATTTGTTCTTCCTTTTTCCAGTTTTTTTAAGATGAAGCATTAGGTTGTTTATTTGGGCTCGTTCTTGTTTTTTGGAGATAGGCCTGTAATTGATATGAACTTTCCTCTTTACGATCTCTTTTGAATGTGTCTCAAAGTTTTGGTATGTTGTATTATCTTATCATTTGTTTCTATGTTTTCTTGATCTCTCTTTTTATTTCTTCTGTGACCCAAGTTATTCTTCAGTAACATGTTGTTTAATCTCCATGTATTTGTGGTTCTTCCTGCTTTTCTTTCTGCAGTTAAACTTGAGTTTCAAAGCATATGATCAGAGCATATGGTTGGTATCATTTCAACCCTCTTATATTTGTTGAGGTTATCTCTGTGTCCCAGGATGTAGTCAATTCTTGAGAATGTTCCATGCATACTAGAGAAAAATGTTAAGCAGCTGTTTGGGATGGAAGGCTCTATAAATGTCAATTATGTTCAGGTTGATCTAATGTGCCATTTAAGGACATTATTTCCTTATTGATTTTTCTGTTTCGATGATCCGTACATATCCGACAGTGGGGTTTATAGGTCCCCTACTATGATAGTGTTTTTGGCTGATTCTCCTTTAGTCTTTGTTTTTGTTAGGAGTTGCTTTACATATTTCAGGGCTCCCTGATTGGGAGTATAGATATTATTAAGTGTTATGTCTTCTTGGTGCATGATTTCCTTTATCATGATGAAGTGTCCCTCAGTGTCTTTCTTTACCTTTTGTATTTTGAAGTCTTTCCTCTGCTATTAGTACCACTACTCCCACTTTTGTCTGAATGCCATTTGCTCTGAAAAGTCATTTTCCACCTTTCACTTTGAGTCAATATTTGCCTTTGGAGCTGAGATGTGTTTCCAGGAGGCAGAATATAGCTGGGTTTTGTTTTTTGATCCATTCTGTAAGTCTGTGTTTTTTATTGGTGAGTTCGGTTTATTTACATTTAGGGGTGATTATTGAAATATGAGATATCTTATGGCCATTTTAATCTTTTGCTTTCTGGTAGCTCGGTGTTTTCATTGCTTCCTGTCCTCGTGTTTCTGTTTCCCTTATTTTGTTTGGCTTTTTGTGGGTTTTCCCTCTGATTCTTCATGTTATATTTATATCTTCAGTTCTGAATCTTTAGCATTTGGTTAACCATTATGAATAGTAACGGACAGTTATATATTATATATACTTGCTCATTTTCTTCTGTGTGTGCCTTATCTCATTCCCCATTGCAAATTTGGATCCTTGAATCCTCCCCTTTTTTCAGTCATTGTTATCTCAGTTCTGTCCCTATTGTATGCTGACGTTCATTGCTATCTTTCTGTAGCAATTCTCTTATTATTTAAGCTTTAATGCCTTCTTGGTAAGGGTTGCATTCCTCAGTTCTATTTGCCTGATAGTCACTTTATCCCTAATTATGTTTTTGTGTGTGTGTCATTTTATTTAGGTGAGCTGACCCCTTCAGTATTTCCTGTAGTGCAGGCCTCTAGGTGGAGAATTCCTCAATTTTTGGTTGTGTTCTAGTCGTGAGAAAGGTCTTATTTCTCCTTCATATCTAAAGAAGAGCTTTAGCATTATTCAAGGCTTGCAGTTCCCTTTCAATTTAATTGTTTAAATATTTGATTCCATTCATTTCTGGCTTGTAAGGTTTGCACTGAGAAGTCCGGGATAAACTAATGAGTTTTCCTTTATATATTACCGTCTTTTTTCCCTGGCTGCCCTGAGAATTCTCTTTTGTTCATTGATTTTTGATAATTTTAATACAATGTGTCTTGATGAGTGGCCTTTTTGGGTTGAGATTATTGGATGTTCTGTTGGCTTCTTGTTTTTCCAAGCTCTAGCTCAATTCCTTAGATTTGGGAAACTCTCGACCACTATTTGTCTGATATTGCTTCTTATCTGTGCCTCTTTTCCTTGCTTTGATAATGCCCATTATTCTTATGTTTCCTTTCCTGATGATATCAGCTAGTTCTTGTATTTCTTTCATTATTTTTCATTCTCCATTTTCTCTCTTCTTCCTTCTGATTATTTCTAGATTTCTGTCTTCGATATCACTGATCCTTTCCTCCGTTTGGTCGACTCTATTTCTCAAGCTTGTTCTTTCATTTTTCAATTCTTGGCAGTGTGTGTGTGTGTGTATGTTTGTGTGTGTGTGTGTGTTGTTTGTTTGTTTGTTTGTTTTGTTTATCTCCAGAAGATCTAATTCTGTTCTTTTTTTTTGTGGGGGGGGGTCCAATCTCCTTGCTCTGCCATCTAGGTGCTTTTTCCAATTCCTGAAATTATTGGTATGACTCATTTCAGAACTCACTGAGTTTTTTCGAAAGTATCATCCTGAATTCTGTTATTTAAGTCACATATTTCTATGTCTGTAAGTTATTTTCTGGAGATTTTTTCTCTTTCTTTCTGAGGCCTTAGACTTTTGGGTTGTCATGGTGTTTAATGGACTATTTCTCTGCCTGGGCTTAATGGAAATGTATTTTTTTTTTCCAGAAAGAAGATGTATTATATAAAGGTCCTCTTTAGCCTGCTGCAAAGAAGCCCTTTTATTTTGGTTTCCAGTAGGTGGTGTCTAAGTCTCTTGGATCCATGCTTTATATAAAGCGTTAGTGATATATTTTTATTTTCTTGTAGATTTTTTAATCTGCTCACTATCCTCAGTTTCAGTCCCTGTCAGTGTTAACAATAGTTTTTGGTAGCATTTGCTTAGATTCCCCCTGGGGCTCTGCGGTGATCGATCTTGGAGGTTATGGAATGAGGGCACTCTAGGTTGGGCATTGGGGGCTGTGGGCTCAGCCTCAGTGTTGGCCTCTTTGGCCAGTAAAAATCAACTGTTATTTCTCTGTCTTCCAGCTTCTTTTGCTTTCTGTCCTGATCGACTGGGCCCTGCACTGGCTGCATGGAAATCACAACTCTCCCAGGCAAGCTGTTCAGGGAACTGGCTACACCTTCTCTCTTCCCCCTTTCCTCCCCAGTGAGAGCTCCAATAGGTGAGAGAGGCAAACTTCTGTATTTCTCCCAGTCCACGTGCCGACACTTGGGATTTCTGACCTGTAGTAAGATCATATGTGCAGATCCCATGCTCAGATATGCTATTGTGCAGTTTGGGTGTTTTTTTTGTTGTTGTTGAGTTTTAGATGTTCAGCTTATTGTTTCAAGGAGAGAGATCTGGGGACATCTCTCACTCCTCTAGGTTTCTCCAAACCTACCCCATCTTATTTTTTGATGCATTTTCAAAGTAAATTGCAGAGTTTCCCCTGTCAAAAAATATACTTCAATATATTTATCAATTAGCTAAAGTTTAATATTTATTTAAGGTTTTTTCTTTTTATGTAAAATTTACATACAATAAAATGAACAAAAACTTTAACATACACTTACTGAGTTTTGACAAATGCATATACCTGTGTGACCTCAATCCCTATCAAGGCATGAACACTAACAAATTTCTTTATTACACTTCCCTAGTTAGTTTCCACCCTAGAAGATCTACTGCTTCTGACTCTTTCTTTACCATAGATTAATTATGCTTGTTCTAGAACTTCGTATAAAGGTGACCATACATTTTGTATTTATTGGAAGCCAGGAGAAAGAATTTGCCTCACAGACTTTCAGCCCCAAGGAGCATCACTAACCAATGGGCCAGAGCTCCTAGGCTCTGATATATGTTGCAACATTTGCACAATGCCCATTCTAAGAGACAGGGCTCCTCTAATAGCTGACTTTGGTTTGAGGACAGCTTTGTTAGCTTTAAAGAAGCTTCCAGGACTACACAACAGTATAGGATGCTCGCACTCACATCCCAGCCCTTTTGCCTTTGAGTCAGACCCACATCACAGCTCTTGCTCTCCAGCCTTGCCCAGTGCCTTTCTATGTCTCTTACAGGCATTTCTTCTAATAAAATTTTGTATATTTAATTTTGTGTTGGTGTTTGCTTTTGAAATAAACTGTACTAGACAATATTCTTTTGTTTAAAGTTTCTTTACTCAGCATTTGTCATCATGATATTTCTTAACTTGGTGTTTTGTGAGAAAAAATACCACACTTCTTCAGAAGACCTCACAATTATCAAATACACCCCAGGTCAGGTTCAACATTTTCAGCATCCCACAGCTGATCTTAGGGAATGTACTTATATACTAAATTACTTCAATTATTCTCATGTATGCTATTGTTGAGCCTCATCTCGCCCCTTCCTTTATTTAGACTGTTGGATTTTGGCATAAGGAGAAAATTTGACAGATAAGTCTGTCAACTTTTTCTTTCTTAATAAAATCAGCAAAAATGGTATGTATGTGCAAAGATCTTTGTTCCAGATGATTTAGATACACAAATATGCACAATAGTGCAGAGATTAAAAGACATGGGCTCTGGATCCAGACTGCTTTGGCTTCAAATCCCTGCTCTATTACTCCTGTCAGGTAGGAATGCTTTAGGCTGCAAGTTACAGAAAAGCATACAAGTAGCAGTTTAAAGAAATAAGTGTTAATTTTTTCTCACATTCTATGAAGTCTAGAAACAGAAAAATCCTAGCCTTGGTTTTGCAGGCTTCACAATGTCAGATTTGTTGTCTCTGAAATTCTCTTATACCTTTCTTATGTTTTTAAGATGACAAGACAGCTACAAAATTTTAAAAATGTCTCTTCTGTATTGATATGATAAGAAATGTCATCTTTGCTAGAAGCAACCAGTAGACTTCTGCTTATGTCTCATTGGCCTCTCCTAGCTGCAAGAAAGTCTGGGAAAGACAGAATTTGGCTTTTCTAGTCTAATGTCGGAGGTGCACAAGGGAGAAAGTGTTGGGAATGGTACCGAGCTTGATAACCAACACAGATGTTACAGCTGCTTACTATCTGCACACCTTAGGCAAGTTACTTACCTCTCACACTTCTGTTTTCTTATCAATAATATGGATAATAAAAAATTTACTTCTTAAATTTTGCTGTGAAGATTAAATCAGTTATTACATGTAAAGTATTTAGAACAGTGCTTGGAACATAGTAAGTCTTTAATCATGGTACCTATTATTTACCATAGAGGAAAGTTAATGTAACCAAACTGTGTATCGAAATAAAATCAATTGTGTAAATAAACCTGTGTTAGTCAGTTTCAGCTGTTATAACAAAATAGACTGCGTGGCTTATAAACAACTATGGGCAGTGAACACACAATGCAATATGTGTGTGTGTGCATTACTGTTGAATTGTACACCTGAAACTTACTGGGTTTCATTAACCAATATCACCATAATAAAAATTAAATCAACAACAACAGTATATTTCTCACAGTTATGGAAGCTAAGAAGTCCAAGATCAAGCTGTCTTCTCCCTTTGCTTCACATAGCATTAGGGACCAGGGAGCTCCCTTGGGTCTCTTTATAAGGCACTAAACTCGTTCATGATGACCTCATCTCCAAATACCATCATATCAAAGATTAGATTTCAACAAACACAGACATTCAGTCTATAGCATTCCACCCATCTAACTGGAAGACAATGCGACCATCAAGATGTCAACTGATCATGACTGGAATTGAAAAGATCACATATTGTTCAGTAAATATAACAAATTACAGGATAATACATAAGATATGATCCCTGTTATATAAAACTGTACACATAAGGGTGAACATGGTATTAAAAGAAAGAACATTTTCACGGCTCAGAGATTTCCTAGGGCCTCAACTATTATCTGCTTATGTGAATCTTGTCTCATTTTCAAACCAAAAATTGACTTTGCTCCCTGAGGAAATGACTTAATACTTTTTCTAAAAGTCTTGGAAGAATTTAAGAAATCATCAAGATGCCTCATTTACAATTGTGTAACAGCCCTAGAGAGTGTTTGACTTGATGAGCATGCCCTATATGATTAAGAAAACCAGTTCTCTAAGTGGCACACTTAAACTACTCATTTTTGACAAGTAATACAGCGTTATCCAAAGAGAATGTTATATTGGATTTGCATATTCAAATACTAGAATCCTCAGATTTTTTTTAGACAGTTCAAGAAATGTAGGGACAGTTTATTTTCTCTGAATGTCATTATGTCTATGACTCAAAAGTGGCTCTAATGGCTTCAGGCAGACCCTCTCATCCTATCATTGAGCCCCATTACTTCTCTGGCTCCTTCCAGGGAAAATTTTTTGTTGCTAAAATAGAAGCATTGACCAAAACTATTTAACAGTAACAGCTTATCAATCTCTAAGCTTGAGCTTCAAAGGAAAGGAGCACTGCCGTTCAGGAATTGATTTTAAAGTTTCACCTTCTTGGTTAAATATTCAGTGGGATTTAGGACATCACATCCCCTATGGGGTTTGTTTTATTTCACAGGCCTCTGAACTACTCATATGCTCAAGGAAAAAAAATCAGGTGAAACTCAAATCTAGAATTTAGATTGGGAAGTATAATCGTAGATAAGATTTTAATGGCACATACTAATTGCTAAGAGACCTGAGAGAGCTTTGTAGAATGTTATACAACATCCAGAACACGCATCTAGAAGAATGAACATATCCTCTGTCATATCCCCATTCTCCCCAGTAACTTTCACATATTTTGCTTTTGTATCTTTCTATAAATGGCAAGCACATCACTGAGTTTCTGGGCTATCATGAGTCTAAGAGAAACTCCTCTACTAAAAAAAAAACAACGTCATTGTTCCCTCTCTGCACAACATAGTGTCCTTTGCTCTTGGCCAGGTGGTGTCTGGATTCTGTGCCACTCTCATGTGGGGATGTAGAGATGGGTACTTGAGCCCCTGCAGAGCCAGTAGATCAGCATAATTTAAAGCTAAGTGCTGAACACAAAGTTAGCTGGTACCCTGGGTGTGGGAGTGGTCCATGGTCACCAAGCATCTACACCTCACTTACCTTCACCCTTTGCACTTCAGTGCATGCAGCCTGACCTCTTCTTCCAGGACCTTCATTTCTTAAGCTGAGAGCATTCTTGGTCACTAAAGCCCACCATCTTTGCTCATAAAATCAATGCCCCATCCCCACCAGCAACATTCAACCAATGATGGACAGGAATCGATGATATATGAATGCACCAGTGTAACACAGGAGCACTCTTCCTGGAACTCGCACCTAGATTTGGATATTCTGGAAAAACCACCAGGAGGACCAGAGGGATGAGAAATGCCATTTATTATTCATGAGGCAGGAGAGCTCAGCAGTGACAGGCTTGGAGATGCAGGCAGAAAATTGCTGCTGACCAAGTGAAGCAGAGTTTTAATGCCCACAAACAGAGGGAGGAGTTACCTCATAGGAGAGCAGCTACCTTCTCAGATGGATTGGAGCAATATGTGCTACTTGGTTGCAGGAGCAGATTAACGTCCTTGGGAGCAGTAGAAAACATCCTTGGGAGTAGGCATTGATGAAAGCTCTTTGTGTACTGCCTTCCTTGGCTGCTGGCAAGGTAGCTATCAGTCTTCTGAGTATATGGAGGGACTATGTTCTGAGTTAACCCTACAACCAGCTTTAAGAGAGTAGATCTCAAAAGTTCGCATCACAAGGAAAAAGCATTTTTTTTTTTTGGTAAATATGTAAGGTAATGGTTGTTAACTAAAACTTATTGTGATCATTTCACAATGTATACAAACATTGAATTATGTTGTACACCAAAACCAACATAATGCTATATGTCAATTACACCTCAATTTTTAAAAATGCACCAGCTTCCTTTCCCCCGCCCTCAAGCAAGATAACTCATTTTTCAAAGTTCTCCTTCAGGACTGAGCCCCAGTCACCCACAGTAGTAACTTGCTCAATAATGGACCATTTATTGGTTTGCCATTCTTTCCCTGTCTCCTTTCCCACCTCATGAATACACTTCCTGCTTCCCAACCCTTGTATCAGAATAGCTTTTTGGGGGAACCTAAACCAAAACACAAACATTGAAGCCAAGTGCAGGGAGGAAGGCAACCAATCTCCCTGAAGATTTTGAGTCAGATAGGGCTGGATTTTAATCCTGAACTGTCTATATCCTAATTCTCTGACCTTGGCCAAGTTATATACTATCTTGGCGTCTCAGTTTACTCATTTATAATGTCCTTTCTCATACGGTTGTTGTATTAAACAAAATAAAAGTATAAAAGAATATGGGATGAACTTGAAAAAAGTTCACATGCACAGTTCTAATTTCTCCACAACACCGCACGTGGAAACGTCCCCTATTCCAGCCTGATTCCAGCAAGGAATATGCTTTCACATGTGTGAGATGAAAGTTCACCAAGTTCTTGAAAGGTTAATGTCTGCCCTACCTCATCACCTGAAACTAAGTAGATGGTCCTCAGCCACATATGTCTCCTGAGATTGTTCAACAAAAAGCAGCCATTTACATCAGGGTAGCAGTAAAGCCTATCAAATAAAAGTGGCAACCTTCTGGGAATTTGGGGCAGCAGGCAAATTATTTCACTTCCCCAAAGGACCTAAACACACACTGTGATCTTATCTGGTTCCCTGGGGCCTATATTTTGGGGTCTGTAGCCACTGTGGGATCAGTTATCTATATTATTTCTCTGGTGTGTTTTAATAGCAGAGTTACCACCATCTCCCTTAAAGGCTAAATAATAATGATACCTTGAATTTGCAGAGTGCTTGTATTCCTCCAGTACGTCAATATATAGTATCTTATTTTATTTTATATTCCAATAGTTCTCACATCAAGAAATTGTTCTTCTTTTTCAATCAGAATGTTTGTAAACTGCACTGTATTTCTTATGGTTATAACCCCCAGGGATTTATAGACCAATAAATCTCTCTTCTGTTTTAACAACTTTCCAATAGCTGTAGACAAGACCATGATCATGGCCCATTCCTCTCCCTCATTTCATGCTTTGCTTTTATACACCAAATTCACTTCAAACTAATATGAAAGTCTGGGGGAGGGATAAGAGTGTCACAAAGCACCATCAAACTCCATCAGCAATATACCTTATAAGTTCCTCATCCTTCTTTCTTCCCTTTTCTTGTAACTATTTTTGTGTCTCTTCTCTGGTTTCAAGAGAAAACAAATATTCTGGGTCAAATCTCAGCAATATTACAGTAAAAAAGAAATTTTCAACTCTCAGGCCTGCAGAGTCTCTTCAAGGCAAAAACAATTCCAGCCATCTCAGACCCTATTTCCTTTATTTACTTTCTTCCATCTCTGCATTTAAATCCTTCTGCAACATGTCCACAAATTCAAATAACACAGCTAATGTGGGTGCAGTTATTTCTCTCCCCTATAACCCATTATGACATCTTAATCTGACAGGCCTGACAGCTGAGGATACTTCCCTGTAACTGTACACACACACACACACACACACACACACACACACACACACTCACTCAGGCACATTTGTGCCATGCTGCCTTTCTGGTGCTCATCATCCCCCTCTTGCTTAGAATCCAGTCTCCACGCGACCATGCCATAGCCAATCCCCCACCAGGCTGTGTCCTAGATTCAGCTTCTGCCTCAATTAAGGAAACATGGGAAACAAAACAGCACTTATTTTTAAATTACAAAGCCTTCTGGTTTCCTCCTTTACAAACTGCCCTGAGAATGCTGCCCTGATCAAAGCACTCTTCTGCTCTGGCAGGCAAGGAAAAGAGTGTTGCCTATAGAAAAGGTTCATGTAAAACAGCATCAGAAAGATGTGAGGGGCTGAAATTCATGTGTAAGAGACTCAAAAGTTTGTCTTCATTTTAGAATCCTTGAAGAACATGATTAGAAACAAAAGTTTCATGGTTCTAGTTTTTTTTTTTACTTTTCTAATTTGTATGGGTTTTTTTCAGTTCTCTATTTGTTTATTGTTTCTTCTCATTCTTACCCATTTTGTTCTTCGCATTTCCTTTTAAAATTAATTTCCCTTGGGATTACCTTTCTCAAAAGCCCCTTTCATTTCATTTTTCATCACCCTTCCATCCCCAGTCTTTCAACAGCATCCCCTGCTTCTCTGTATCTTCTCTTAGATAATAATCACTGACTCATCTGTCATTTCTTACCATTTCTCATCTCCTCTAAAATTACTTTAGAGTAGTATTTAAAGTAGTATATTTCATAATAGACCCAAATTGAAAAAAATAAATGTTCATTAACTGGTGAATAGATAAACTGTGATATATCCATACAATGGAAAATTATTAGCAAAGATAAAGAATGAACTACCAATGAACACAGAATCATGGGTGAATCTCAAAATAGTTGTTGAGCAAAAATAAGCTAGACGTAAAAGAGTATACTGTATAATTCCATTTATATGAAGTTCAAGAATAGGCAAAACAAATCTGAGGTAATAGAAATCAGACAGCAGTTGTGAGGAATGAGGTATTGAATGGAAAGTGGCACAAGAGTACTTTTAAGGGTGAAGGAAATATCTTCACCTTGATTAGAGTATGTTAGTATTTGTTAAAATTCATCAAACTGTATGCTTTAGTTATGTGCATTTCACAGTCTGTAAATTATATCTCCTTGTGATACTTATATAGCATGGCTCATGCCACAACCATTTAAGGTCATTTTTCTAAAGATTAATAACATGAGGAAATGCTTAAATGTAAAAAAGACAGGACATGAAATTATATATAAAAATGGCCTTGTTTTTCATAAGAAAAGTTTTACACAGCATATGTATGGAATAAGATGGAGAAGTTTAAAAAACTTAAAAAGGCAAAATACTTTTTTTTACATATAAGAGATTTTGCCTTCCCTAATGTTTGGTCCTGATAATTAAATAAAGCAGGATCTTAAAAAATAGATAATCATTCTTTCAGAACACAACAAGCTGTACCTATCTGTCTAGTATAATCACCAAGAAGCTTGTACTGGATTGCACAGAACGTGAATGAATTTTGGAAACCTATTTTGTTTTCCTCCCAAAGTCCCTTTCTTTGATTATGTAGACCTCTCATTTGGTTTCTGTCCCTTTGTACAAGTGTCCAGAGCCACATAAACCCACTCTTCAGTGGGCCAATGACTCACCATTTCTTTGCCTCAAACCAGATGTAGTCAATCAGGATATCCAGGCTGCAGGCACAGGATTTTCTATCCGAGTCATTAATCTAAGTAATTTCAGAAAAAGTTAAAGAACTATACGAGTGCTGAGACCCTACAGATGCAACTGATAAAACCACATTATTTTTTATTAAGCACTGATGGGTATAGTATAGCTCCCTGCCTCCCACCCCCAGATCAAGTTGAGCTGAAGAAGGCACAAAACCTACAGGAAATACTAAAGGGTTTGTTTTGGTGATTCGTAAACTTATTTTTCTCTAGAGGTGACACAAAGAAGATGCTCACTCTTGAAAAGAGAGTAAGAGGATAGGTAGCAGGTTAAAAGCACCAAAGCATGACGGGATCTTGATAGATACCAATCAAGGGGAAAGTGAATTTAAAAATAAAAATAAAAACTTGGGAAAGACAGACTACATTCTTTCATCCTATCCTCATTTCTTTAATTCATCGATGAATGCATCTTTAGCAGAGAATCAATGTGTTGCTGCAGATTTGAGGAACTGAGGTAAGGAGTATGAGGCTTGGGCAGTTGGAAGAAAATGCAGGGAGCCATAGGCAACTGCGACATAGCTCTTCATTTCAGCAAAGACACAGCCAGCCTCACAGGATGGCGGCATCTTTATATACACAGGTTAAACAATAGTGGCACACTGCCAGATTACAGAAGCTTGCGCATGTGTACCAGGCACATGGCTACATAAGGGGAGAAGTGCTGAGTCACTATCGCCTGGAAGCTGCTAAGGGTGTCGGGAGGGAGCCTGACTATAGCCATCTCCTCACACTCTATCCCTTCAGGGTTCCTCCTTTACACTTATGTAGGCTTGGCAGATGATTGCTGTTGGAGGGCAGAGCCCTGTACCCACACGTCACAACAATAATATAGGGAACAACAACATGCCACTAGGAGGTAGTCTCCCCTCCTAGGAGAGCTAAGACCCAGCGCCAAGTGGACCTTAGGCCTGCCCACCACCACTCCTGCAAAGGATCCCCAGTGATCCGCTGGACTTCCTATATTTCTTGGGAGAGATTTGCCAAGACTAGTGAGATGTTGTGCCGGTGGTGCAGAAAGTATATATGACATTTAGTGTGGAGAATGGCAAAAGTGCCCCTTTGGATAGCAATTAAAATGTACAAAGCCATACAATTTTGCAGTACTTTTCTAATTTGACCTACTTCATCAACTACCAGACTGAGAGCTTCATCAGTATAATTCAAGGCTCGTGCAATATGTCTGCCAAAGCTGTCACTTGAGTTTCAACTACTACATCACCTACCACAGGCATAAAGATGGCTAAGGGGGTAATACCACCATGGGGTCCATTTAGTGCAGACATGTTATGAATAACATGCATCCCAATTTGTGAGGTGCCGTAGGAGTGCCTGCTACAGAGTTGCTGGCAAATATGGGCATCCCTAAGCACAGTGGCCTGTCCAGTTCGAGGGAATGTAGGGCCATCTATGGGCCCCACATAACCATAAGCTTCTTTGAGCGGGGAAATCATAGTTGGATTGGTGCTGGCATACTCTTGTCCTATCCACCAATGCGTGGTAGAGGAGACAGTAGTTATGTTATGGCATAAGGAACTCCATGTTTCCTTAAATACAATGAGGCACATTCCTTTTCACCTCTGAGCCATGACCATCTATCATGTATCGAATAGCCCAGTAAGGGTTTGTCCAGTTCATGCTGAGTTCTTTGTGTATCTACTTGAGTACGGATGATAGTCCAGTCGGGCGACTGGGATGCCCAGCAGGTCAGCCGCTCCCATGCTGTGACATCAGCTGCATGCATACTTCAGGGCAGTTCTGCAGAGGTGCTGACAGGAAATTCTGTGCAGACCCAATAGTGTGAGACATTCGTGATCATGGCATAGGTCTATGCCCACTCAACTATGGTATTCACGGAAAGTGGCCTAAGGTTGGAAAAAAAGGGAGGACAAGGGTACTAATACAGGTAAGTCTTTTTTATCAGGCAAGATGCATGCCAGTGTCTTATCTTGTGATAAGACTGTTGCCACCGAGTGGGGCCTGCCTGGCTATCAGTAACACACTTGTTCCCCTTGCTCATGATAGGCCACAGTGACAACACAAAGGTTCCCCTTAGGATGGTACTTTCTTCTTCTTCTGTCTCTCCTGAGGAATATCTCACAGTTATTTGTGGTGGCCAGTCAGCTGTTACCCAAGGAATAACCCATAAGTTCACCTCTAGCCCCTTGCCCCATGGGGCTATTAGGCCTACCTACCGGCAATGCAGGGCCTTTGCTTTCCATGGCCAATTCCATTGCACTGTTTTTCCCCTTTTCAGACAAGTAAGGGTGGGTAGGAGTATGTTACCATTGAGTCCATGACCAGGTTTCAACAAAGTTTCAGTGGTCGTTACCTGTAATTGAATTGGGGCCAAGGCCCTATGTAATAGCAGCTCTACCAGAGAGGTACCTCCCTCAAGGTCGCTCATTCAGGCCCCTCAACATGTCCAACAGGCTGGATACCCAAGCTCACAGTCCTGGAGGATTGACATTTACTCGTAGGCACTGTTTCAACAGCCCGTTGTGCCACTCAATTGTGCCCGCTGCCTGGGGATTATAAGGAGCATGCAATTTCTACTGAATGTCCATTTGCTTAGCCTATGTTTGGACTTCATGCCCAGTAAAATTAGTCCCTTGATCATGTTCCACCACTAATGGTCTACCGTAAAAGGCACATAAGCGTTTGAGAGCTTGGACAGTATGTTTTTGGTCTGCAGTCACACAGGGCCATGCAACCAATAATCTGGTAGTCATGTCCACTGTTGTAAGGGCATAAGGTACCCCTTGAGCCTTTGAAAGAGTTTCTATAAAATCTATCTGCCACATGGTCAGTGGGACCCTTCCCCTTATTACTTCATGTGGCAAGGGTGTGGTATATCCTGTCTGCACACCAGACACTTGCCACAGGCATCTGTGACACCTTCCCACTTCAGGGGAAGGTTCCATTGTTCTTTTATTGTCCACATAGTTTTGGCACCTGCATGCTGCAATCGCCTGTGGAGCCAGTGCACCACATCAGTGGCAGGAGCCTTTTCTAGCCATCACAGATGCGAGAATGCATCTGCTTCATCATTTTCCTGGAGTTACCAAGGGGACATGACCTATAACATGATAGACAGTTACATCCTTTTCTTGTCCTATCTCCCATAGGTCTTGCCACATGGCTTGTCCCAAAAAGGGGCTATGGCCCACTATCCAGTTTTGCCATTTCTACATAGGCAACCCTAATGTCAAGCCTTTGAACACTGTCTGTCAGTAAAAATAGCAAGGGGACATCTTCATGGGCTACAACCATCCATACAGTCTGCAGTTCAGCCCATTGGCTGCTTTGGCCCATACCTGTATCATACCAAATGTGGTCAGTACCCGGTTGCACCCCTATAGCTACCCACTTGGCTCCCTGCCCCCTACTGGACTCATCTGTGTACTACACATCAGCGGTATGGGCAGCTTCCCTTCTTTGTAGGGGGACACTTCTAAATCTGTAGGAACTGTGGCATACAGTATACTGTCAGTGGCAAATTAAACTGGGCCTAAAACTGTCTGTAACTCCATGGACAGAGGGCTAGCAGCTATGGTACTCTATTGTTCCAGATGGGTCACCTCTGTTTGGGGACCTGCATCCATGTATGTAACTAACCTTGTATAAGGTAAGTAGTGTGTACCTGCACATTGGCCATGCCTCAGTAGCCTGCAAGGCTGTAGATACAACCGCTAATTTCTATTAGGGAGTACCCGCTCTCTGCACCTTTCTATAGTTGGGACTGAAAACCCACCGCAGTCCTAGTTCATTCCAAATGTTGCTATAGGCCCTAGCTATATCCTTCCGCTGTCAACATTCATGTCCAACTCGAAGGGTTTTACTGGACCCATTACCTGTAGGGCTTGGGCTTGTTGCGCCACCTGCTTGTTGGTGGTAAACACCTTCTCTACTGTTTCATCCCAGTCCCAACTAGCTCCCTTCTTGATTAGGCTATACACCGGCCCACTGCGCTAACTGTGCTAGGTGGGGCACAAACACTCTCCAGTACCCCAAAAAGCCCATATAACTCTGCAATTTTTTAACTGTAGTGGGCTGTGGATACGCTTGTATCTTATCAATTATAGCATCAGGGATAACTTTCATCTCGCCCAACCAGGCAACACACAAGAATCTGACAGATAAGCTAGGTCCCCTCCATCTTGGTTGCATTTACCGCCAGCCACATGTTTTTAGATGCTGCAACAGCACTGGTGCCACTTGTTCTAGATCTGTAAGGGAAGCAGTGGTTAACATGATGTCATCAGCATAATGAAACAATTCCACTATTGCCAGTTGAGTTTAGGTTGCCAAATCCTGGGCTACCAACCCATGGCAAGTTGTTGGGCTATGTAAGTAGCCTTGGAGTAATACCACAAAAATCCATTGTCTTCCTTCCCACATGAAGGCAAATTGGCCTTGACATTCAAGAACTAAACCCATGGAGAAAAAAAAGTGTTAGCAAAATCCAAGATGTGTGTTCCCAGCCTTGTAGTCAGTTGATCCATTAGGTCATGGATGGATGGTACTGCTGTATGTAATGGGGGAGTCACTTTATTCAATTCCCAATCACGATCATTTTCCACGAGCCATCAGACTTCTTCACAGGCCACACAGGGGTATTATAAGGACTATGAGTGGGGCATACAATACCTGAGCTTTCTCCAGTTCCTGAATTGTAGCCCTGATTTCACCATGTCCACCAAGAAAGCAATATTGCTTAACACTGATGATGTGCCTTGGTTCCTGCACTTTCTGTGACGGGTGATAAGTATGTCCCGACACTACAGTCTTCACCACCCAGACTTGCAGACAGAATTCATCAGCAGAGGTCTGCAATTGAGCCCTTGCAGCACATCCACCCCTACAATATACTCCAGCACTGGAAAAACATACACTTTATACAGACATGAAGGTAAACATCCCATTCCAAGAGGCAAAGTCACAGCTTTGGTCTTAATAGCCTTACCCCCATAGCCATCTATACAAGTGGCTGATCCAGGGAATCTGTCTGGATTTCTATAAATAAGACTGCAGTCTGCCCCGGTATCCACCAGTGCTAGGACTCTTTGCACATTCTGTGGGGACCAGTGGATTGCCAATTTCACGTGCGGCTTCTAGTCCCTGCTTATCCCCTCCAAAATGGCACCTCGGCCTTCTCTGTAGTCATATAGAATTAACAGAGTGTCCTGGGGTTTCAAAAAGTCTGTCAAGGCCACTGGTCTGGCCCTTTCAGAGGGAGGGTTCTGTGCATGTCTAAATTATTGTTCAGGTTTTAATTGTCACCATGGTTCCAATAATACAGCATTAGGTTGGCAGTCTATTTTCTCTTGATTTACTCCTGAGGCTAGTAAATTAGTCCACATTTGAGTTCTGGTAACCCAAACAGGACCTTGCATAGGGACTTTCTTTTTCTTCTCAGCACTCAGGGGTCTGGGCATTACTGCAAGGACACTTGCGCCACTGCCCTCATGGTGTCTTCCCTCTACATCCCCCAGAGCAGCCATTGCTGTAGTCACTTCATGTACATGTTTCCCCACATAGGCAACCAGGATAATAACCAAAGAGCCAAAAGTGGTAGAGTGGGCAGTCCTTAACACTAGGTCCCGCATGCCAGTCATAAACTGTTCATCATCCTGTCCCCATGTATTCAAATTAAACATAACTTGTCACATGCCCAGTTCACAAATAATCTGCACTAGTTCAGCATACATTTGCCATTTACTCACATGGTCTGGGAGTTGTCTGGTGTCATTCCAAACTGTCCACACAGCAGCAGTAATCCATTCCATCAGGGTATGGTTTCTCTGCCCTTGAGCCAAGCGGTGACTGTTCTGCAGACGCTACTGTAATGAGGGCCATACAGTTATGGATGCCAATTTCTCCATCTTGTCAGTGGAGCATGAGATACTGTCAGATCCTCTCCCAAAGGCACAGCAACCAGGCCTGCAAGGGTTCTCCAGGGTGCTGCTGACATTGCTTCTCCAAATCCCACAATTCCGCAAGTGCATATGGGATATATGCGGTGAACTCAGTCACCATGAGGCTTTTAGCTTGCACTCCTCATGGACCTAGGGGCTGTTCTTGCTTTATTTATCTTTTGGTGTATTATGGGCTGTCCTTGTCAGTGGACTTCCTCAGGACATCTTCCACCACCTCTGAGGGTGACTCCAAGGGTGCACTTCTTTGGAGCTCAGCTTCCAGTTGTTGCACTCTTGTGACCAAAACATCTGCCTTTTGTCAAAGCTTCTATACCTGCGTGACCTCTGCTAGAGCTTTGTCCATCCATGTTCCACTTCAAAACCAGTAAGAGCACCCAGCCCACTCTGCCAGCCATAGCTCGTGCTCTTTCTGGCAGCTGCTCCTCTAGGGAGTGCCTTCTCAATACTTATCAGGGACCCATCAACTGCCTCTCAAGGCTCAGGTGGAGTTCAAGTCATCAATACCACTGTCACGAGATATACATGCTCTGTGGGGGCCACATGTCCCTCACATCCTCTTGTGGGGCAGACTGCTCCCTTATCTGAGAATCTTGTTCATGACACCAAGGGTATCGCTGCAGATTTGAGGAACCAAGGTAAGGGGTACAAGACTTGGACAGTTGGAAGAAAATGCGGGGAACTGTAGGTAACTGCAACATAGCTCTTTATTTCAGCAAGGGCACAGCCAGCCTTGCAGAGTGGCGGTGTCTTTATATACACAGGTTAAACAATAGTGGCACCTGCCAGATTATAGAAGCCCATGCATGCATACTGGGCACATGGTTACACAAGGAGAAAAGTATGGTTTCGCTACCACCCGGAAGCTGCTAAGGGTGTCAGGAAGGAGCCTGACTACCACCATCTTTCTTTCTCCTCACAATCAATCCTAATTTTTGTGGAGATATAGAAAACTTCTGCTTGATTGACTCTTTCAATTCTCTTTTCTGGAAGGGAGGTGTTCCAGGAGTTAGGGTTAAGGCAGAGATAAACAGGCAGAGCACAGAGAATTTTAGGGCCAGTAATACTATCCTATATGATACAGTAATGGTGAATACATATCATTATCCAAATCCATAGATTGTACAACACAAAGAATAAACTCTAATGTAAACTATGGACTTTGGGCGATAATGATGTAATGTAATTTCATCAATTGTAACAAATGTACCACTCTGGTGGGGGATGTTGATAATGGGGAGGCTATGTACATGTGGGAGAAGGGGATATGGGAAATCTCTATATCTTCCTCTCAGTTTTGCTGTGAACCTAAAACTGCTATAGAAAAATAAAGTCTTAATAAAAAGATTTTAGAAGAAAAAAATTAAAAATTTAAAAAGAAGTGTGGTGTTGAAGTGGACACTGTTATTTGCCCACAAAATATCCATTTTCCTCTTCTCTCCTTCCTAATAGAGCCCAATTTTGTTGAAGCATAGTCTTCACTTCCACACAGCCCAATTGACTTAGAAGTTAACCCCTTCCTCAGCTCCAGGAATAGGTCTCAATTAGTCTTAGCTAATAAGGTAATCCTATCATTCTTGCCAGTGACTAGTTCAGAAACCCAGGCTTAAAGGCAAGCATTGCATGGAATTTGCTTAGCGAATGTGGTCACATGACCTTAACCTAATGAATCACACTGTAGTAAAGGACTTTTAGGGCCATGATTGGGGGAGATGATTTCTTGCTCTCCCACTGAACATGAGCAAGGAAGTACATTGCCCCAGCTGCTGCTGGCACCAGCAGCCACCTTGCAACCATGAAGGAAGTCAGACTGAGGACAAAATAAAGACATGAAGGAAGGCAGAAACAAAAGAATTGAGAGAAAGAAAGCAGAGCCCTGTTCAAATGGTGCCTGGAGTTTATATTACCCATGGCATGGTATTACTTTTAAGCCAGTTTGAGCCTATTTCTATTACTTGCCACTGGAAATAATCTGACTGGTACAGAGGTTCCCTATTTAATGCATATAAATTGGTTTTTATGTTATATTTTGCTCACCATATATCCATAATTATTTTTGCTATGCTCTTTGGCAACCAAATACTTTCAAAACATATCCCACATAATTAATTGTGTTAGCAATATAAGAAGACTCCATTTAAAATAACCAAAGCCCTAAACTCATAGGATTTGATAAAATCTGCCAAACTGGTCATTGGTTTATTTATTCACCCAATGAGGAGTTATTGAGAGCCTAACATTCATCAAGCATTAAATAAAGTGAAGTCCACTGCACTGATTCTGTCCCTTTAAATGGTGTTTGACTGCAAAGAAATAGAGAAATCTGTGATTATGCATATATTCATTACAAACTATTGCACAAATATTTGGCTCATAACTATGAGTTAAATGGTATGACATTTCCATGAGAAAATTAATTACTTGAACATGTGTCATATAAAATATGTCAAATCATTTATTTGGATGTTGTAGATCGCATATCGGTTTTAACCAAAGGAAATTCAGGAGAAATAAACATGAAATACACACTCTATACATCATAAATGACATATTATGCCTAAGGGCCTCTTGCAAGTAAACACTTTTTTTTCTGGATAAGGAGAGTGTCATTGGAAAGATCATAAGACCACAGATCCAAAGAAGGGAGTCATTTGCAATACATTCTTCATGCCTTTAGAGGTTGTACCTATTGATAACTTGTCTATCTAAAGACCGTTTCATACAAATAGCTATATGTAAAGAATGGGTAGATTAATCATTTCAGATACCAAATTGTCATCTAAAATAGTTTGGAATACTATCTGCCTAGGAATAAAAAATAAAGACTTATGGTGATGTATAAGTACCTACATTCTGATGTTTTTTATGGTTTCAACAATTTTGAGAGAGAAAGATCTATATTAAGATCTATAAGTTAGAGACAGTAACAAATGCCATTTGAGATGGACATATATAATACTACAATAAAGGATGGTGCAAGATAACTAAATAAAAAAAGAAACTAGTAAGGTCAAATACATACACAAGAAAATGAGGCCTGTATTCTTTATTGAGAGCCAAGAAAACAGTTCATAAATGGAAAGAAACTTTCCAGGGAAGCATATGGGTTTCATTCTGTAAGCTCCAGAGGGAGTATGCTTATTCAGTCAGGCATACAGCAGGACCATCTCGATATTAATATACACACAGGATAAATGTGACACCCAGCCCATAAACTAACCATGTTATAGCAAGTTTTTTTTAATACTCTGTGATTTTAGGCCAAAAGATATGTCTTATAAACTATCCAAGCTCACATAATTAAAATGTCTCATGTCAAACTTCCAATTCACAAAGTGACATTTGTCCTTCAAGCTATGGAATTTATAAATGACTCGATTTATTTCTCATTCTCTTAGCATTAGTACAAGCATTCACTATGTTAGAATTATTTACTTAAATACATTTGAGTTGAGACTGTACATTTTCCATAGGGCACTGAAGTGCATTCTTTTGCTCTGACTAAGTATTCTCTTTATCTATGAATGAGTGTTGTCACAATTGCAGGGGGCAGGGTGTGTTCACCAAGAGTAATGTTCTCAGAGGTTGTGTGCATTTTGCTTTAGGGGGCGATGATAAGAACTTTTCCATGCTAACTTGTACCAAGCCTATGATTTGAAACTACTTTAAGGCATGTGGATGGAGGTCACAGTAGTGTAATTTGTGTGAGGTGGAAAGAGGAGTGTGTAAAGAATGTTCTCTTCATCAAGCCAGTAACCTACACTTGTGATGGTTTTCTTTATGTGTCAATTTTACTGAACCACTGGGTGCCCAGATATTTGTTTAAATATTATTCTGGATGTGTTTGTAAGGTTCTTTTTGTATGACATTAATATTTGAATTAGTAGACTGAGTAAAGAAGATTGCCCTCCCCAATGTGGGTGAGCCTCATCCAGTCAGTTGAAGAACTGAATACAACAAAAGGTTGAGTAAGAAAAGAATTCTGTCTCTCTGCTTCACTGTCTTCAGAGTGGGACATCAGTCTTCTGCCTTCAAACTCAGGCTCAAACTGGAACTATATCATTGGCTCTTCTGATCGCCATCTTGCCAACTGAAGATCTTGGATCTTTCCAGCCTTCATAATCATGTGATCATGTATTCCAACCCATATAGTAAGTTAAAATTCTATTGGTTCTGTTTCTCAGAAAAACCCAGACTATTAACTAATACACCTACCTACTAAATCTGACACCCAGAGTGAATCACCTTTTAGCACATACATCTCTACATAATAAAATATTATATCATTATTTTGTTGATCTTTTTCTTTAGTTTCAAAATGAACAATTAATGATTAAAAATAATATATTTCAACTTTAACAAAATTATTCAAATAAATAATTTCATGTATAAACTAATATTTTCACTTAAAATATTAAATATCACAATTTATGGTTTGCTTCACTTTTAAATCTTAAAAACAAATACAAACCCTGAGTGGTAAAACAGAATAATAGAATTATACCATCTCATATACTGTCTCTTTTGGTTTATAAACACTGTGATATTATTGCTTATTTCTAAATTTACTATTTAATCTCAGGAGTATATAGTACCACAGGAAATAGAGGTAAAAACTGTGCCTAAAACAACTCTAATGATTATGAACTATTACAAATGTACTCTCCAGTCACACAAAAAAGAGAAATGCTGTATGATCTCACTTACATGTAGAATCTAAAAATACCAAACTTATAAAACCAGAGAGTAAAATGGTGTTTCCTAGGGGCTGAGATGTGTGGAGAAATGGGGTGATATTGGTAAAAGAAGATAAACTTCCAACTAAAAGATTAACACGTTCTGAGGATCTACTATGCAGCATGGTGATTATAGCTACTAAGACTATATCATATACTTGAATGTGGCAAGGACTATAAATCTTAAATGTTCTTACCACAAAAAAAAGAAATTGTAATTATGTATGGGATGAAAGAGAGTAGTTAATGCTACAGGTGGTAAACATATAAATGTAACAAATCAACATATCATACACCTTAAACTTACACCATGTTATATGTCAATTAATATCTCAATCAAGCTGAGGGAAGGGGGAAGGTAAAAAGGCTAAAAAGAAACTCATGGTTGAAACATGGAGAAGGGAGAGACATCCCCAGATCTTTCTCCTTGAAACAAACAATAAGCTGAACATCTAAAATTTGACAAAAAAACACCCAAATTTCACACTAGCACATCTGAGCATGGGATCTATGCATAAGAGCTACCAATGATCAGAACCCAAGTGTCAGACAGTAAGACTTGGAGAAATAGAGAAGCTGCCCCTCACAGCCACGAAGCACCCTGTAGGGGGAGGGGAGGGAAGAAGGTGTGGTGAGTTCCTTGAACAGCCATGCCTGAGAGTGCTGTGAGCTCCACATGATGGGCAGCAGGGGCCAGTCATCAGAGCAGAAAAAGAGAAGCAGGATGACACGAAAATAACAGTTGATTTTTACTGGCTGAGGTTGCAAAACCAAGGCTGAGCTGTAGCCCCCACCCCTGAACACAGAGGGCCCCTCCCCCATATCCACCGAGACTGATCACCAAGGAGCACAGGGAAATCTGGGCAAATGATACCAAAACTATCACTAATACTGACAGGGACTGAGACTAAGAGTAGCGAGCATAGTTAGACATCTACAAGAAAATGAAAAGGCATTATTAAGGCTTTATATAAAGCAGGGATCCAAGAGGCTTAGATGCCGCCTACTAAAAAAAAAAAAAAAAAAAGAAAAAGAAAAGTGCCTTCTTTGCAGCAGACTAAAAAGAGTTATTTATATAATAAATCTTTTTTTCTGGAAAAAACAGCAGAATAAATGCCCGCTAATGCCCAGGAGGAGAAATAGCCCATTAAACACCATGGACAACCAAGGTGACAAGGCAGCTCAAAAAGAAACAGAAAAATCTACAGAAAATATGATTACAAAACATAGAAATATGCAACTTAAATAACAAGGAATTCAGAATGGTACTTCTGAAAGAAACTCAGTGAGTTCTGAAAGGAGTCATATCAACAATTTCAGAAACTGAAAAAAAACACCTAAATGAGCAGAGCAAGGAGATGAGACCTTCAAAAAGAACAGAATAGATCTTCTGGAGATAAAATACATACACACACACAAACACACACACACACACACACACACACTCATCGAGTTGAGAAATGAAATAGCAAGCTTGGGAAATAGAGTTGACCAAATGGAGGAAAGGAACAGTGATATCAAAGATAGAATCTAGAAATAAATCAGAAAGAAGAGAGAAATTGAAGAATGAAAAAATAATGAAAGAGAAATTCAAGAACTAGCTGATACCATCAGGAGAGGAAACATTACAATAATAAGCAATACTGAAGCTGAGGAAAAAGGGCAGTGTCTAGAAAGCATTTTCAGACAAATAGTTGATGAGAATTTCCCAAATCTAAAGAATGAGCTGGAGCTTAGAATTCAAGAAGTCAATAGAACACCCAATTATCTCTACCCAATAAGGCCTTCACCAAGACACATTGTATTAAAATTATCAAAAATCAATGACAAGGACAGAATTTCTCAGGGCAGCCAGGAAGAAGAAAATGGTAACTTATAAAGGAAAACCCATTAGATTATCCTTGACTTCTCAGCGCAAAGCTTACAAGCCAGAAATGAATGGAATCAAATATTTAAACAATTAATTGAAAGGAACTGCAAGCCTTGAATAATGGATCTAGCTAAACTCTCCTTTAGATATGAAGGTGAAATTAAGAGCTTTCCAGAGAAACCAAAATTGAGGTAATTCTTCACTACAAGGCCTGCACTACAGGAAATACTGAAAGGGGTCAGCTCACCTAAAACAAATGACAAAAAAAAAAAACCACATAATTAGGAGTAAAGTGATTATCAAGCAAATCAAAGCAGAGGAGAGCAACGCTTACTAAGAACAGGACATTATAAGCTTAAATAATAAGAAGAGAATTGCTATAGAAAGATAGTAATGAGCATTCAGCACACATAGGGACAAATTGATATAACGAATGGGAAAATTCAAAAGATCCAAATTAGCAAAAGGGAATGGAGATAAGGTACGTGCAGAAGAAAATGGACAACTGTACATATATAACTATTTTTTTAATATATTTTTAATGGTAACCACACACCAAAGATTCAGAACTGAAGTATATAATATATAACAAAAAGAATCAGAGGGAAAACCTACAAAAGCCAACCAAAATAAAGAAACAGAAACACAAGGACAAGAAGCAATGAAAACTCTGAGTTACAGAAAGCCAAAGTTAAAATGGCTATAAGAAGACCTCATCTTTCAATAATCATCCTAAATGTAAATGGACTGAACTCACCAATAAAAAAAAAAAACACAGACTTGCAGAATGGATCAAAACAAAACCCAGCCATATTTGCCTCCAGGAGACACATCTCAGCTCCAAAGACAAATGTAGACTCAAAGTGAAAAGGTGGAAAATGATGTTTCAAGCAAATGGCATTCAGACAAAAGTGGGAGTAGTGGTACTAATAGCAGAGGAAATAGACTTCAAAATAAAAAGGTAAAGAAAGATACGAGGGACACTTCATCATGCATAATAAAGGAAATCATGCACCAAGAAGACACAACACTTAATAATATCTATACTCCCCATCAAGGAGCCCTAAAATATGCAAAGCAATTACTCACAGAACTCAAGGGAGAATCAGACGAAAACACCATCATAGTAGGGAACCTAAAACCCTGCTGTCGGATATGGCAGATTATTAAAACAGAAAATCAATAAGGAAATAATGTCCTTAAATGGCACATTAGACCAACTGACATAATTGACATTTACAGAGCCTTCCATCCCAAACAGTGCTTATACATTCTTCTCTAGTGCACATGGAACATTCTCAAGATCGACCACATACTTGGACACAGAGATAGCCTCAACAAATATAAGAGGTTTGAAATTATACCAACCATAAGCTCTGATCATAATGCTTTGAAACTAGAGAACAGCTGCAAAAAAATACATGGAGATTAAACAACATGCTACTGAAGAATAACTGGGTCAGAGAAGGAATAAACAGAGAGATCAAGAGATACATAGAAACGAATGATAATGATAGTACAACATATCAAAACTTTTGGGACATGGCAAAAGCAGTCATAAGAGGAACATTCATATCATTACCGGCCATCTCCAAAAACAAGAACAAGCTCAAATAAACAACCTAACACTTCATCTTAAAAAAATGGAAAAGGAAGAACAATTGAAGCTGAAAGTCAGTAGAAGGAAAGAAATAATCAAAATGAGAGCAGAAATAAATAAATTAAAACAACAACAACAACAAAAAAAAATAGAAAAAATAAATGCAACAAAGAGCTGGTTCTTTGAGAAGGTTAATAAAACAAACATCGCTGGTTAGACTCACTAAGAGAAAAAGAGAAAAGACATAATAAACAAAATCAGGACGAAAGAGGGAAATTATGACCGACATCACAGAAATACAAAGGATCATACAAGAATACCATGAAAAAGTATATAACACCCAATTTAATAACTAGAAGGAATGGACCAGTATTTAGAGAGATACAACCTTCCTGAACTGAATCAAGACAAACTAACAAATTTAAATAGATTGATCAGCAGTATGGAAACTGATACAATTATCAAAAACCTACCAAAAAGTAAAAGTCCAGACCAAATGGCTTCACTAGTGAATTCTACCAAACAGTCAAAGAAAATTTAATATCTAGTCTCTTCAAACTCTTCCAAAAATGAAAAGGAAGCAAAACTTCCCACCTCATTTTATGAAGCCAGTATTACCCTGATCCCAAAACTTGGTAAAGATAAACACAAACAAAGAAAAACTACAGACCAATATCTCTCATGAACATAGATGCAAAAAATCCTAAATAAGGGGTGGCTCCATAGTGTAGTGGTTAGCACGTCTGCTTTATGCACGGAAGGCCTGGTTCGCGCCCCAGGTAGAGCCAAGGACCATATCCCAGGTGTGCCAGGCCCTGCGAGCATGTGGAGGAGACACCCTGCCTTCAGGATCCAGTTCTTAGGAGGAGAATGGCAACATCCCTAGAGGACATACAAATGGCCAACAAATATTTGAAAAGATGATCAACATCGCTAGCTATTAGAGAAATGCAAATCAAAACAACAATAAGATACCATCTTCATACCTGTTAGAATAGCTATAATCAACAGAACAAGTAATAACAAATGTTGGAGAGGATACATTGCTGATGGGACTGCAAATTGGTACAGCTACTATGGAAAATAGTATGGAGGTTCCTCAGAAAACTAAGAATCGATCTACCATATGATCCAGCAATCCCTCTACTGGGTATTTACCCCAAAGACTTGAAACCCATATCCAAAAAGATTATTTGCACACCGATGTTCCTAGCAGCATTATTCACAGTGGCCAGGACATGGAAGTAACTGAAGTGTCCTATGATAGATGATTGTCTAAAAGAAGCTGTGGTACATATATACAATGGAAATTACTCAGCCATAGAAGAGATGAAATACTGTCATTTGCGACAACATGGATGGACTTCGAGATAATCATGCTAAGCAAAATAAGTCAGACATAAAAAGCTGAAAATCACAGGATATTACTTATCCATGGGACATAAACCTAAAAGCAACAAATGAACAGAACAAATAAACAGAGGCTCATGGATATGGACTATAGACTAGTGGTTACCAGAGGGTAGGGGAAGAGGGAGTGGGGAGGGATATGGGGTAAAGGGAGTCAAATATGTGGTGACAGAAAGAAAACTATGGGAGGTGAACACAAAGTGTAAATATATGTATGCATTACTGTTAAAGTATTACTGATGAAACGTATTAGATTTCATTAACTAATACACCATAAGAAAATAATTAATTTTTAAAAATAGGGGAAAGAGAAATGATCAGGGAGAGAGAACTCATCTCACCTCCTGGCTCTGAGGGACACAGAAGTGAAAGAGTGAGCAGCTTCATCTACTGCTGCAGGGAAAGCAAAGGAGGTAGAAATTGCTTTCTAAGCTGACCTTAAGAATAGATGGATGGACTGATGAACGGATCCATGAACTGCCTTTGATTCTTTTTGCTTTTTGAAAATCTGTAATCACAGAGGTCATAAAGAAAATGATTTTGGAGGGAGGGGTGAGAAGAGAGAGGAAGGTCAGGTGCAGGAAAACAGAGCATGTGGGATGGTGGCAGGACAGAAGATCTGTTAGGGAATGCAGTGGGAATAAAAATGAGGTGACATCATTAAAAAAATGTAACTCATGAGTTAGAAATAAAACAAGGAGGAAGACACTTTTTAAAAGTGAAGAACAGAGTTGAAATGGAAACCAAACCAAATCAAAAGGAATGACAAAATTAACACTAAGTTTTCATATGACTATAAAGATGACAGATTACATGCTATATATGCCAGGATAGGCACCCTCATATACTTAATCTCTGTGTTAATAGAAATTACTGGTAAAGTTTAAGTTTCTTCCCATGTAACTTATTTTTTCTAATAAACATTATTAAGTAGAAAAAGAAGACAAAAAAAAACAAAAAAACTTACTCTTCAAACAAATGCACATACCTGAGTCCACATATTTGGGGGCTGACTATATAACTGGGAACTCTCCAAACTGACTTCCATATAAATGCAACGTTTATTAAATGATAAGTATTAAAATTGTGCTAATTTGAAGCTTTAACTTATTATTACAATTCAATCAAACACAGCTTTTGTTAAGCCTTAAACATGTGCTGTCCAATATAGTAGGATCATAGCTACATGTGGCTACTGAGCACTTGCCAATGTGGCTAGTCCATATGAGATGTGCAGTAAGTGGGGAATGTCACCAGATTACAAACACTAAACATGACAAAATTATATAAAATATTTAATTTTTTATATTGATTACATGTTGAAATGATAGTATTTAAATATGTTGCTTAAATAAAATTAAAATTATTAATATGACTTCACCTACTGAGATATCACTCACACCTGCTAGAAATGGCTATCATCAATAAATCAACAAACAACTAGTATTGGTGAGGATGTGGAGAAAAGGGAACCCTTGTGCACTGCTGATGGGACTGCAAATTGGTACAGCCACTATGGAAAACAGTATGGAGGTTCCTTAAAAATTAAAACTAGAACTAACCTTATGACCCAGCAATTACTTCTGGGTGATTTCCAAGAAATATATATAAAACACTGATTCAAAAAGATATGCACATCCTCTATGCTCATTGCAGTATTATCTACAATAGCCAACATATGGAAGTAACCTAAGTGCCCATCAACGCATTGGTTAAAGAGATGTGGTACACTATAAATGGAACTTTACTCAACCATAAAAGAGAATGAAATCTTACCATTTGCAACGACATGGATGGACTAGAGGATTATGCTAAGTGAAATAAGTCAACAAAAAAACAAACACCATATGATCTCACTTATATGTGGAATCTAAAGAACAAAGTAAAAGAGAAACAAAACAGAAACAAATTCATAGATACGACAAACAAACTGTGGTTGCAGATTAGGCAGGGTTTGGGGTTGGGTGAAATAGGTGAAGGGATTAAATGTGATTTTAATGTGATAAAGTGGCATATAAATTGGGATAAAAATGGTAAAAATTATACATATACACTGTACCAATGATTAGAAGTACAATAGTCACATGGATGTGAAGGTACAGCATAAGGAATATATACAATAATATTTAATAACTATGTATAAGTGCCAGATGGGTACTAGACTAATTGGGGGATCAATTCATAAATTATATAAATGTCTAACCATTATTGCTACACACCTGAAACTACTATAAAAATATATATTGAATGTCAACTGTGATGGAAAAATGAAAAATTAAATTAAAAATTATTTTTTAAATACTATGTACTGATCCATTGCATTTACCTAAAATAAAATCTATTAATTGTTTTGTGTAAAAAAAATCCTCAAACTTCAACAGTAATAGCAAAAAATCAATTAGAAACGGAAAAGACATGATGTGCATTTCACTGAAGAGGATATACAGATGACAAATAAGCACATGAAAAATTGTTCAAACTTTACTAGTCATTAGAGAAACACTGCTACTAGAACACTGCTACTAGAAAAGCTAAACTAAAAAAAATAATGACAATTCAAAATTAGGCAAAGATGTAGAGAAACTAGATCTCTCAAACATGCTGAGAATGTAAAATGTCACAGCAATTCTGGAAATAATTCAGTAACTTCTTTTTTTAAGAAACTAAATATAACCCTACTACATTATCCGCAAAGCACACTAGGATATTTATCAGAGAGAAATGATATTTCATGTCTACGTAAAAATGTATACACAAATGTTCATAGCAAGCTTTATTTGTGATAGTCAAAAACTGGAAGCAACTAAAATGTCCTTCAAGATGAATAGTTAAACAAACTGGAATACCTCTTCAGCAATAAAAAAAGAACAAATACTAATACAGCAACAATTTGAATGAATCAAGGGCATTATGCTAAATAAAAAGGGTCAATCTCAAAGGTCATATTTGTACGGGTCCATTATATAATATTCAAAATTGATAAAATTAGAGATGAACAGATTTTTAATTATCAGGAGTTAGGGATGGTGGGTTTGAGGGCAATAGGTGTGACTATAAAAAAAGACTAGCAGGCAGGAGGTCTGGTAGTGACCGAATCATTTTATCTTGATTTTGATGGTGGTTACACAAATCATTACATGTGATAAAATGGCATAAAATGATACACATACATGACCAATGAAAATTTCCTGATTTTGATACTATACTATGGTTACCCAAGATGTAACCATTGGGAGAACTGGGTAAAGGAACAGAAGACCTTGATGTACTAAATTCTGTAAAGTCCGTGAATCTATAATTATTTAAAAATAAAAATTTTATAAATTGGAAATAAGATATGATGAAAAAGTAATAAGCTAAGCATTAAACTTAAGTTAATAATAGAAAACAAGATAAACTCAAAGAAAATAGAAAAAATGAAATATAAAGCTAAATAATAAAACAGAGACAAACAACAGAGAGGATCAAAAATCAAAAGTTGATTTATTGAAAAAATAATACCTTGGAAAATTTAGTGTCAATAAATTTATTACTTATCCCAAACTGGGAAAACCTCCTAGAAAATATAACCAACCCAAATTGACTTGGAGAAAATTAGAATTTTGGGTAGTTATAAGCACTGAAGAAATACAATCAATATGATAATATAGGCCCAGATGGTTTTGTAGTCAAGGAATATCTCTTTCAATATTATGAAAAATATTCCAGGGAATAGAAATAGAAAGGAAACTCTTCAGCTCTCCAACTATTATGAGGTTATACAACCTTGATAGCAAATACAGACAAGAAAAGTGTAAGAGCTACAACAAAAACTCATTCAGCACAGATATAAAATCCTAAGCAAAATATACGCAAGCTGATTCCATCAATAAATAGAACATAACATGCAACTAAGCTTTGCTTATCCCAGGAAGGCAAAGTTTGGTTTAATACTAGAAAACATTATTTTTATTCACTGATTGAGAGAAAAAAATAAATTATCTTAATAATGTAAACACATTCAATGTAATTCAAACCTATTTTGGAATAAAATTGCCTAAAATCTAAGGAGTAGAAGATAATTAGGTCATTTATGAACACTAAAACCGATCTAATACCTAAATCTGAAGCATGAGAACTTCACCGTTAAAATAAGATCAGGGAGCAGACAGGGACTATTACCACCTCAACATCAAACTAGAGATCTTATCTGGTTAAATAAATGAGAAAGAGATTTATAACCTTTATATGTTAAAGGTTGAAAAAGAGAAACATTATTCAGAAAAGTATTTGATTGCTACACAGAAAACCAAGCAAACAGCCGACAAGTGATTGGAGTTAATAGAATAAGAATGGTTGATTAAAATGTTAAGATTTAAAATTCTTTCAATTATATACAACAGCAATAGATGGGAAACATATGTTTCAAAATATACCACTTTATAATAGCAAAAAGAAGTTACCCAGGAATAAATTGAATAAAGATATGCATGACATTTATAAAGTTATAAACTTTAACTGAAAGTTAAAACAACTATCCTCCCAAACTGATAGAATTCAAGGTTTATTCTCTGTACATGGTCAACAGGAGGCTCTGGTCCACAGACGATCAGCACATTTGAAGGCAGAAACCTATTGCAAATCAAGCAAGAATGCGATCAAATCCTTAAAAGCTAAATGCTGAGATACCACCCATGTAACCAAGTATTTCCCCTGTTGGATTGCAGAACTCTAGCAGCCAAACCTTTTACCTACTGGCAGAAAATTAGATGATCCTCCTTTAGGAAGTTCAGCAATCCATAAGACCTAAAGACACTGGCTTAGGGGTCCCCCCACCCCCAGCCAAATGACTCATGTGTGGATCATTCAATAGTAAAACTATAAGTAAACAAGTTCCCTTCATGTAGTCAGAGCTTCAATCAACTTTTTAATCCTAAACTTAAGCATGAGCAAACAAAGTCTAACAAATATCATAAGAAAACCTTAATATGTGAGATAGAGTCCAAAGTAACAAACCAATAAACAAACAAATGGATGAAGGCAAACTGAAGGAAATATAATTTATGCAGGAAAGAAAAATTCAAAACAATTAGCATTAATTATTAAAAGAGATCAAAAAGAGAAATAAGAACAGAATCCTATTATTAAAACAGAGAACAAAAAAGAGTTCTTGGAAATTAAGAACATGGTAAGAAGGTAGCAGAAATGAAAACTAGCAGTGAAGTTGAAATACAAAAGAAAGAGAATAGGAGATTCCACTCAAATGGCGAAGTAGGTAAATGCTGTGCGTGCCTCCTCTCACAGCCATATCAAAATTACAACAAATGCAGAAAACCGTCATTGGGACTTGCCTGAAGTCTAGTTGAAGAAGCCCTATAACTGGAACATAGGAAGGCCACTCAAGATTGATTGGAGGGCAAGAGACACAAACAAGCTGTCCACACCTTTGTGTGGTTGGTTGAGAATCGAAAGGGATATCTTGGCCGTGGAGGTCCCCCTGGAGAAGGGGCGGGGAGAGTCCTAGCCCAACACAGGCTCCGGCCAGGCCAGTACTTGTAAGAGAAATCCCAACTTCGGGCTGTGAAAACTAGTGGAGAGTGCAACTGAGTAAGACAGAGGACTGCTGGAGTCCCAGGCATTCCTCTTAAGGGGCCAGTGCATGAACTTACTCAATGATGACTAGCTCTGAGATTCAGCGCTGGGGCAGGATCTCAAAAGGCCACCAGGGATACTGGAAGGAACTAAATTGTCTGGCTTCAGGGCAAGGGCTGGAGGGGTAACTTCTCCCAGACAAAGTGCTGGTAGAATCCATTGTTCCTTTGTTGAGCCCTCCTCTCTTTAGGCATGCAAACTCACATATCTGAGTTTCCATAACCTGACTAACACTAGTGATCCTTGAGACCTTGCCCTACAAATTGCAGGCACCAAGCTGCTTCCAAAGGATTTTCCATACAAACAGCATAGGGAATATAGTCAATAATATTGTAATAAATATGTACTAGGCTGATCAGAGGGTGACTTTGTAAATTATATAAATGTCACCACATGCTTTAACACCTGTAACTATATAAACAATATTGAATGTCAACATAATATCTGGCTTCAATTCAATGAAGACACTTATATTTATTTATAGGTATATTGGTAATAATATGCCCCTGGCATGTTGCTTGCTAGCAATCTAACAAACAGGAGAAAGCTTAGAGAAAATAAAGAGTGAGTGTTGTTTAGTTTCCTGTGGCTACTGTAACAATCACACAAATTGAGTGACTTAAAACAACAGAAGTCTGTTCTCTCACAATTCCAGAGATTAGTAGTCTAAAATCAGGGTGTCAGGAGAGCTGCATTTCCTCTGGAGGCTATAGGGGATAATCCATTCTTTGCCTCTTCCAGCTTCTGGTGGTTGTAGATGTTCTTGGTTTGTAGCCACATCACTCCAATCTCTGTCTTTGTGGACTTTTGCTTCCTCTTCTCTTTTGTCTCTTTTTGTGGGTCTGTTAGGGCCCACCTGGATAATCCAGGATAGTGACTCATTTTAAAATCCTTAACTGAATTACATCTGCAAAAACCTTTTTCCAAATAAAGGTCACATTCAAAGTTCCAAGGATTAGGATGTGAACATATATTTTGTGGGATCACTATTCAACCCACTACAAGCGGTTAGCCAATTCCTCAATTCAGTGTTTCTCAAATTTCAGTAAAATACAGACCACTTCTAAAATAAAGAATTTGCATAGAAACAGAACAAAACAAACAAATAATTCATAATAAATTTTTTTGTATGTGGAATTTGACAAACTGATTAAAATGTATACGGTGAGCAGAGTCAAAATAGCCTTGAAGAAAAAAGACAATGTTGAGGGAATCCGCTCTAAGCCTTATTAATTTACAGTAATTAAGGCACTATGATATTGGCTCAGAGATCAACAAATGAGCCAACGGAACACAATAATACAATTGATGACAGCCCTGCAGACACCCAAACATACAGAGAAACTTGATATATGACAGAGGCATCATTGCAAATTATTTGTATGAAAAAAGTGGATCTTTACCCTACCATGAAAAAAAAGCACTTTCAGATTCATTCAAGGATTTAAATGTGAACAGCAAAACTTTAACACGTTTAGAAAATACAAGAGAATATCTCATCTTAAAACAAATATCCATAATCAAGAAAGGAATTAATTAGATACAAAAATATATTATTGTGGAAACTGTGAGGCATTTCCAAGACTCCCCTTCAGAAAGGACTTGTAGCCCCATGTGCTGGGAGTACTATTGGCTATCAACCTTCAGCTGTCAAACCTTCAGGGACTATCTTAGTTGCAGAACTACCTTGCCCAAGGTCACCTTTCTTACTGAGATGGCTGTATCAATGACTGATCAGACTGACTCAGGACAACATGAACGTTCTGAAGAGCTATTCTATTTTTATTGTATTTGCTCATGACACTGCAAGTCAGGAATTTAGTTTGGGCTTAGCTGGCCAGTTCTGCTCCACATAGCATCAGTGGGGTCATTACTCAGCTGCATCCAGTTGGTGTCTAAGATGAATAGAAGTCAACGATGAATAGAAGGTACTATAAGGCTTCATTCACATATCTGGCACCTAAATGCTCTTACAAGTGGCCTCTACCTCACCGTATGGTTAAATTGGACTGCCTCACAACATGGTGTCCTTCATAGTAATCAGATTTCTTACATGATAACCGGATTCTAAGAGGGAGCATTTCAAGTGGTGAAGGCAGAATTCCTAACCTTGGAAGTCATCCAGCATCACTTTTCTATATTAAGTTAGTCAAATAAGTCAGATAGCCAACCCACATCCAAGAGGAGGGGAAATAGACTCATCTTCTTGATGGATACAGGATGAGGTTACATTATAAAAAAAGCCTGTGGGATGGGAGAGATTCTTGTGGCAATCTCTGGAACCATAATCTATCACAGCCATCATGTATGGCCAAGCAGATTGTATGCCGTACAACTCCAGGAGTTACCATTTGCCTAGACTTAAAGCAATAGCTCCCCTAGAATTGTGTAGTACACAACTACCAGAATTGGTCCCCACGGCCCTAGACTCTCATACACAATAATGATGAGCAAAAAGCATAAGCAAGTCCAGATGAATAGAATACAATTTATGTTATTTACATTAAGTTTAAAAATGTCAAACTGAAATGATATATTATTAGGGATACATAAAAAATGTAGTAAGCCTACAAAGACAAGCAAGAAAATGATAAACACAAAATTTAGGAAAGGGCTAGAGGATGCAGTTGTTATGGTCAAAGGAAAATACAGAAATTTGAGTAGTCTTGGTAATAGTCTATTGCTTTAGCTAGATGGTAGATACGTGGGTTTTATTATCTATATAACATTCTTTTGTATGTACAAAATAAACCACACTCAATTAAGAAAGAAAACAAATAGAAAAATAGAAAAAGTAGGAAAGATTAATTCAGGATAAGTGTAGCCTCTGGAATAATGAAAGGAACAGGCAGGGAAGGATATACAGGGTATCTAATAGTATTTAATAAGTTAGCTTGGTGAGTACTTGTCACATTTTCTTTATTATATATTATTATAAATTGATTACATACCTTCTTTTATATGTGGCTGTCAGAAGATGTAGACCATAGAGTCAGAGGTGAAAGCAAAATACTGCCTTAACAAGAATTATTTCCATCCAGGTGTACCCTGTGGTACTCAGAGAGTATACAATAGAGACAAAGTTTGAACTTCTCATTCTAGAAAGGCCATAGGTAAGAAGAAAGAAATATTCGGCTTCTTCTGGAATAAACTCAATCTAAACCAAGATACTAAATATAATAAAAGTTGAGGTGGGAAGGCATTAAAATTGTGAGATATATACTTTGTACTGAATATCATGTAAAGTGGTTGCAGATGTCATCATATTATACCTCTACGGGGGAAAAAAAATTGAGAGGGAAGAATGCACTATTCAAGGACCACTCACTGAGTTCGTATAGCGGTTAAATATATAAGACCACCCAGACAGGTGAAAGGTAGACCATTCTTTATTTAGAATCTTCATTGTAGTTGTAACAGCAAATATTAAAAAAGCTTATTTTACTCTTTTTGATTCCCAAATTTCCATCCTGCATTTTCAATAATCATTCAGAAGTGAAGATGACATAAATAATGCAATGTTCATCACACATTCTGTTTTTAGAAAACTGAGGTGACTTTCTAAAGAGGTATTTTTTTAGAAAAACTGGGTGCACATATATGGAACCATTTAGGTCATTTATTGTGACAGTAAATAAGAAATTGAGAAAGCTATATTTCAACAAAGAAAACTTCTCTAAGGAGGAAAACAAGGACTTTAAAAGACATTGTGTCAGGATAAAATCTCATGGCTCAGTTTTTCACAAAATCCTTAGCTGTTTTCTGCAGACTAGTCCATGGATGTAGTGAAATATGTGAGTTACAGGCAGAGATTTTTTTCTCAGATTGATTCAAACATATAGGCAAAGGCAGGAAATGTTTCCAAAATTTTAAAGCAATCTTGAGTAAACAATGCCTGAAGTAGAGAGCAACGTGGTCTGTCTTTCACTTTTCCCTTCTTCTAAAAAACAGTTCTCCCACTCTAAACCAAAGTGCTCCACTAGGGAAACCAGCCATATTGTGCCCATGTGTGACCCTATGACTTCATAGTCCATCCTCCTTTTTATCGGAGCTCAGGAAACAGAAGCAGTTCTTCTCAGATAGCAAACCTGTGGCTCAACCTGGTCCAATGCTCCATCATATCTCATCATATCTGCCTCTCAACAGTTTGTTCTCAACAACAAGCCAGAGCCTAATGCAAATCAGATAACATCTCTCCCTCCACAAAATATCTAGGTGTTGCCCATTTCATACTCTAAGTCAAAGTCAAAGTCTTTACTTATGACACACAAAAGCCTGTGTAATCAGCCCACAATCCCTTACCTCTGGCTTTGTCTCTTGTTATCTTTCCCTTGCACACTCCAATTCAGTCTCAGTGGCTCGCTGATGTTTGACACTGCCAAGCTCCACCTACTTCATATCCTTTGCACTTTGTTTCTTCAAAATGGCAGTTAACTTCATGGCTACTCTCTCTTCCTTCTAGTCTTAGCTCAAATTTCATCTCCTGGAAGGCGTTTTATGCTCTTATTTAAAATGTAACACACCAAACACACACAAGACACACACCACACACACACACACACCCACCTATTTCCGCTTTATTCTTGATGTTTTTCTTTCTATAGCATTATCACTTTCCAACATACTATAAATATTCCTCTTTACTTTTGGTTTTACTGTCTAAATTTCCTCCCCTAGAATATAAACAGATTTTTTTTCTTGTTTTTCTTTCCTGCTATCCCAGTATCTAGAACGTCTGGCGTGAAATAGTATTCCATAGTGATATGTTCACAAATTGGATGAGTGAAATCTGGGAAGATGAAAGTGCAGCTGCTGTTATCCGTGCTCCAGTTTGTGGAAAGCCCAGCCTGAAAGAAAGAAAGCTGACACAGAGAAACCAGCATCTCCCCCTAGGTGAGGGACTAGCCTCTGTCTCTATCATCCAGAAGTCAGTTTTTTTTTCTGCTTTTCAACTGGGTTTTCTGCCATGAGTCATGTACTTTTTGCCTAGGTATTCCAGATGAGCTTCTATCATTTGCAACCATAAGAGTTCTAATATATGAGTGTTTTTGCACAGATATACAGAGCAAATTTTCCCTTTGACCAAGTGAAAGCCGTCTGGGTGGTCTACATCCTTAGCTCATGCTCTGTTTCATTTTCCTCAACTTGTCCTGACTTGGCAAATATTACTGGATTCCACTAGGAAGCTTTAGTTGCAACATCGTTGTAGTCATTTGAAATCTCTGTTACCAACTTGTGCAAAGCAGGATATAGAGACAAGGCAGGATATGCTGCCTCCACCTCCTGCTCCTTCCTAAACAGCCCTTCAAGATCAGCTCAATAGCCACCCAAACCAAACACCTGACCTCTAGAATGCTCATATATTTGCCTGTGTTGTTACTCCATGTCTACCACATCACACTAAATTCTAATGTCAGGCAAAATCGATAACAGAATGAGGAAACCAAGTTATTGTGACACATCAAAAACAACTTTGTGACCAAAAGTGTTCTAACCTGCTGGTTAGAAATATAGCAGCTCAAGAAAAACATCATATAGCATATCATTTTGCAAAACAGCCACCTAGCCAAATTAAAAATGGATTCAGAGGATTTAACAGACCGCCTTATTACAAGTTTAAAAGTATGAATAAATACATACGATGTTATAATAGACTTATTTTGTAATTTCTTAGCAATAGGGACTATACATGCACATTCAGTGCTGTTATGAGACACACTCTTCATCAATTATTTATTTAACAAATGAATCGAATCCTGTGTAGTATCAAGACATTGGCCTGGTGCTGGGCATGAAGAGGCTTCAGTCTGGAATGAATACACAAGATATTCCAATAGAGTGGTATTTTGTAGACCATGGAGAATAATCTTATCTTCTTTTGAGGAATCTAGAAAAAAAAGCTTAGAGGAGATAATGTTCTGAGATTAATATTAAAGGATGAGTGGAAGTTAGCCCAACAAGGAGGAATGACATTCTAAGAGAGAGAGGAATTATGAGCTGTGATATAAAGATTCATATCCAGCCCCACTGGAAGGACATGATATCAGCTGTGGGTGTACAGGAAGCAGACAGCCCTCGGCCCTTTCAGGGTCTGCCTCAGATGCAGAGAACCATCTCACCCAAATCACACCATTCTGAGAAAACCATATACAATAACTGATTGAGCCTAAGTATAAGACCTGATCATTTTTCCCAATTGGGACAACTCCAAGGGCCATCTAGCTCTAGAGTCCTCTGTAGGGTAGGCCAAAGTGTCTTTGGCTGCATCCGCTCAGCTCCTTTCTCTGGCCACTCCTGTTTCCTCTCCTCCTTCCACAGGTATTTGATCTCAAGGGGCTTCTCCTTAATAAATATCTTGCACACTAAAGTCTAGCTTCTAAGGGAACCCATCTGTGACACAAGCATTAATGTCTATAAGAAAATTGGACTTAAATATTAACTGGGGGTTTAAATAAATTTAATTTAACCACAGCATTATTACCTGTGTTTCTTTCAGGAACAAACTGTCAGACATAAGAGGGGCCTTTCACTTATCCAGCAATCATGCCTAAGAGTGGCTACATAGGAGAATTGTCTGACTCTGCCTTTCAGTTTTCTCTGATATGACCTGAGTGTGTCTGAGAAGATAGAAGTGTCTTCCACAGCCACACCCATCCAACCATTCATTTATTCTTCATGAAACATGTCCGAACATACGCTAAGCACTGTGCTAACTCAGTCACTTTTGCTCAGATCTAACCCTTTAAGATATTTTAGAATTCTCAACTATGGTTCATTAAAAAATTACTAAAAAACTTTAGTCATAGAAATACCAGTGTATATGATTTGCCTTTAAATTTCTTAGCTGTTATCTGAGTCCAGACTCTCTAAGGGCACCTTTGTTTGCTGTTTGACTTTATATATGGTGCTTGTAGTGAGAGACAAGGCCAGCAAGAAGGCTGTCAGGACTCTCTGTAGCTACAGTTCCTATTGAAAACTCATAGTCATTCTGAACTCCCTTATTTGTGTGATAAATTTATGAATTATGGGATAATAATATGAAATTCTTAGTTCCAAAAACAAACTAGAAGATTTTGCCCAAAAGCAGCATTTAGTTCAACATTTGTTAAGCTGTTTGTGCTAAGTACTGTGTGAATACAAAGATAAGTAAGGCATATTCCAGCCTTTACCAAGCACACAGGCAGATGAAACAAGTCCATGAAAGACTGGTATAATCAATAAAGATACAAGATGTAATAAAGGAGAAAACAAAGTGTGGGAGGATCTTGAACTTGAGCATCTCCTATGAGCCAAGCGCTTATCTGTGTTACATCATTTAATGTTCACAATAAGGTAATAAAATAGCTTTTCTCCCCTTATTAATGAGAAAAACTGAGGAGTCTGTGGTCACACAGCTAATAAGTGGAAGAATCCAGCATGCTTGACTCCAAAGCCCAAGCTCTCCCTTACAAACTGTCACCATAACAGAAGTATGAAAAGAGTGTCACTAATGAAGAGTGTAAAGGGAGAGCAAAGGCTCCTGAGTTGAGGAGTCAGGGAGAACTTTATGAAATAGGTGATGATTCAGGGAGGCCATGAAGTATGGATAGGGTTTTAACTAACAGAGGATTATAAGGAAGGTGTTCTGGGTGGAGAAAACAGTATGATCAAAGGTCCAAAAGTATGGGAAAGGCCCAAAACCTACAGGTGTTGTTTTCAGGTTCCCCAGGAAGCAGACTCCAAAGTGGAGTTTAGCATTCAGAAATGTATTATGAAGTATCCTTGGGATCAGCCCCTGTGAGGGAGTAAAGAAAGTAGGATTAGGCAGAGGAAGTTATTGGGCTACAATACAGTCACAGAGAAAAAGGTCTTAGAAATCTCGTGAGTTGTTCCAAAGGTGGGATGACTTTTTCAGAGGTGTCTTGCCTCAAGACAAGAGAAATAGGTCTTTAGAACCCCTCTTTTAACAAGTCATTGGATGTAGGCTGTCCCTAGGAAGAGAATATGAATCTTGGGTCAGGCGGCTCTTCAACTAAGAAAAACTTCCGGAGAGAGACTTATATGAATGTTATATCATCTACCAATACTCCCAGCAACTGTGGGAGTAAGTATCTCAATCCCAAAGGAGAAATTCTGCGTGGCTCATCATGAAGTTCACTATAGAATGTATGTCCTGGGCAGTAAGCAGGGCTTATCTGGCAAAACACGAGAGTATAGGACTAATGAAAACATGAAGTTGGAAAGTTGAGGGGGAAGGGAGACATTGAAAGCCAGACTTTGTGTTTGATAAAGAAGGAAAAGGTCACTGAATTTTGTGTGAGGCAAGAAATGGCTAGAAGTTGCACATATCATAAGTGCATGGGACAACTTAAGGTGGGAAGAACCTAGAGGAAGAACCAGTGGACACTTCCACAGTCAGTCAAGATAGAAGGTGAAATGAGGAGACCTGAATAGGTGGCAGTGGTGGTGGGAAGGAGAGGATGGAAGTGGCAGAAATTTGAGGGCACAGACATTGCATTCCAAACACTTTCTACAAAAGGCCCATAAGACTGAAAAAGAAACAATGCCTTACCATCATTCAACCATTCCATGGACTATTATCCAGCTTTCCCATGTCAATTTCATGTGGCCAGGGAGTTTTGTTGTTTTCCCAGCATCTAGAAGAAAGCCTGGCAAATAGCAAATGTTTGTATCAGTCAGCTTTTTCAGTGATCATGCTGAGTCACAAAAATCCTAAAATTAATGGCTTATAGCAACATTTATTTATTGCTCACTGTTCTATAGTCAACTGCAGCAACTCTGTTGAGACTGTGGGTTGGGTTTAGGTCTGTTCCATGTGTTCCCATGCCAGGGACCAGGCTGAAGAACATGGGGACATACTATTCTTTTTAGTGGAGGCAAGAAGCCCAAGAAGGCTAATGGAACTTGAAATGCCTCTCAAAGCTCTGCTAGGATCTGACACACTTCCATGTCTACCACCCACCTTCAATTTGGTCTAAACAAGTCATATGAGCAACTTCTGTATCAGTGGGGCAGGGAAATATATTACTTCCCTGAACAGCTAGGGAAAGGAGAGTGAATATTTGCTGAACAATAATTCACAGTAGTGCTCATAGATATTTGTTAATATTGTATAAATTAATCTACATGTACTGATAGGGAAAGATCCCTAATACATACCATTAAGTGAAAAAGGCAAGTTGCAAAGCAATACATACACTATGATCCAATTGTAAACACACATATCAAAAATAAAACCATACACTAATATATGCACAAACACTTTCATAAATCCATGTAGAAGGAGATGTAAAGTAGAAACACTACACAGTTAACAGTTTAACTTCTGGAAGGGGAATAATATTGGGTAGGAATAAAAGAGTACATTTGCTTTTATATCATTTCAAAAATTTATGACAAGAAGGTATTTGCACTTAATTTGTATAGTTTTTAGTTTTTAATTTTTTAATGATTTTTAAAAGCATTGTTTGAAAGTGAAAAAAAAGAAAAAGGAAGGGAATGTCCATTGTGAAGCTCATCATGCAGTCTGGATTAGAAAAATGTCAAATGAGCAGTTTGGAGGAAGTTAATGTCAAAGTAAGAGTGATAAATTAATAACAAAATGTGCCCTAACTCTTATAATTGTTCAGTTACTGCTCTGACATTTAAAAACATTACAATTTTTTGTGGTAAGTGCCTTTATCTGGCTTATGAAATGATTATGAAATTACTTGACAGTATCTTGCACTTAGATTGTATAAAAGGGAATATTTACTTAACCCATGGCATGTATATAGCAAGTCTATTAATAGTTTAATATTCCAAATTCATATAGGAATAGCAAGTCTTCTTAATGAAGAGAAATATCCTCTAAACAGCATTCTTATTTGAAGATGCCCATAAGTCATACTGTAAAGCAAACTAGACGTTCAACCTTCTACCTCTTTCTCTAGAACCTCATGTCTTACCAGGGTAGTCATGAATATAAACTTTCTGAAAGACTGAATCACTTTATCAGGTAAAGTGATTTACCTGATAAAATTATCCTAGAACATCTTACCAGGGCTATGATGGCCACTTTGCATAGCTAACATCTCAGCAACCACACAAGTATCACAAAGTTTGGTGGCTGAGGTCTTGGAAAAAAGTAGGCAAGTCAATCAGTCCCCAAACTCTGACTGATTGCTCACACAGTGCACCTAGGATCTTAGATGAGTAAATACATTTCAAAGAACAAACACCAACTCTGTTCCTCCCAAGAGAGAAAACAATAAATAGGTCATTTTAAATTTGGTTTGTTTAGGTCATCTTTTAAGGTGGTTTTTTACTTGCCACTAATAATTTTTGTTTTGGATGTGATTTTCAAATTTGTAGGTTTAGGAATTAGAATGTATTAAATTATCTGAGATTGAGCTCACCAGCTGGACTAGCTCATGATAATCAAGTTCAGAGGAGGTTCACTTACAAACCAGACCATGAGTTTCTTCATTTACACTACCCTACCAAATATCTCCCAGAACAGGATTTCATCTGTTATATGTACTCTCTTCCCAGAAAAGAAGGCTAAATTAAGTCCAAATTATTGGCTTACAAACATTGGATTCAAAAGAGGAAATCATATAATTTAAATAACGCTTATTGATCTGTGGTACAAGAATAACTTTGCTGCTAATGAAATATTTGCCTGGCTGATTTTACACCTGGGTCAGTCCATCAGAGCAAGCCTCTTCCTTGATGGTGCCAGGGAGGGAACCATGAAAGTTATCCTCATTAACTCCTCATTAAGAGTTTAGTTCCAGAGGGGGAAAAAATGGCATAGTTGATAGAGGCTTTGTTCATCCCTCTTGCGACCAAACCAAAGTTGTGACAAAAACACGGAGCGAATGGCAAGCAAAGTCACCTGGAATCTAGATAAACAGAAGCACTGTAACTAGGGATAAAAATAACAAATCACCCTGCAACAGTAGAAGGTAGGAGGGGTGAAGATGCAAGGCTTCCCAGTCCCGAGCAGCTCAGTGGGACAGAGATGGCAGCAGAGGCTGCCAGCAGCTGCAGATGCCTTTTCAAGGGGCTGTGTCTGCGAGCAGAGTTTTGTGGTGATGGACCTGCTCACTCTGAGTACCAGTGTCAGGTTGGCTACACAGCGGGTACCAGGGAATTACAGGAGAACACTGAGTTGCTAGAGTAAAGAACAGAGGTGAGGCTCTCTCCCAGGCAAAAGTACCAGTGGTAGCCATTGTTCCTCTGTTGAGCCCTTCCCGCTCCTAGTGTACGGACTCAGCGCTGCCATAGCTGAGATGTAACCAAAGTAGATAACAGAGGTTACTTGGTCCAGAGGATTCCCTGAACTTCACCTCCCCCAACTCATGGCCCCACCCAAACCACATCCAGGTGTGTCCTTGGCAGGTCCTGTGCAACTTGCTGAACGGTGCCAAGACCCACACTGGTGGCAGCTGGCCACAATTTCTGATGTGGCCTCTTGAGGCAACTATAAGCACAGCGTCTGTGGATTGCTTGCTGAATCTTAACAGGTGCCCCCAGAGGGGCACAGGCTGGGGCTAAACTTGGGCTGCAGCTGAACCCCTCTCAGGACTGCGACACTGGACACCTAATACACAAAGCCACACTAATAAGACCAGGAGACTTAGGAGTTTTGCATAGTACATAGAAAAAGACACAGAGAAGCAGTCAAAATGGGAAGACAAAGGAGCAGAAACCATATGAGAGAACAGAGCAGAGATCCAGGAATAATGGAGTCAAACAATCTAACAGATGCAGAGTTCAATACACTGGTTATAAAGGTGATCATTGAACTTAGGGGAAGTGTAGATAAACTCAGTGACAACTTTAACAAAGAGGTAAAAACATAAAAATGGAAATGGAAATTATAAAAGAGAACCAGTCAGTAATGAAGAACACATTATCTGAGATGAAAAGTATAGTAAAGAGAATCAACAGAGTGGATAAAAAAGAGGATCAAACCACTGATATAGAGGATGAGGAAGCCAAGGACACTCAATTGGAACAGCAAGAAAAAAAGAAGCCAAGACTAAATAATAATTTAGGGAGCCTATGGGACACAATTAAATGTAAAAATATCTGAGTCATAGGTGTACTTGATGGAAGACAAAATGTTAAAGAGCTAATTGAAGAAATAATTACAGAAAAGTTTCCTAACCTGGGGAAGGAAATAGATATACAACTCCAAGAAGCTCAGAGAGTCCCGAAAAAGATGAACCCAAAGCGGCCCACACCAAGACACATCATAATTAAGATGTCAAAGGTTAAATACAAAGAGAGACTCATAAAATTAGCAAGAGAAAAGCAGTTAGTTATCTATGAGGGAGCACCCATAAGACTGGCAGTTGATTTCTCAAAAGAAACTGCAGGACAGAAGGGATTGTCACAAAATATTCAAAGTGATGAAAACCCAGGATCCACAACCAAGAATACTTTATCCAGCAAAGCTATCATTTAGAGTCAAAAGACAGAGAAAGAGTTTCCCAGACAAAAATAAGCTAAAGAAATTCATCAACACCAAGCCAGAATTATAGGAAATGATGGAGGAACTTTTTTAAGAAGAAAAAAACATGAATCAAAAACATGACTAAAGATGGTAATAACTACTTATCTGTCGAAAAATATTTCAAATGAAAAATAATTAAGTTCTCCAACTAAAAGATAGAGTGGCTGAATGGATAAGAAAACAAGACCCCTACATATGCTGCCTACAAGAGACTTACTTCAAATTAAAAGATACACAGATACTAAAAGGAAGGAGATGGAGAAAGATATCGCCTTGATGGACCTAGAGGGTATTGTGCTGAATGAAGTAAGTCAGATAGAGAAAAACAAATACCACAAGATTTCACATATATGTGGAATCTAAAGAACAAAATAAACAATAACAAAACGGAAATAAACTCATAGATATAGAGAATATTTTGAGAGATACTAGATGGGAGGAAGTTTGGGGGAATAGTAACAAAGGGCAAAGGGATTAAGTACAAATGGATAATTACAAAAATCATCATGAAGACATAAAGTGTAGCATAAGGAAAATAGTTAATAATTTCATAAATATGTAAGAGAGAAGAGGGGTACTAGATTTAGTGGGGTGATCACTATTCAGTACAACTGAAACTAATATATTATTGTATGGCAACTATAATTGAAAAAAAATCTCATTGAATTGTGCAATGTAAATACAAGCAACTTATTGTCTATTATATTTCAATAAAGCCAGGGAAAAAAAGGAAAAAAAAGTTTAGTTCCAATGTCAACTTGTGGCTATTAGGGGTGTCCCCAGTTGCCACTTGATCTTGATTTCCAATTATATTAGTGAAGATGGACTCTTCCAATGAAAAGTATTAGAAAGTTAAAACTCAAACAAGTTTAAGCAAAAACTCTAAGTCATTTGTTCATCTCTGAACTAATTGTGGCCAAAGGGATAAAATGTGCTGATTTCTCCAGGCCTGGGTTTCTCAACTACCCCTAGGATGAATTTTACCCCTAAAACATCACAAGGACTGAGGGAGGACAGAGTTTTCTACTGGAAAGAAGAAAGATTGGATGCTGGCAAGCAAATAATAATAATTAATAATAATAATAATAATAATAATAATAATAATATCAACTACATTACCCTTATGTTTGAGATTCTTCACCATACTTCCCTCCCCAGCTCAGAGTCACTTTTAGTGAGTAAGGGAGAATTGATACCAATCACTAGTACAATGATAAACTGTTGATTTCCTCTGTAAGGAAAAGAAAAAACAAAACAGAGGACACTAAAATAAGCTAAAGGCTTAACTTCACTTCAGTAATTTTAAGATTTACCTTTCTTTTAGCCTATTTTATCTTTCACTTAGTTCCTGTTGTTCCACAAGCTCAATCTCCAGAAGATAACTCGACAACTTACTATAAGAAATAATAATTACAGAAGTCCGTGTGTGTTGATTTAAGGATTACATTTTAAATTTTAAAATGTTGATGGGTTCAATATAATTTATGCATGGTGAAGATAATAAAATTAGGGATAGAAGACAGAGTTATGAGAATCAAGAAGTCTGGCCATGATATGGGGGACTGACTCACAACTAACATAATGAGTTAGTTCCCTTACTATTTGGAGCTAGAATTTTTCACTAGAAGAAAAGGAACTCTGTAACTACAGTTACAAAACTTGATTCCATTCTAGGCTTTGCCACTTACTAGTAATAGAGCCTACAATTTAAATTACTGAGAAGTAATAAAAATAACATCTCTTGAGCTCTAACTCTATACCAAGCACTTACATACATAAACCTTGAGTTTTATAAGAACCTGGGAGAGTATGCTTACTAAGTCTCTCAGTTATCAAGTGTTCTTGGTAGTAAGACATCATCAACTGATAGCAGCTCTACAATGTGAACAAATACTTTAAAATACATAGCAATTATAAGGTACATCTCAATTTCAAACATTAAAGTAAGAAATGAAGATAAAGGGTTCCTTAGAACACAAGAAAAAGGAGTATTATCCCATTTTACATATGAAAACACTGAGGCTTAAGGAGGTTATGTCACTTACCTGTCCAAAGTCACACAGCTTATTTCAGGACATGGAGCCAGAATCTAATCCAAGTCTGTTTAACTGCCACTCACTACACTGCATCTCTAATGTCACCATTTTTTGGTTTCCTCATGTACAAAATGGGTACCTCCCAAGATCATCATGAGAATCAAAAGGTATTTATGAAAACATAAGTGCCTAGAGATAACTGGTGCTAATTATTCTTTTCAATAACAAAGCAATCAGAAATATATCAGTTAAGTAGAAAAAGAAACTAAGGGGTTGAAGATTGACAACATAGGAACCAGGTAGACTTTAAATTAAAGTGACTTCTGCCTTGGTCAGGACTTCTCTTAAATATCTTTCTGGGGTAAAGGTCAGTTCCATGGCATAAAAAATTCATATTATAAATTTGGGCTTCAACTGGTTGCACTGTAGATGCCAGGTATACCTTAAGTTTGTTCAAATAGCGCAGGACTTCCTTTGCCCAGACTTATCCAAATTAAACAATAAGTTGTTTTCCATTATTTGATAAGAATTTATATCTTTTATTAAAATGTTTGTTTATAACTAAATGTAAAGTTAAAAAAATATAAAGTCTGAGTCAAAGGTGGTATATATTCTGAATCAATTAGGTGTCATTCTCTATCCCTTAACTGTTTCCATTCCTAATCCAGTTCTTCTGTTCTCATGTTCCAAGGAGAAAATGCTCATCTACTTAATTCTATGCCAAAAATCTTTCCTTAATATAGACAAAGCCACTCAACTGACTCAGTCTTATTATTTGCTGTGATTACTTTCCTTCCCAACCTTCTCCTAACTTGCCTTTATTGTAGTTTTTAATGCTGTTTTCTTTTGGTCCATTTAAAGTGACTGTTCTTTAAAAGGGGCAGAAAGTAAACTTTTTCATTTAGAAAAGCCATGCATTGCAGATTGCAACCTCACATGTCCCTTATCTTTCAATACTCTGCTCACTCTAGCATGATGAAATTCATAGGCTTTCTTTATGGTGAGCATCTGTATTAGTTTCCTAAGGCTGCCATAAAAATTCACCACCAAGTAAGTGGCTTACAACAATAGAAATGTACTCTCTCACAGTTCTGGAGGCCAGAAATCTGAAATGAAGGTGTCAGGAGGGCCATGTTCTGTCTGAAGTTTCTCAGGAAGACTCCTTCATTACCTCTTCAGCTTCTGGTAGCTGCCAGCAATCTTCAACAATCCCTAGCATTCCTTGGCTTGTAGATACATTACTCCAATCTCTGTCTCCATCTTCACATGGCCTTCTTGTGCATTTTCCCTCTGTGTTTCTCCTCTTCTCATAATGGTGCTTATCTTTGGATTTAGGGCTCACCCAGTTAATCCAGAATGATCTCATCTCAAGATCCTTAATTATATCTGCAAAGAACCTTTTCCCAAATAAGATCACATTTACAGGTACAGAGGACTCAGATATATCTTTTGGGGAGCCACCATTCAACCCACTATATTATCCAATTCAAAGTGATATCACTTTTAAACTGATAACATCTTAAATCCTAATTGTTTCTCCCTTTTTTTCTCACTTTTCTATATTTTTATGAGTGTATTTTCCTATGTAATGGAATAAAAGAGGACATTTTAAATATATAATTCTTTAATGTCCCCTAGTTTCCAATATTTGAACATTGCTCAGGAGTTACAAAGTTCCTTTTCATTTATATATCACCCTAGATGTTTAGACAGGTCAGAAAAAAACATTATAGATAGAGAATCTGAGGCTCAAAGACTTGCTCACAATCTCCTGTCACTATAAGCCAGGGCTTCCTGAATTTTTATCTCTCATTATACATCAAATAACAAAAGGTGATCTTTTTTCATTTTAAATACATAAAACACAGTCATCTTGAATATTAATCTCGGTAGAAGCGAGAAACCTCACCAGCATTTAAACTTTAGGACTTTATTAGCTCACTCAATATGATGGCATCTAAAACATAATTTTGGAAACCATTTATTTGTAGTCATCTGGTCAAAACATAACCTCTGACCTCCAGCAACTCATTCTTATATTATCTGTCTAGTATAGGAATGGCAAGAGTCTGTAAGAGATTTTCATGACAATTTATCTCTTTCCAAAATTAAGGATGTCTTAGTCCATTCAGGTTGCTATGACAAACTATGTAGGTCCATGGTGGTAAATAGAATGGCTCAGTCCAGTAGAACATCCCAAAGAGTGCCCACAAAGGCCCACTTTGCAAAATACACAAAAGGTGTGTCTCTTCCTTTTAGAAGGGCTATAAATGCTGGAAAGCTGGTATAAAGGCAGAAAGTAAAGGCTATTATCTTCCCATGAACTTTAGAGAAAACAATATACAATCATTATGAATAGTGTAAACCTTTGGACTGCTCTGGAATGCAATATCCTTTCCAAGTGGGCAAAACCCTTGATGATGTTGATTCAGTTTTGTATTTGCTTCTAATAATAAAAGGGAAGTGGGAGATTTCTGGTGGCAGGCAGCCAAACCATTCACCTAAAGATTTGGTATGTGTGTATGTGTTTCCTTTGAATTACATAAGTTACTCCCATTTAATCATTTATATTGACTTTAAAGAAGTAAACAGTACCTATATGAAAAAGTTTAATTTATCACACACTACATTCAGAGATTGCTTCAGAAGTCTCCATTTCAAAAAAAAAAAGCAATTTGTCTAATCTCAATCAAATCCAGTGTGCATGGAACAGAAGATCACAGATCCAGAGGTGAAATAAATAACACCTGCTGGGTCCTTTGAGTAGTACATAAATTAAGAGGGGAAAATGTCTTCAGTAAGTACAATGTAATGCACATCTCTGTGTATTGTCTGTTCTATGGGCCTCTTTCCCTTTCCTCTCCCTTTCTTTCTGCACATCTGCAGGCCAAGAGGCTCTGTAGACAAGCTACCGGCCTCCATTTCAGGAGTCTACCCATGCATGATGCCATACTCCAGGGTTCTTTAAGGAGAAAAGATGGCCTCCTAACACAAGGTAGTTATTATTACAGTGTGCAACCTCAAGGGATTTTCTATAATGAATATAATCATGCTGAGCAGAAGTTGAGCTGCACTGGCTCCCTGGCTCAGGAAAGGTGTCAAGTAGATCGGCTGAAACACAGACCCTTATAAGAGAACTGGTGATGCCTCATCAACCCTCTTTTCCAGGCCAGTATACCCATTCCCCAGCTGCTGGAATGGTGGTTGCTGAGAGCTCACAGCTGCCTCCTTTCTCCAGAGAATTGCTCTTGGGCAAATGGAGCCATCTGGCAAGGCAGATTATACTTTACCTCCCACCACCACCTGCAGAGAACCCAAAGCCAATGACTGACTGGGAAGTTCAAAAGCCAGGCCCCTTTGCCTCAAGATGCAACTAATTATATGGTACAATCAAGCTGTAGAGCTCCCTGTGGAATCAGCTGAATCTAGTCTCCAGGTGACACTACCTCCTTTCTTAACAGTTTTCCCCTACTACATCCTTCTTCCCTCACTCCCATTCTCCTGAGAACACTCCCCCAATAAACCATTCACTCAAGAATCCCTGTCTCAGGTTCTGTTTCTAGAATCTTGCTGAAGACACTTCCTTTATGCAGGGAGTAAGAGTAATCCTAGATAGCAGAAATGCTGCCTCTTCGCAGCACCCCACCAGAAGGACCTGCACTCTGACCTCTGACTGCTGACCCAAGTCAGGTTCTCCCTCTTTCTCACCCTTTTGGCGATGAGCCACCAAATAAAACCTCTGTCTATTTAACATCATCCCTAGTCACCGCTCCAGTTCAGACTCTCATGACTTCTCAGCTAGGTTAACATTTCATCCAAACTGGTCTTCTTGACTTTAGGCCTATTCACTGTCTTCTGGTATCTTTCTGAATGAAAAATCAATATGATCATGTTATTTTACCCTCAAACACTCTCATTGGCTACCTTAGAACTCTCAGAGTAATAATAATTGCCACCCTTTATTATATATACTAAATGATTTACTTTCATTATCTTATCCTGTGCAGTAAAACTACAATAAAGTTATAATTATCCCCTTTTACAGGTAAGAACATTGAGTCTCTGGAAGGCTAAAGAATTCATCCAAGGTCACATAGCTTCAGTAAAAGGATGATCTAGAAAGAGTTCTAGCTGACTCCAAAGCCATTCTTAATCTCATCACTATGTTGTCTCTCAATAAATTCAGACTGAATATTCTGGCTTTCAAAGCCCTCTGTAGACAGGACACAAAATTGTTTTTTAAATATATCTCTCTCAGTTCATCATACTCCTTACTCCAGACAAACCAGACAACTTGCCATTCCTTCAATACATTTTGAACATCCCGTTCCTGCTCCTGCTATTTTATCTGGCTAGAAGGCCCTCTGCCCACAGCTCTACCTGTCACACCCCTGTGACAGACTGCACATTCTCTTCTACAGTGGGAACTTGATCCTCGTCCCATTGAGATGGGGCTCATGCCACCTGCCTCCAAATCTGGGCTAGTCATAGTAACTCATTACCAGTAAAATGTGGCATAAGTGATGCTGCATGACATTTAAGGCTAGTTCAGAAAAGTCCACACAACTTCTGCTTGAGACTACTACGCTATAAAGGACATGTGTAGGCACTCCAGTTGGCATTCCAGCCGAGCTCCCAGCTGAGTTCCACTGACAGCCAACATCAATGCTAGTCCTGTGAGTGTGCCATCTTGGACATTCAAGCACTTGAGTTTTCAGATGATTGCAGCCCATTACATCTGATCCAAACCACTTAAATGACTCCAAGCAAGAACTGCTCAGCTGAAACCTTCTTAAATTCCTAAACATAAGATTTTTAGCAAACTAAAATGATTGTTTAAGGCCACTAATTTGGAGGGTATTGTTGTATAAATTATTATACAACCATAGTAACTATGATAGCCCTATAATCTGCCAGCGGCCTCATTAAATGCCAATTCTGTAGGAAGCCTCCCTAATAGGATTTAATTTCTACTTTTCCAAAATTCTCATAACAATTAGCTTCTCAAATATGTCACTTATTACAGTTGGCCTTATATGACAGTTATTTGTATGCTTGCCTTTTCTCTCTAATCTACACATCTGAGAGTAGGAAGAATGCAGTATTAGTAATCATTAATCTTTGTATCCCATAACTACTAACCCACTGCCTAGTACCAAGTAGATTCTTAATAAATAGTTATTATTGTGAACTAAATTAAAGAGATAAGAAATGTCTTATTCTCCACTAATAGGAGAGAATTGCACACCCCTAAGCCTAACAGGATTACAGCATTTTTCTGTACTTCAGACCCAAACAAAAGAGTAAAACTTGCCAATAAAAAGAGTAAAAAGCCCATTAAATAGGAGAGACAATATAGTGTTGTATCACTGAAAACAGTGTGTTCTGCCAGCCTGGCTAGGAATGTCAGCTCTATCACTTACCTGATCTTGGTAAGCTACTTCTCATTTCAGAATTTCAGTTATCCCCTTTATAAAGTGGATTAATAGTGCTCACCTCTTAGAGTTGTCCTGAGAAGAAAATTAGATAATTTCTGTAAAGCGTTTTCTCTGGTGCTTCAATAATAAGTCTTTAATAAATGGGAGCTATTTATAGGATAAGTAGTGAGTGTAAATTAAAGTTCTGGAGACAACATCAATTTCACAGTTTCATTCTTTTCTGCACAATGATTTGTCACATAAATCACCAAGACTCCTTTTAAATATATTCAAAGACTATAAATAATCTTTTGCCAGACCATTCGTCCTGAGTTTTGTTTGAAAAATATGGTCACCAAACTCATAGAACAAAGGATCAAAATCTCCTGCCTTTGATGGGTCAACCCTTGTCTTGTGCTTATCATGAGTACAGGGACCAAGCCTTAGTCATTCTTCCATACTGCAGCAGGTAATCCGAGGAAGGAAGGTATCTTAAACTGGAATTGATTGCCAGCTTCTGTTCTGATAATACTGATCTCAAGTTGTTGCCATGGTGGCTTAGACTGTAGAAATGCATCCTAGGGACACTAGATAAGGTAAGACCCAAATGTGGCTTTTAGAAGCAAAATGTGGACATTATTAAATGAGGCACAATTCCAGGGCTTACTACTTATACTGCTGTATTCCAGAGGGTGTCATTCATATAGGATACAATGTAATGGTGTCCCCTGGAGTTGTGCAACATGACAGCCTGGATCTCAGTGAATATTATGTGAACGTTACCCAATCTGCCTTCTATATTTCAGAAGAAAAAGAAGCCAGGCACACACTCCACCCCAATCTGCATCTCTAAGTTCTCTCAAGTGTAAGTACCAAGAAGTACTTTATTCTGGAAAAGAGGATAAATAATGTGTGTAGTGATTATTTTACAAGATGTAAAGACATACTTTCAAACTATTATCTAACTTTAAAGGCTCAAAACAGATCTAACTTTCATATTTTTTCTTAAAAAGAGAATACTCTTTTGGCATAAACTTTTCTTTAAAAATGTTCAAAATTTTTTTTCTCAAAAAAGTCCCCCTTCCTCCACCAAAATGAACAAGCAAATTAACTTGTTCAAACTCTACTCATTATGCAACATCAACATTTATGAGCAGGACACAGTAAGGAATGTAATGAAAAAAGATCATTTGAAACTCCCCCACCCCAAACGACTTTAAACATAATGGCTAAAAAAAAAATCCTTGGTTTGTTCTTAATGTGTGCATTTTTATTATGTGTGGGGATTCCTTTGGGTGGCTTAGACAATACAAAACCAATGCTGAATCATAAACCTGGGCTATACCCAAAAAACCCAGAGGCAATGTGTTCACAGTATGGAATCTGCTAGCACTAGGAGTCTTAGAAGATCTTGCTTAATCCATCCTAATCTCTTCTGTTTCAGCTTTTCCATTTCCTTTTTTATTGTCCTCAATGGAAACAGGAAAACCTCTCACCATTAAAACCCCTTGCTACATAGCTACATAGAAAGTCAATCTTTCCTCTTGAGTACAGGTCATTGGGTTCCGAAACATTTACCAGAAGAGAAAACCCTGCCACCCACATGCTCTGGCTTTTTTTTTTTTTTTTGGCTGTCTGTGCCAGTCCTGAATGAACTGGGAGACTGAAGGACTGAAGCAGTGGGAGGGAAGTATGGGTCTTGTTAGTGTAAAAGAATTGAAACAAGACAACATTGAAGTGAAAAATGGGGCTGTCGACACTTGAAGACCAGGAGCCTTTCTCCTGAACCATCTTCTTCTGTACTAAACATACTTCCTTAGTGTTAAGACCTTTCATCATAATCAATGAAATCTCTCTAATAATAATAACCACAATTCCTGTTATATCCTAAAATACACTAACCCTTCCCTTTGCTCAGGGCATTCCTTACCATATACTTTTCAGCATTCTCTGGCACCCATAGCAAAGTGGAAAGGCCATTGAGTCAGTGGTCACATGGCTATTGAGATAGAAACATAACTTTTAAAGCAGACATGTGTCCCTATTCCTCTGGAAACAAACAAACAAAAGTATGGACACCCTGCACCAAATATACCATCACCGAGATAAGATACAGCATATATCATTCCTTTAGTAATATTTGGTTAGCAATTAAGATGATAAGATTTTTCCTAACACTTTCTTATATCATTAGGATGAGTCTAAATTGATATAAACTCTATGAAGGACAATAGAGCAGTATCTATGAAATCCATAAAAATTACATGTACACATATCATTTGTCTTGGATGAGCTTCCCTAGAAACAGAGGCTGAGACAGGGATTCTTGTGCAGAGGACTTATTGAGGGAATGTTCTCAGGAGAAACCTGCAGGGGAGTAAAAAAGCAGGGTGGCAGGAGAAGGAGCTAGAACAAGATGTGACTTCAGATTAGTCCAGCCTCAGCCTGATCCCACAAGGAGCTCTTGAGTGAAAATTGCATGGCAGAGGTTGTCCTGCCCAGAGACAAGGAGGCTTGGCTATTATACCCACACATCTGTCAGTCATTGACCAAAGGCTGTCCCCAGAAGGGTGTGTAACTTCCATGACATCTGTGGGCCAGGCAGCAATTGTCAGTCAACAGCAGTTTGCCAGAAAAGAAAGCAGGTGTGAGTTTTTAGCAGCCAATATCTGCAGTGGCTAGGGAATGTCTATACCAGTCCCATAAAAGGGATCTGAGCCAGGCACCAGAAACACCTGCCATCGGTTGACCCAGCAATTCCATATCTAGTAATGTATCCTCACATACATTTGCAAATATGCAAAGGATTCATGTAAAAGTTTATTCATTGCAACATTGTTTATAATTGAAAAAGTCTCATCCATAAGTGACTGTTTAATTACCAGATGGTACATTCATACAATGGAATGTTGCATGGATATGGGAAAAAGAAGAGTAAAAAAACTTTCCATGTATAGATATGGAATGACTTCAAATACATATTTTACCTGAACAAAGCAAGGTGCAGAATACAATATATATAGCATGCTACTATACATTTTCTTTAAGAACATATATATATATATATATTTTGTTTATATATACTTAAGTTAACCCTGAGAGAACAAACTGGGAACACTTTGGTTGAAAGAGTGGGAGGGAAAGTTTTCAGTGTGTATCACTTTGTATCTTGTGAATTTTATACTACATAAATATATTACCTATTCAAACGAAATGAATGAGGATGGATGGATGAATGGATGAATGAATGGATGGACATATAGATAGATAGATAATAGATAGATAGATAGATAGATAGGTAGATAGATAGATGATAAATGTTAGAGAGACAGACAGACAGAAAGAGAAAGATGATAGATAGATGATAGATTGATTGATTGATAGATTGATTTGCTCTGAGACCCAGTCAGGAGTTTCTGCCACTCTTTTGATAACCAAAAGAGACAGAACCAAAAGAACATTTAAAAACCAATTATTTTCCTATTCAGAAGTAACTTTCTTCCTGATGATTGCTAATATAGTTTCTGTACTTGTAATTTCTAGTTTAACCAATAGCCTCTTACTTTCTGACATATTTCAGGTCTTCTACCCATCCTTATTAGTCCTACCTCCTCGTAAACTTTGATTTCTTTATCAAGATGAAGTCAATGAACTATTACAACTACAACAGGCTCTCTTTGAAATCTGAGCCAAGATGTAGTACCAAGCTATAAATGATAATTTTTATCATTGAAAAATGTATTTGAATGCTAATTTTATCAATAAGAAGCTAACTGATGTTTCAAGACAAAATGGCTCGGTGGCTAAATAAATTTAGGCTAAATTTAGGCTAGATTTCTGCACTGCAGGACTTATCAGAGCCTTTCATGTTACAATGTGCATTTTAAATCTCCAAAGATGCAGAATTCTCTCTGAAACTACTTGACTGCAGAACTGGAGAAGGGCTCAGCTAAGCAGTTCTTGTTCGGGCTCTCTGAATGACTGCAGTCATCTGAAGGCTCAACTGAATTGGACGTCTGAAAGGGCTCATTCATATGGCTGGAATTTTGGCTGGTGGCTGGAAATTTAGTTCAGCTGTCAACCAGAGTTACCTCCACTTGTCCTCAACAGCATGAAGGTCTCAGAGGAGTTGGATTTCTTACATGGCACCTGGCTTCCTCCACAGCAAGTATCCCAAGAGAAACAAGCAAAAGCTGCATGGCTTTCTATGAACTTGCCTCAAAAGTTATGTGGATTGCTTTGCAGATTCTATTGATTACAAATGAGTCACTAATGTCAGCCCAGATTCAGGTTGAGAGGCCATAGAACCCACCTGGGAAGGGTGTCAAAAAATTTGCACACATATTTTAAACTCCCACAATTCATTATTGCTTTGATTGTACAGATAGCATCCAAAAAATACATCTGACCAAAAACAATTGAATCCATGCTGCTGAAAAGACAAAGTGATAGTGTATGCATTTCAACCTCAAATACAGGGTTTACTCAAGTACTTGGAAGATGCTGTATAAACATGCATCGCCATTTAATCAAAAGCAAATCTGGTTTCTGCATGAACCTGCTCTGGACCATGAATCATGCTTATTATAGAATCATGCCATGTGTTAACTGCGTGTTTCACTGACTTATTTTTTTAATTGACAAATAAAGCTAGTTTCAAGATTAATTACAGAATATAAGAAAGAAAGGGTTGTCAAGTGTTCTGTGTCTGTCTATTTGATAACCATCCCATTTATGGCAACTATGAAGAAACTGTAGCATTTCTGATCAATTAATTTCACCATGATTCTGAGTATTGAACTGTATGTTCTTTTCGAAACTATCTTGAGGGAATGAAATAATGCTCTATGGTTTACTTTGACAAAAAGAACCGAAAACTCCTTAATCTTTAGTACAGGAACTTTGACTTCTCTGTTCAGACCATCAATATTACTTTAGTATTTCAATAATATTTGTCTGTAGAAGTAAAATTGAACATCCAAATAAAAGAAAATTCTGACATCTTTTACCATTCAACTAAAGGAAGAAAATACCAGAAGGATTTTATTTCATTGGGACAATGAATCAAAAATGAGGACCCCTACACTTAAGCATATTATGAGATTCCCTGTCAGCAAGACTGAGAATTATATAAGCACAAGTATCTTCAGTAAAATGACATTAGCAGTAAAAGCTCAGAGTATGCGAGTAATGCATAATTAACACATCTGGAAAATCATGTGATTAAGACAAGTAAATCTTTCACAACCTCTTAATGTACAAGAAAGATTTTACATACTCAGTGCGGGGAGGAAAGTAAAATAGGCTGAATGAAGAAGAGATTTGACAAAGATGGCATAATTTTTAAGTGGGAGGGAGGCATGGGTCTTTGTCCCAGGTCCTTGTGCATTCATTTAGGCACATTGGTCAAGGAGATAGAAGCAAAAGTGTTTCTGTCTCCTCAGCCCAAGCTGGGTATTAAGATACCTCACAGATGAGCACTGAAGAGGTAAACTAGAGCAGTAAAGTGCATCCTCAGTGGCAGGTGACACAAAAATCAGGGGACAGAACCAATGAAAGATGGCTCAAGACTGGAGGGAAGGCTGGCTTGTTGAGGAAAGTTGATGAGTAAAACGAACTCTGATGAAACATTGGGCATAGCCTTCTCAATCAGAGGCCAGTATATAAGGGGCTCATGTCACTTTACTAAGAATGGTCCAGCTCCACATATTTCATGTTTTTCTTGCTATTAATGAGTCTATAGAAGACACTATCTGGGCCATGTTAAAGATTCAATGTATCTTAAAACTGGAAAGGATCTGCAAAATCATTTGGTTCAGCCATTTTTGCTTTGGGAAAAGTCCTCTGGTTCTCAACACATGACAATTTTCTCATTTTCAAAGGTCCTTGGGTTCAAACTATCAACTTTGCATGGTTACCACCCACTTCTAAGGTCTCCTTTCCAAACTCTTTTTTCTAAGAGTTCTCTGTGAACTCCACACTCTTAGAATTGTTCATGATTTCCCACTTGGCAGTTATTGTAGCCAAATACCGCAACTTCCCAAACTTCTCCCCAAGTTCTCATTTTGCTGCTGGAGAGAAAGTTAGTTGGGTCATTTCTAAACACTTGAGAATTGTGGTAATTTCCTGGAAAACTTCTGAGCACCACCTGCTCCATTCAGTGCTTCATGCTAGAAAGAAGCATCGGTGACTATTTCTCCAACCTTCTAGCAACAGGCTTCAAACCCCACTCCCCTGGCTTCCCCACATTGTATAAATTCTTAAGCCCTTGGTTTCCTGCAATACACAGAGTGGCTCTGTTTTTCTGACCTAATCCTGTCTTACTGTCAAAGTTTGTTTGTATTGAGAGATGCCTAAGTTCTCCTACTGCACAGTAAGAGCCAAGATTGTTACTCCAAAGCAGGAGTTCTGGGAGCAGGAATTCCCAGAGTGTGGGGTGCTGTAGTGCTTGGCACAGGAACCACAAACACATTGGACCAAGTGTGTTTTTGCTTAAGCAAAAAATATATGGAAGAGGTATTTTAAGGATAGTGAGGTATGTCCTAGAACTAAAAGAAGAGTTATACAATCAGACTTCATGAAGAGCAGAGAACAGGACTTGAGAAAAATGGGGAAATCATAATTTCCTCTCTCTTCATCTTTAGGTTTTGCTTCTTTCTGCATTTCTCCTTTCTTCTTCTCTTCTCTGCAGAAAGATTTTCTCTGCCTCCCAAGCAAATGGAAGCAAAAATCCTACATTAGTTTGTACAAAAAAAGAAGGTAGAGATAGAAAGAGGGCCATTCTCCTGCATCAAACCTCTATTGGCGTCGAGTTCACAAAACTTTGAATGCAGTCTGTGCATACAAGGACCGAAGCCTCAGCCTGGAAAGAAGGCATGCCTGGGGACCCATTGAGAGGGAAGTCTGAGTGGGTGCAGAATCATATTCCAAGAGGTACCAAAGGTTCATTGTGGAAGTGGTGGGTTCGCTTTTCACACTGAAAACCAATGGTTCTTCAATAGGACATGGAATGGCAAACCCAGGAAATAGAAGGCGTTCATGCTCTTTGTATTCAATTTCCTGCTACTAAAGTGGGGCTGATTTGCGGCAACTGCCAATTAGTTCAACATAAAAAGTCAGAATGCAAATGAAAATAAAACAAAGAAAAAGGAAGACAATGAGAAAGGAAAAGATACTCCAAATGAAAGTGCAAACAAAAATTCTAGTATTCATGAAGAAATCTCATCTAAGGAAAAAACATCTAATAAAGAATCTGAGCTAGACCAGTCAAGATGGTGTAGAAGGTAGAGGCTGTGCATGCCTCTTCTCACAACCACACCAAAATTATAATGAAACTACAGAACTACCAGCACACAGAGTCACCTAAGGTCTGGCTGAACAGAAGCCCTACAACTAGGGACAAAAATAACAGAACAACTCAAATCAGTAGGAGGGGTGGAGACACAAAATTGCCTGGTCCCACAACCGCATATGGTGATAGAAAATCAGGAGAGCTATCTTGGCTGTAGAGCCCCCTCTGCAACCTGAGGAGCAAGGGGTCCCAGCCCCATACTGTGCTCCCCAACCCAGGGTTCCAGTACCAGGAAGAGAAGTCCCCACAACCTCTGGCTGTGAAAACCAGCAGAGATTGTGGATGACTGAGATAGAGGGCTACAGGAATCGCAGACATTCCTCTTAAAGGGCCCATGCCCGGTCTTACTCACTAATGGACTCACTTGCTCTGAGCTCCAATGCTGGAGCAGCTGCTCGCAGGTGCCAGGGACATATGAGGAGATGCTGAGTTGTCAGGCTTCAGGGCGAGGGCTGGAGGGGCAGCTTTCTCCTGGACAGAAGTGCTGACAGTATCCATTGTTTCTGGATTGATTTCTCCCCCTTCACTGCCTGTGGAGGCACACATCAACCTGGATGACACAGGTCACTCTGCCGAGGTGATTCCCTGAGACTCTGCCTCTCCCAACTTGTGGGTGTACCTAAGCCTCTTCCAGTGGTTTATTCCATACAAATGTCTGCCTTTTATTTTATTTTATTTTATTTTATTTTATTTTATTATTAGTTTCAAGTATATTGTATATTGGTTAGACATTTACATAGTTTATAAAATGATTCCCCTGATTACTTTATCTTCCCTCTGACTCTACGCATAGCCATTACATTACTGATGATTGCATTCCCTATGCCATACTCCCCATCTCCATGACAATCTATCAACTACTAATTTGTACTTCTTTAAGCCTTCCCTCCTTTCTCCCGGCCCAACACCCTCCCTGCTGTCTGTCACCAGATTGTCCTCTATATTTGTGAGTCTGTTTTTGATTAGTTTATTCTTTTAATTCCTTAGATTCCTCATATAAGTGAAATCATGTAGTATTTATTTTTGTCTGTCTGACTTACTTCACTCAGCATAATAACCTCCAGGTCCATCTATGTCATTGCAAATGATTTCATTTTTCTTTTATGCCTCAGTAATAATCCACTGGATATATGAAGTGTAACTTCTTTAGACAATTGTCTGTTGATGGGCATTTAGGTTGCTTCCATATCTTAGCTATTGTGAATAGTGCTGCCAAGAACATAGGGATGCATAGATCTTTATGAATTATTGTTTTAATTTTCTTTGGATAAATACCCAGAAGTGCAATCGCTGGGTCAAAAGGTAGATCCAATTTTAATTTTCTGAGGAACCTCCAGACTGTTTTCCATAGTGGCTGTACGAATTTGCAATCCAACCAATAGTGTCTGAGGGTTCCAGTTTTTCCTCGTCCTCACCAGCAGTTGTTGTTCTTTGATTTATTGATGATAGCCAACAAATGGCCTGTCTTGGCTCCTGCGGACAGTCCTAAAATCTCTCAAAGGCTCACAAAACCCAAAGAAGCATCGTCTGGCCATGGCGCACCCTGTACCTCTAGCTGAGCAGCTCTAAGCCCTGCACTACTAGTGACTGGCCTTGGTTTCTGGCTTGGCCTTTCAAGGCTCCAGCACAGGTGGCAGCAATCTGTGTATTGCTTGGTGGCTCTTACCAGGTGGCCTTGAAGGTACACAGGCTGCAACTGAACTTGGCCTCCAGCTGGACCCCTCCCAGGACTGTGCCTCTGGGACCCACGGGACACCTACTACATAAATCCACTCTACTAAGACCAAGAGACTTAAGAGACCTACCTAATATATAGAAAAAGACACAGGGAGGCAGCCAAAATGGGGAGGCAAAGAAGCATGTCCCACATGAAAGAACAGAACAAAGCTCCAGAATAAGAATGCACCAAAATAGAAGTAGCAATCTTCCAGATGCAGAGTTCAAAATACTGGTTATAAGGATGCTCAATGAACTTAGAGGAAGAGTAGATGAACTCAGTGAAAACTTTAACAAAGAGATAGAAAACATAAAAATGGACATGGAAAACACTAAAGGGGACCAGTCAGAAATGAAGAATACAGTATTTCACATGAAGAGTACATTAGAGGGAATCAACAGAATGGATAAAGCAGAGGGTCGAATCAGCAATATAGAGGATGGTGTAGCAGGGGACACCCAACCAGAAGAGCAACAGGAAAAAAAATCCAAAAAAAATGAAGATAGTTTAAGGAGCCTCTGGAACATCAAGCTTAACAACGTTTGCTTCATAGGGGTTCAAGTAGGTGAAGAGACAGAGCAAGGAATTGAAAACCTATTTGAAGAAATAATGACAGAAAGCTTCCCTAACTTGGTAGATGAAATAGACATACAATCCCAGGAAGTTCAGAGTCCCAAACAAGATTAACCCAAAGAGGCCCACACCAAGACACATTGTTATTAAAATGCCAAAGGTTAAAGACAAAGAGAGAATCTTAAAAACAGCAAGAGAAAAACAATTAGTTATTTACAAGGGAGCTCCCATAAGTCTGGTAGCTGATTTCTCACCAGAAACTTTTCAGGACAGAAGGGCTTGGCACAAAGTATTCAACATGATGAAAACCTAGGATCTGCAACCAAAATTACTCTACCCAGCAAACCTATCATTTAGAATCAAAAGAGTTCAACACCACCAAGCCAGTATTATAGGAAATGTTGGAGGGACTTCTTTAATAAGAAGAAAAAATATGTATCAAAAAATGAATAAAGAGTGGCATAACTACATATCTATCAACAAGTATTTCACATGAAAAAGAATTAAATGCTCCAGTCAAAAGATAGGGTGGCTGAATGCATAAGAAAACAAGACCCTTACGTAGGCTTCCTACAAGAGACTCACTTCAGATTAAAAGACACACAAATGCAAAGTAAAGGGATGGAAAAAGATATTTCATGATGGACTTAAAGGGTATTGTGTTGAGTGGAGTAAATCAGATAGAGGAAGACAAATGTCATATAATTTCACATATATGTGGAATCTAAAGAACAAAATAAACAACAACAAAAGAGAAATAAACTCATAGATACAGCAGACATTTTGAGAGTTACCAGATGGGGGGGCAGTGGGGAGATGGTGGGAAAAAGGGAAGTGATTAAGAAGTACAAATCTGTAGTTACAATATAGTCATGGAGGTATAAATTATAGCATAAGAAATATCATCAATAACATTGCAATAACTATGTATGGTGTCAGAGGGACACTAGATTTATTGGATCACTTTTTGAATTATACAGATGTCTAATCACTATGCTGTACACCTGAAACTAATATACTATTGTATGCCAACTGTAAGCGAAAAATAAAAAAATATTGTTAAAAAATAAAATAATAAGGAATCTGATATGAACTCAATACAGGTGAAGTTGATATTATGAATAGAAAAAAAATCTTTAAAATAATTTTGTTCTGGATGCTCAAGAGATCAGTGAAATTACAACACCTATTAAGAGAGTAGGGCTCCTTCCCCTCATCCTCAGGTTTCTGACCACTTTTCCCTCCTCCAGGAGCTGGGCTCAGTGACTGCTCTCCATTGTACTCCAGATGCACTCTCGTCTGTTAAGACTCCTTGTGGAAGTTCTGTTCTCCTGTTTTTCCACAGTTGTGAGTGCTTTCTTTATTTCTTTTTTTTTCCTTTCTTTCTTTCTTTCTTTCTTTCTTTCTTTCTTTCTTTCTTCCTTCCTTCCTTCCTTCCTTCCTTCCTTCCTTCCTTCCTTCCTTCCTTCCTTTCTTTCTTCTTTCTTTCTTTCTTTCTTTCTTTCTTTTCTTTCTTTCTTTCCTTCTTTGTTTCTCTCTTTCTTTGTTTCTCTCTTTCTTTGTTTCTCTCTTTCTTGTAATTAATAGACTTTATTTTTAGAGCAGTTTTAGGTTTACAGACAAATACAAAGTACAGAGGGTTCCCAAATGTCCTCTCTCCCCTACCAACCCACAGTTTCTCCTATTATTTTCATCTTGTTTTAGTTTGGTACATTTGTTACAATTGATAAATCAATACTGAGACATGATTATTAACTAAAGTCTATAGTTTACATTAGGGTTCATTCTTGGTGTTATACATGCTATAAGTTTTTAAAAATGTAATGACATGTGTCCATCATTACTGTATCATACAGGATAGTTTCACTGCCCTAAAAATCCTCTGTGCTCCACCTATTCATTCCTCTCTCCTCCCCAACCCATCAACCACCAATCTTTTCACTGTCTCCATAGTTTTTGCCTTTTCCAGAACAACATATAGTTGGAATCACACAGTGTATAGCCATTTCACAATTGTTTTTTTTCACTTAGCAACATGCATTTAAGTTTCTTCTACGTTTTTTCATGGCTTTATAGCTCATTTCTTTTTAGCACTGAATAATACTCCATTGTTGGAATGTGCCACAATTTATCTATTTACCTACAGAAAGACATCTTGTTTGCTTCCAAGTTTTGGCAATTATGAATAAAGCTGCAGGCTTTTGTGTGGACATAAGTTTTAATTCCTTTGAAAGCGTGATTGCTGGTGGTATGGTAAGAGTACGTTTAGTTTTGTAAGAAATGCTCAACTGTCTTCCAGAGTGGCTGTACCATTTGCATTTCCACCAACAATGCATGAGACTTCCCATCGCTCTACATCCTCACCAGCATATGATGCTGCCAGTGTTCTGGATTTTGACCATACTAATAGGTGTGCAGTGATATCACACTGTTGTTTTTATTTGCAATTTCCTAATGATATATGATGCTGAGCATCTATTCATATGCTTATCTGCCATCTGTATATCTTCTTTGGTGAGCTACCTGTTCTTTCACACGTTTTTTAAATTAGGCTGTTTGTTTTGATGAATGCCTTTATTTAATAACATATTTTAGAAAAGCCAGATCTCCAAGTTCTCCCAGGGCATTAACTACAAGCCACCCCTCCTGTCCCCTGAGATGTTTCACAGACCTTAAGCTGAGGTTTTCCCTCTTTCCTGACTCTCAAGGGAACTTTTTGATCTGTGGACATGGACCATAGAACTGCATGAGCCACCATTGGTAGACTTACTTCAGGGCCTAGTTGCTACCTTGAGCTGCAGCCAGTGCATCTGGCCCATCCTGCCAACAAGGGAACATTTGTAGCCCACAGTGCTATCACACTTGTGACAAATAAAACAAACATTAATAACTGCCAAGATTTATTTGCAGTCATGTCAGAACACTCCCTCCCCAAGATCCAGTTCACCTCTCTCCCAGACCTTCTGAATCCCACATTTTTTTTACAATTGGCAAGGGATTGAATAACACTCAAGGTTTATTGAACATGAAGCACCGTTAAGATTGAGGCAGATTTTACAAAGCAGCTTTATTTTCTAAAGGATAAAAATTGTTTTGTATTGAATATCCAAACTCTATTTTATTCTGTCATCTATTCAGTTAGCAGAGCCAAAAAGGAAGAAAATTAGAGAGTCATTAAATACAGAAAATGTGAATCTCACATTTTAAAAGAAATCCAGAAATACAGGTGAGTGGAGGTTGGGAGAGCAGGACAGCACTAAGATTCTAAGCCGGCTGCAGCAACTGTTCATGTTACACTCACTCCTTTGATCCACACGGTGAACACTGCCCAGTGTTCTTTTACACACAGCTTCTGAAGAGTGTGCAGGAAAAAGTGGCAGGTCTTCAACCTGAAACAAGGGTAGAAAGAATTATAGAAAAGACTGAATATGGGATTTGATTGGTACAGGGGTTAAGTATTATACATCTGATTCTTCTGTCAACTGGTTTTGACTTGAAGCATCTGATGAGCTTGTTCTTGCTTCTCTGACCTCAAAGCATGGAGGATTCTACATTCACTTGAGAATACTGCAGTTATGACAAACACCAAAATCTGACAATACAATAACTTCATTAAAGAAAATAAGAAAAATTATCACAGAAGAAGTTGAAGAAAGCTTGTGAGAAGAGAAAAAAAAGAAAAAAGATGACACTTTCAACATGGAGAAGAAATGAACAGAGCTCAGGTTTTCCCAAACTGGCTTCACAGCTCTTAGTGTTGGTAAGAAGAAGAAGTACTCTTAGGGCTCTAAGAGACCTGGGATGTTAATGAAATTTCAGGAAATAAAATAGGCCCAGAAAAAAAACAGGCACAAGGAGCATAAGCCTATAGGAATGTGGGAACACCTCCTACTCTTGCTTCAACCTTCCGCTCTGCTTCTGAGAACAGTTTGCTTCGCAAGGTCACTGTTATGGTCTCTGACTGCTATAGACCTGAAGCAGCTGTTCAGTGAGTCTCCAAAAAGGAGACTCTTCCATGATATGGATGATATAAAAGATTCCTGTGGGGTGAGACTGGACCAGGAATTCAGACAGTTCTCTTCCATTCCTGAAAGCCAGTCAGTGTCCCCTGGAGATGCACATTGATGAGCTGGTTCAGGCTGAGGGAGAGTGTGAACAGAATTCTCCACCCAGGACATTAGTGACATACTTTGGGGCATGGAGGTACAAACCTGGAAGCTGAGCAGCCAGGTATGTTCTGAGGTACATGGTCATCTGACTTCATTCCTGCCTGAAGCAAGGATTCTCTGGTTATATTTGCTCAAAAATTTCATCTCTGGGAGCTGGGAGGTCATACATCTGAAGGAGCTTCTATAGAAACTTCAGCTATTGGCAGGGCACTGCAAGAGCAGATGGCCAAGTACCAGGAGGAATGCCAGGCACACACACACAAGCAAAGATTGCAGAGATGCTGGAAGAAGAGAAAAACAAGGAGCCAAGAGAACAGATATGTTCTGGTGAGGAAGAGAGAAAGGGGAGCAAAGCCTGTAAGAAATTGCAATGGAATTCTGAAATCAGGGAGATGCTGTCAGGTGGTGCAGATGAAACTGGAAGGCTGTGATCTGGAAAGAAACAAGAACCATAGTGGGGAGGACTGCATAAAAGCTTTTCTGGGTACTGAAGTCCAAACTCTCTGGCTCAAAGACTGAGTGCAGACCAGGTCTCTGTGTAAGGAGAACAGATAACACTGTGGGTCCCTGACATAGATACTAACCAAGAAGAAAGTAATGACTCCTTCAAAGTCAAGGTGAAGGAATCACAGACTAAGTCTCATAAAAAGTTCCTATCCTATCAGGCCAAATTGGCAGCTTGATTGCTTTTCATAAGTCACAAGTCTTTATGCACTAAAGTAAAAAAGGGAATTTTTCCAAAGCCCAACTCTCTGGACCATCAATCTCTAGCTCTCTCAAATCATTCCCTCAGTAATCTGGCCAAATAGACAGTAGCACTGGAGCAGTCTGAGGAGAAAAATCCCAAGAGTTCTGGGTACAAAGAGCTCTCCTGCTAGGTCCCTAAAACCAAAGCTTTCCAGAAGAACAACAGTCTAAATTGAGATACCTCAGAGTCCAGACCAACTCAGTCTTGTATCCAGTCATTGAAGAGTACAAGGGCATCACTCCCATACCCCACCTAGTTCCATTTGGCAACAACCCCTCAAAAATCAAATCTTCCTCAATGTCCATTGATCCATGGCAGCCTCTTCAGGAGGAACTTCAGCCCCCAACACAGTTCTCGTAAAAACCAAGCCTCATTCTCCACTTCCCTGAGTCACATGGAAAAACGACATTCTACCACTCTTCACGGCTATCTTACAAGGCTCCCCTTGCTGGCTCTAGCTCCCAACACCACATTGTTTCTAGTAGCTCTGCGCTGGAAGAACAGCAACACAGAGCTCCAATTCCTTCTGAAAACTTGTTCTGAGGTATATACAGCCTGCCTGTAGTATACAAACCTTCTGTTCCCAAGAAGTTGGCCTTAGTAGTCAAATGAAGGTTCTAGTGATGGGAAGCAGGAAGGAAAAAAGATACTGACCTCATTCCTGAAGCCCACTGTGATTAACTGCCCATGCTCCTCAAAAGGAACTTCTCTGGTACTCTGGGCTTCACAGCTATGTTGCTGGATAGTTAATAAAGAGACAGATCTTGGGATGGAGAGAGTTCTGGGTTTGGAATATGGGAACATATGTGTTTTCGAGTTCTAGCACTGTGGCAGATCAGTTTGTGCACCTGCATTTTAAATCTGCCAAACACCTTGGCATTTAGACAGAGTACCTCTTGAAATCCCATAGGCCAAGGGTTCCTTCTGGCTGCAAGAGGATCCATGGGATAGTCATGGCGTCTGTCCCATCCTCAGACAGTGTGGTCAACAGGAGTAAAACCTGAATGAAAGCCAAAACTGGGAGACCTAGCTTTGTCTCTTTGAAAATATATTAAGAACACTTACTGTGTACTTATTGTAGGGGACAATTTCTCCTCTGACATAACAGTGAAGCTCTTTTAGGAAAAAAGCGTGTAGATCCATCAATCTAGAGACAATTGTGATAGGATTTTTAAAGGCATTTACTTTGGGTTCAGTTTTCACCATTACCATTAAATGCATTAAATAGAATAGGGCTGTTCATGGCATACCTTATTATAGAAAGACATAATTTCAATGCCTTTACGGTGGAGCAGAATTAGATAAGTCACAACCATTTTAGCCCTCTGAGTACTTCTCAAAGATCTCTTTAAAAAGATGTGTCTGTTTCTGAAACAGAGCCAGTTTTATTTAGTTGAGCTTTTTACAGTTGAATTCTATAAATCTGTGTCATCTTGACTTGAAGGTCTCCTGGGCCCAGAACACTCAATTCCCAATCTAGCCAGAATCCCAGTTTTGTTTTTCCAGAGTTCATACAAGTGGACCCCCTTAAAAGCCCTTGTTTGGTCAATTCTTCATCTCTTTATGGGCAGAGGTTATGAGGGGTTCCAAGTCACAGATAGGCCAGTTTGTTTTATTCTTAGAAATCCTCTTAGGCAGCACATAGTAACAAACTTCTAAGAAGTGTCTGTCATATAGAAACAGGCTTTGAAGTCCGGGACCTTTCAAAGCACTGGAGTATACATTAATGTAAGGATGACATGCAGTTAAGCTTGGAGAATGGATTAAGGACAGACCAGAACAGATATTCCAGAGTTCCCAAGTCATTAAGCTGTTCACTGAACTAGTGACTATTTCATAAAGGTCTCTTTACAGAGCTTGATTGTGCCTATTAATTTTGTACAAGGCATGTTTCAACTATCTCTTCTAGCTAAGTGAATTCGAATATGTCAAGTGAATTTTATAGTTATGCAATTTATACAAAATCCATAATGTGGTAGACTATACAGAACAAATGACTCACTTTCTTCCACAAATAAATTGCAAGAAAATAAAAGAGAGAAGGGGAACCTATAAGCCACAAGAAATTTAAGATACATATCAACCAAATGTAATGTGTGAAGCTTGTTAGGATACTGATTTGTAGAAATCAACTGGTTTTTAAATGAAATAATGAGAAAATTAGAACATTTATTGATATTTAATGAAAATAAGGAGTTGTTTTACTTTTTAGGTAGGAAGAAAGGAAGGAGGAAGGTAGGAAGGAAGGAATGAAGGAAGGAAGGAAGGAAGGAAGGAGGGAGGGAGGGAGGGAGGGAGGAAGGAAGGAAGGAAGGAAGGAAGGAAGGAAGGAAGGAAGGAAGGAAGGAAGGAGAGAAAGAATTTGGTTGGCCTTTGTCCCTGTTCCTAGGAAGTAATCTCTAAACCCTTTAAAATTTCCAAATTTTAGGAATGTCTTTGTTATTCACTGTGGGCCCTTCATACCACACCCTATAGTTTAATAAAATGATTCAAGATAGAGGCTGACCAAGCCAGAAAGACCAACCACATGATTAGAGGGTTGGAGCTGTGAGCCATGTGGTATCAGCCTGACTTCTGGGAGAAAAGAGGGTTTGGAGACTGAGTTCAATCACATCGGTGATGATTAAATCAATCACACCTACTTAACAAAACCCCAATAAAAGTCTGGACACCAAAGCTCAGGTGAGCTTCCTGCGTTGGTAATACTCCATGCATGTATTGCTACATATCAATACTAGTGTGATAATGCATCCCTGAGGATACCAAAACATCCTTGAGGACACGGATGGATATGTCCTGGTCTTTAAAGATACATATGGAAACATTTACAGATGAACTAGTATGTCTTGTATTTTCTTTAAAAAAATCTAGAGGGTGAGAAGAAATTTAGGACTTAAACGAAACAAGACTGCCCAAACGGAATCACAAAAGCAGGATAGTGAGAACGTGGAGATTCATGAAACTATTTTATCTACTTTTGTATATGTTTAAATTTTCCAAGGTGAAAATAAAACAGTTATCCATGTAGAAAAAATTTGGATCCTTACTTTACACCATGCAATAGGCAAAACTTTAAGATGGTTCCCAAGATTATAGACCGATGGTAAATACACACCTTCTCCTAGTTAGTCAGTCAAGCACTAGTCTAAGTGGTGTTGTGAAGAAGTTTTACAGATGTAATTAAGATCCCAAATCAGTTGACCTTAAGGTAGGGAGATTATCCTGGGTGGGCCTGACCTAATCAGGGAGCCCTTAAAATGGATGGGACTCTTCCTGAAGAGATTCACTACTAGAAAGCTTTGACACATGAGCGACTCCACACAAGGGAGAGTCTTCATTGCTTGCTTTGAAGCTGGAGGGGACCATGTGGCAAGGAATATGGATGGCCCGTAGGAACTGACAGCAGCCTCTGACTAACAGCCATCAAGAAAATGGGGACTTCAGTCCTACAACTGCAAAGAACTAAATTCTGCCACAACCACATTATCTTGGAAGATGGCTCCAAGTTCCAGATGAGCAGACAATCAACAACCAGATTTCAACCTTGTGAGGGCCTCAGCAGAGAACTCAGCTTTGTTGTACCAGACTTCTTACCTACAGAACTATGAGCTGGTAAATTTGTGCTGCTAGAAGCCATCATGTTTGTGGTAATTTGTTACACAGCAATAGAGAACTAATACATGCAATAAACGAAAATAAATTCCAGTTGTGAAAAATGAAGCTTTACACACTTTGACCAAATTTAGAAAATTATGTTCTTGGCCATGGGGCAGGGAAAGATTTCTTAAAATACAAAAAGCAAAATCAATAAATTCAACTAAATAAAATTATGTACTTCTGAACTATAAAATACAGCAAAAGACAAAGTGAAAAGAAAATTCATGGACTAGGAGATACTATATAGAAGACATAAAATTACAAAGAATAATTTTTAAGCTCTTACAAATCAACAGGAGAAAAAAAAAACAAGGCAACGGAAACAAATTATTAACTCACAGAACAGAAAGCTTAAAGACCAGCAAAATATATATATATAAAGATCTTCAATATGACTATTCATGAGAGAAATATAAAATAAAACAGTAATAAAATGCAATTACCCTCCATTGGACAAGCAAAAATTAAAAATCCAAATGATACTGAGTTTTGGTGAGGACGTAGAGTGAAAGAAACTCTCATGTCTTGCTGATGGGAGTGTAAATAGGTACAGGCACTTTAGAGGGCAATGTGATGATATCTAGTAAAATAAAAAATATATATACCCTTTGACCCAGCATTTCTATGTATGAGAATATATTCTAAAGAAATTCTTATACATAGGCTCAGGAAAAACATCCACAAATATCATTGCAACATTATTTGTAAAATTAAAAAACTACAGACAACTTCAATGTCCATGGACAGGAGAGTGAAGTTTTCATTTTTTTCAATCCTCAATATGCTCCTTTAATCTTGACTGCCAACCCATCTGCTAATCTGCGAGAAAAACCACCCCAATGAAAATGAACTGCTTATTTTACCAGCTCTAAGAAGTTACCCATAATTCTCTCAATTGTTGTCATCCACTGAAAAATGTTTTCACTTGACTGTGATCTTCAAAGAAGTCCTCTGAGCCAACAGGATCAAAAAGTGCCCAATATATTCTGGAAATGCACTTCTACTGAAAGGATGAAATGACTTTCTAAAGTGAGCTAGAAATTGCTGAGCTGAAAGAGAATATGGATAATCCAAGTGAGGCAATGAAAGCTTCCAAGCTACTAAAAAGGGAACGTGCCTTTGAAAGGAGCCCACCATCAGTCCATGTGAGAATTAATTTTATTTAATGAGGCTGACCTAAGCAAAGCTTAGCGTTAAAGGTCAATCTGTGTATCTTCTGAACATCTTAGAAATATGTGTATCTATTTAGAACACATGCAGCTTTTTAAATCACTTCCTAACTTTCCATCTTCACTTGGTTTTGTTTATACCTTCTTATCTCAGGTGGCAAATTTTGAACAAGATACTAGCCAGTAAAAGCATTAGATACCCTTAAGAAGCATTGATGTATGAATTTAACAAAAAAAAAATTTAATTATAGTTTATTGGGGTAACTTGTTAATTTACAATTACAAATTTTCAGGTGTACATCCATCTTTTGACAACTGTATATTCTATAGTTGGTTTACCACCAAGTCCACTTTTCCGTCAGCTACCATATATGTGATACCCTTTACACACTTCACCCTCCCCCCACCCCTGTTATTTTGACACTTTACCCCGTCTACCTTCCCCACCCTACTAGTAACCACTATCACAGTCCTCTGGTAACCACTAGCCTATAGTCCATGTCCATGAGTCCTGTTTGTCCTGTTCATTTGTTGCTTTTAGGTTTATATCCCACATATAAGTGATATCAGTGATTTTCAACTTTTTCTGTCTGGCTTATTTCGCTTAGCATGATTATCTCGAGGTCCATCCATGTTGTCGCAAATGGCAGTATTTCATCTCTTCTTATGGCTGAGTAATATTCCATTAATATATGTACCACAGCTTCTTTCCAATCATCTATTATAGGACACTTCGGTTGCTTCCATGTCCTGGCCACTGTGAATAATGCTGCTATGAACACAGTGTGCAAATATCTTTTTGGATATGGGTTTTCAAGTCTTTGGGGTAAATACCAGTAGAGGGATTGCTGGATCATATGGTAGATCAATTCTTAGTTTTTTGAGGAACCTCCATACTGTTTTCCATAGTGCTGTACCAATTTGCAGTCCCACCAGTGTATGAGGGTTTTTTTCTCACATCCTCTCCAACATTTGTTATTACTTGTCCTGTTGATTATAGCTATTCTAACAGGTGAGATGGTATCTCATTGTGGTTTTGATTTGCATTTCCCTAATAGCTAGTGATGTTGAGCATCTTTTCATATTTGTTGGCCATTTGTATGTCCTCTAGGGAGAAGTGTCTGTTCAGGTCCTCTGCCCATTTTTTGATTGGATCTTTGTTTGTTGTTTGAGTTGTATGAGTTCTTTGTATATTTTGGATATTAGGCCCTTATCGGAGGCATTGCTTGCAAATATATTTTCCCATTCAGATGGTTGTCTCTTTACCTTGTTGAGATTTCTTTTGCTGAGCAGCTTTTTAGTTTGATGTAGTCCCATTCATTTATTTTGCTTTTACTTCCTTGCTTTTGAGGTCAAATTCATAAAATCCTCTTTAAGTCCAAGGTCCTTGAGTTTAGTTCCTATGTTTTCTTCTATGCTTTATTGTTTCAGGTCTTATATTCAGGTCCTTAATCCATTTTGAGTTAATTTTGTGTGTGGTGATAGACAACAGTCTAGTTTCATTCTTTTGCAGGTGGCTTTCCAGTTTTCCCAGCACCATTTATTGAAGAGGCTTTCCTTTCTCCACTGTGATTTTGGCTTTTTTTTGTCAAAAATTATTTGCCCATCTAAAATATGGGTTTACTTCTGGACTCTCGACTCTGTTTCCTGGTCTGTGTTGTCTGTTTTCCTGCCAATATCATGCCGTTTTGATTACTGAGGCTTTGTAGTATATTTGAAGACAGGCACAGTGATGCCTCCAGCCTCTTTCTTTTTTTTTTTAGGATGGTTAGATATCTGCCTTTAGAACAGTAAGTTTTAACCAGGGGTAATTTTGTCTTTCAGGAGCCATTTGACATGTCTGGAGGCATTTTTGGTTATCATGACTAGGGTGTTGTTACTGGCATTTATGGGTAGAGGCCAGGGATGCTGCTATACGTCCTAGGATGCATAGTTATGCCCCCCACAACAAAGAATAGTCCAGCCAAAAATATTAATAGTGCTGAGGTTGAGAAATGTGTTTTAGAAGATGGTAAACTTATCTCTAGAGTTACCTAGAAACAAATTGCAGTATAAAGTTCTTTTGACACACCATAGTAGAACCTGGTAAAACTGAGGAAAGAAAGGCTTGGAGAAAAAAATTTTTTTAAAGCTACCCCTGTTCTACTTGTGAAATTATTTTCCTTGAGGTATTCATGTGCTCATCATTTAAACTTCTGTTCCTCAATTTTCTCACTTAATCTAAAGTAATCACACATTTCTTGCAAAGTGATCTGAAATCTCCGATAACAAGGGACAAAGAACTCAACCTTTCAGGATGACAACTGCCACACACAAACACCTCCTAAGGAATGAACAAACCATCTCAGGAGTTAGGGAGGAAAGGGCAAGTTTTATAGGAACAGGGTTGTAATTGAGACCCATGGGTTGAATCTGTTTTTCTAATTTCCACGCATGTCATTGTTTCCTTAACCCAATGCTATCTATATTTGGTCATCTAAACAAGAGTTTGCTCTGAATTTCTCATCTTTACTTTGTGTGACATGCACATACTGAAGAAGAATAAAAATAGAAGGAAAGAAAAGGTTGAAGACAAAAAAAATGTTAATTCATACTCAACGACAATTATTCATTCATGGTAATTATCGAACACATGTTTACCTCCGAATAAGTTAGATGTTCCTTTTCCATGTACCCAACCAACCTCACCTTATTCCCCATCATTAGCTGATTGTCATAACTACCTGGAAAAGAGGATTGTAAAATCCTATCATTTCTCCTAATACTGGAAAATAAAATATTGTATCTGAAAAATCTTCACCTTATGATTGCACTCCCTCTGAGCATTGCAAATGCGGAGTGACTTACTGACTTATTTTGGTACATTATGGGAACTTTGTGTTTTGTGTGTTTTTTATTCCCCTGAAGTTAGTTACTACTTATCTTTAAAGTAGATAAACCATCATATAATAAAAATTCACCTGATGCAGGAGGATATCAATGCAAATGATCTCCATCCATCCTACATCCTCCTTGGTGCCTCAATCAACTATTGTTCCCGGCTTTTTATGTATCATTCCAGATACATTATATGCCAATCCATGCATGTGCTTAAGAGTTTCTCTGTTCCTCCTCATGGAAATGGAAATTTTCTGTACACACTGTCCTGTATCATGCTTTTTATTTTAAATGAGGTATAATATATATACATACACATACATACAATAAAGAGTACAAGTCTTAAGTACACAACTCAATGAATTCTTATATAAGCATACACCTGTGAAACCAATCAATGTAGAGAATGTTGTCAGTACCCAGAGGTTCCATGGTATCCAGAGAAGCTAAAAATATTCAGTTGAAAAAAGACGTCCTCCTGCGAAACTTTGAAGTTGCAATAATGTTTTTAGTATTTTTTTAATAAGAAATATCTATAGATGCCTTTGCTCTTTGCCAAGCCAGTTAGTTACAGGTGAATTCCTGGATGTCTAACACCTATTGTAAATACATTCTTATTTTTTTTGAAAAGTATAAATGGTAGGACTGAATCCCAATATTTACTGTGGATTTAAGGTACTCTGGAAAATGCTGGCAATTTTTGAGAGGCAGAGTGCTTTGAAAGCATCATTTTAATTTTGGTTCTACCACCAATGACTTTCTAATTGTAGAGAAGTTACCCAACCTATATGAGACTCAGTTCTTCACCTGTGTAAGCAATAATGCTAAATTGTCAAGGCAGTTGGTAGAACTGCAAATAGTAAATGTTCAGTGCCTAGTGCATACTAGCTGTAATCAGAAGAGAGGGTTGTAAGTTTAAGGGGTAGAGAATTGGAAAGAGAAAGTCTTTAGAAGCATAGCAGAGAGGATTTTGCTTCAGTGATAACCAAGTAGAAAAATTTATTTTCCTGTTCAAAGTTTGAGATTCTCTTTTCTCAAGAAGGAAGGATGAATACATTTTGGGATGTATTAATCTCTCTTTGGGAAAATCTGCCTGGAGGTAGCATGGCTGTGGTATTCTAATTCACAAACAGTTTAAGATCCATCTGGTTTTCTGGATATCACTTTTTCTCTAAAGTGCCATAGTTTGGAGGTGGTAACATCAAGATAAAGATGTGTACCTTGGGAGCTTGGCTGGCTGCCCAGACCAGGCTGCCCAGGTTGACTTCAGCCTTGCACACACAGATCCTGAACTTAGTCCTTGGCTGCAGTGTTGATTGTACTCTGGAGGGGCTGGCCCATGTTTAAAAGAAACAGATGCCAATTTATTAATTTTTCAGCCTGGGGAATATTCTGTTTCAAATGCCAGAAGAGTCATGGCTCTTAGCCAGAGTAACTGTCTTTTCATTGAGGGAATTTAGGGAGATGAAGGAATTGTTATAAAAGAAAGTGGTATGGATAGAATCAAGAGAGGAGGCTTGTTCATCATGTCTGTATGTGTTTCTTAGCCAGTGTAGGTTAAACATGGCCCACTTCTGGGTTTTCAGTGCTTCCTTTTCTAGTTTGGAGCCTGACTATTCCCCTTCTGGAGTCATACTTTCTGCAACAGGTACAAGTCAGTTGATTTAGTTTCCACCAGTGAATTACAATCGCATTTTTTCTTTTCCTTTTTGAGATCATAACTAGGATACAGAGACAGATGTTGGGTGTGTGTGTTGTGTGTGTGTGTGTGTGTGTGTGTGTGTAGGTGAGGGAGGGCTCTCATTAAGAAAAATATCTACAAATTAGAGTATAAATATTTAGAAGTAAATCCAATTTGAAGTAAATATTTATTAAGAATGTCCACGCCACTCCACCACCATCCTACACCCTACAGGAGGGAAAGTGTTATAAAAAGTATGTCGGAGTGAGAAGACACAGTGGTCTTAGCTGATTGGAATTAGACTTATCTGATTGCGTAGATTCAGTGTCCCCCATCTGCATTAATATGTTGAAATCCTAATTCTCAGTTTCAAATGCCAGAAGACTAATGGCTCTTAGCCAGAGTAACTCTTCTCATTGAGGGAATTTAGGGAGAGGAAGGAGTGATGATATTAGGAGGTGGAGCCTTTGGGAGGTGGTTAGGTCTTGAGGATCAAGCTGTCATTATGAGATTAGTGTCCTTATAAAAATACCCAAGAGAGCTCCCTCTCTCTGTTCTCCACCATGTGAGACTACAACTACAAACCAGGAAGTGGGCCCTTCACCAGACATGGGCCTGTACCTTGATCTTATACTTCCCAGCCTTTAGCACTATGAGAAGTAAATGTTTATTGTCTAAGCCACCCAGTCTATGGTACTTTGTTATAGCAGCCCTAACTAAGATACGATTTCTGCAAATTTTATGGGAATGCCTTGCTATGTGAACATATAGCTAGGGTTCCTCCCAGAGGCCTTAGAATGTGAGAAAAGCAGAGCCTGCAGACATCCACAAAATTACCTGAGTCTGTTCAGATTAATGGAGGGAATGATAAGATAGTCCAGGTTTAAAGTCAATCTTTATCACTAACCACTTGGGCAAGTATTTAACCTCTCCCTGCTTCAGTTATCATCTGTAAAATGTGGGGATTGTTGGAATAAATAATCACCGAGAAAAAAATATATAGAACTATACGCCTAAAAAAATTGTTTTACATGTATTACCTCTGAATCTTGAGAGGCAGCCCGGGCAGGTAAATAGACATGAGAGAAACACAAAACCTGTTTTTGTAGTTTGTTAATTGTAATCCCTCACTGGACTCTAAGGAGGGTGGGTCCCAGAAATGAAGGGCCCTTAGTTTGTTGAGCAGGTGATGGGGGACAAGTTTGGACTTTTGATAGGGCTAGACTGCTTTATATAAGAATTAGCTGAGATACTAAGGACAAGGCAAAAACCTGGAGCAGAAGGTGGGAGAAGCAGAAGAAGGGAGGTGGTAAAGCCCTGCTTGGCAGGTCAGGAAGAGGTGTTCCTGCGGTGAGATGAGCAAGTGGGGCATGGAAGAGGGAACTAGCAAGAGGGATTGAACTTGTTCTGCCAGGTGTGATATAATCCATTCCTACTTCTACCTCAGAAAGTCCAAATTGCTTCTGAATGCTTCAACCCAATGGAATTACCTCAGAACAGATATTGGTGTGTTATCAGAAGGGAGAAGATAGTCAATCTCTTGGACACATGATGGGGAAAGGAGAGCTTATGTTCATTCAAGCAGAGCTCTGGGTCAGAAAGGGTGGCCACCATGGGCAGCCCCACCTGTTCTTGTACTGACTTCTGAGGATATGGTATAGCCCATTACCCTCTGAATATCATGGAAAAGGCTGCTCTAGACTGAATGTTTGTCTCCCCCCAAAATTCATATGCTGAAATCTAATCTCCAAGGTGATGGTATCAGGATATTGGGCCTTTGGGAGGTGATTAGGTCATTAGGGCAGAGCTCTCATGAATGTGATTAGTGTCCTTATAAAAGAGATCCCAGAGAGCTCCCTGGTCTCCTCTACTATAGAAAATACAGTGAGAAGTGGGCTCTCACCAGACACTGAATCTGCTGGTGTCTTCCTAGTCTCCAGAACTGTGAGAAATAAATATCTGTTGTTTATAAGCCAATCTATGGTATTCTCTGATAGCAGCAGCCCAAACAGACTAAGACAAGGTCTTATTTATTTATTATTTTAATCTCTTGTCAGTTTATATCATGAGACACTCTACTGCCTTGAGCTCAGTGATTGCTTTAAGCAGTAGAGACTTCCTTGGCCTGATAAAATATTCATTGTGTTAAGAGTCATGAGGGTTGGAATTGAAGATATCTAGAGTCTTTTGCTTAGCACTTTGACTTAGCAATTAAGTTTTTGATTTTGTACACTTATATAAGTGGGAAATCACTTTGAACTCACTTTTGGATAATTAGTACAAAGAATAAATGGCTTTGCAAGTTGCAATGTGACATGGTTCAAACTGAGCAAATAAGAACAAATATTAACACTTTCATATTCATACAAACCTTCTGCCACAAAGAAATTTAAAGTGATAAATCTGGGTAATTTTGTGTTATACTTATGCATAAAACTGTTCATCAAACTCACATATATTTTGTAGCATCTCATACATAACTCTGAGATTGGAATATTTTCAGAAGATATATTATTTGAATTTTAAAATATCAGTTATTGTAACTATCAGCAAAAATGGAAAAATGTATCTTTTTAGTTCTGTTTAGTCAGTTAGAAAGTGATAGATAATATCTAAGAAATATAATTATAAATAATACAATGTTGTACCTACTTCTCATATGTATTCCTTGATAAACATCCAGTGTAAATAAAGAAATAGAAATTGGGTCTAGAATGGACATAAGAAATGCTTTTAAAGTAAAAGTTTGTCATGGACAGAGAAAAACAAAAATATCTCTTCTCCATTTGAAAAAAATGTTAATAAATGAAATTGAAAACCAAAAAAATGATAGAAAAAATAATGCAACAAAGAGCTGGTTCTTTGAGAAGGTTAATAAAATGGACAAACTCCTGTTTAGACTCACTAAAGAAAAAAAGAGAAAGGACACAAATCAACAAAATCAGGGATGAAACGGGAAATTATGACTGACATCACATAAATACAAAGCATCATACAAATATAGTATGAAAAATTATATAACACCAAATTTAATAAACTAGAAGAAATGGACCTTCCTAGACTGAATTGAGAAGAACCAAAAATCTAAATAGACCAATCAGCAGTATGGTAATTGAATCATCAAAAACCTACCCAAAAGCAGCAATCAGGACTAGATGGCTTCACCAGTGAATTCTACCAAACATTCAAAGAAGATTTAATACCTATTCTCTTCAAACTCTTCCAAAAAATCAGTGTAGGCAATACTTCCCAACACATTTATGAGGCCAAAATTACTCTGATACCAAAACCTGGTAAGGATAACAACAAAAAAGGAAAACTGCAGACCAATATCTCTCATGAACACAGATGCAAAAAGCCTAAATAAGATAGATACTAGCAAACCGAATACAGCAACGTATTAAAAAGATTATACACCATGATCAAGTTGGCTTCATCCCAGAGGCACAGGGTTGCTTCGACATACACAAATCAATTAATGTGATACATCACATAAACAAATTAAAAAAATAAGAGTCATGATCATATCAGTAGATGCAGAAAAAGTCTTTTACAAGATACAGCATCCATTTATGATCAAACACTAAACAAAATCAGTATAGAAGGAAAGCACCTTAACATAATAAAGGCCATCTATGACAAAACCTCAGCTGACATTATACTTAATGGTGAAAAACTAAAAACCTTCCCTCTAAGGTCAGGAGCAAGGCAAGGCTGTCCACTATCGCCACTTTATTCAATATAACATTGGAGTTCCTAGTGAGTGCAATCAGGCAAGAGAAAGATATAAAAGGCATCCAAATAGGAAACAAGAAGTCAAACTGTCACTATTTGCAGATGACATGATTCTCTATATAGAAAACTCTAAAGACTCCACAAGAATGCTACTAGAAACAATAAGCAAATACAGTAAAGTTTCTGGATTCAAAATTAATGTTGAAAAATCCAGTGCTCCTATATTCTAATAATGAAGTGTCAGAAAAAGAGTAGAGAAAAATAATTCCTTTTGGAATTGCAATAAAAAAATGAAATACCTAAGAATAAATCTAATGAAATATGAAGGACTCATATAATGAAAACTACAAGACCCTATTAAGAGAAATCATAGACAATACAAAGAAATGGAAAGATATTCCATGTTCATGGATTGGAAGAATCAACATAGTTAAAATGACCTATTACCTAAAGCATTATACAGATTTAATGCAATCCCTATCAAAAGTCCATCAACTTTTTTTTTTTTTAAATAAAGAAATAGAACAAACATCATCAGATTTGTATGGAAGCACAGAATACCCTGAACTGCCAAAGCCAGCCTGAGAAAAAAAGAAGGAGGCTGGAGGCATCACTGTGCCTGTCTTCAAATTATACTACAAAGCCTCAGTAATCAAAACGGCATGATATTGGCAGGAAAACAGACACACAGACCAGGAAACAGAGTCGAGAGTCCAGAAGTAAACCCATATTTAGATGGGCAAATAATTTTTGACAAAAAAAAAAAGCCAAAATCATACAGTGGAGAAAGGAAAGTCTCTTCAATAAATGGTGCTGGGAAAACTGGAAAGCCACCTGCAAAAGAATGAAACTAGACTGTTGTCTATCACCGCACACCAAAATTAGCTCAAAATGGATTAAAGACCTGAATATAAGACCTGAAACAATAAAACGCATAGAAGAAAACATAGGAACTAAACTCAAGGACCTTGGACTTAAAAAGATTTTGTGAATTTGACCTCAAAAGCAAGGGAAGTAAAAGCTAAAATAAATGAATGGGACTATATCAAACTAAAAAGCTGCTCAGCAAAGGAAATCATCAACAAGTAAAGAGACAACCATCTGAATGGGAAAATATATTTTCAAGCAATGCCTCCGATAAGGGCCTAATATCCAAAATATACAAAGAACTCATACAACTCAACAACAACAAAAAACAAACGATCCAATCAAAAAAATGGGCAGAGGACTGAAAAGACACTTCTCCCTAGAGGACATACAAATGGCCAAATTATTTGAAAAGATGCTCAACATCACTAACTGTTAGGGAAATGCAAATCAAAACCACAATGATAACACCTGTTAGAATAGCTATACTCAACAGGACAAGTAATAACAAATGTTGGAGAGGATGTGGAGAAAAAAGAACCCTCATACACAGTTGGTGGGACTGCAAATTGGTAGAGTCACTATGGAAAACAGTATGGAGTTTCCTTGAAAAAACTAAGAATTAATCTACCATATGATCCAGCAATCCCTCTACTGAGTATTTACCCCAAAGACTTGCAAACCCATATCCAAAAAGATATTTGCACACTGGTGTTCATAGCAGCATTATTCACAGTGGCCAGGACATGGAAGCAACTGAAGTGTCCTATAATAGATGATTGGATAAAAAAGCAGTGGTACAAATATACAACAGAATATTACTCAGCCATAAGAAGAGATGAAATACTTCCATTTGCGACAACATGGATGGACCTCGAAATAATCATGCTAAGCGAAATAAGCCAGATAGAAAAAGTGAAAATCACGTGATATCACTTATATGTGGGATATAAACCTAAAAGCAACAAATGAACAGGACGAACAGGGACTCATGGACATGGACTATAGACTAATGGTTAACAAGGTGTAGGAGGTGGAGGGAGCAGGGAGGAAGACAGGGCAAAAGGAGTCAACTATGTGGTGACACAAATCTAACTATAGTAGGTGAACACAGTGTAAATATATATATATAGTAGGTGAACACAGTGTAAATATATATATATATATATATATATATATATATATATATATATATATGCCTTACTGTTAAAGTGTACAGCTGAAACTTATTGAATTTCGTTAACCAATGTCACCATAAAAATAAATTAATTAATTTTAAAAAATAAAATAAAGGTGGATATCTAGATGTTTTTATTCTAGGAAATACATTGGTGTCTCTTATTTCCAGAGAACAGACATGTTTATGCAGCAGTGCATATGTATACCTAGAGACTCTATCATTACAAAGAATTTAACTGGTGTCTGTCATTTATTTTGAAATATGTAAAAAATGATGGCTCAATCAATAGATAGGTGGATAGATATAAGATCAAACAAATATAGTAAAATGATAATTGTAGAATTTAGGTGATAGGTATATGAATGTTCATTGTAGCATTCTTTCAATTTTTCTGTATGTTTGAAAATTTTTCATAATAAAATGTTAGGGGAAAAAATCATGCATCTTTGACTGTCACAGCTAGAAATCAACAGGTTCATTTCACTTAATTATCTTAAAGTAAAAAGGAAAATATCTCACTGTCAGTACTAACAAGGATATTCTTTTTCCTCCAAAACAGTATTGTTAAATCTAAGTAAACTAATCACATTTTTAAAAAAAACTACCTAAAGTCATGGGGCAGGTCAAAATAGTGAGTGAAGAAGGTGACGGGGATTAAAAGGTACAAACTGCCATTATAGAATAAGTCACAGGGATGTAAGGCACAGAGTAGGAAATAGAGTCAATAATATCATGACTAAGTACAGTAACAGATGTGAACTAGACTTCTTGTGGTGATCACTTTGTAAGGTATATAAATGTTGATTCACTGTGTTGTACACTGGAAACTAATATAATATTGTATGTCAACTATAATTTAAAATAAAAATTTTGAAATTATAAATAAATAGCAGGAATTGACCAGAGCCGAAAGAGGACTCAGATTCATTAACTGTCCAGGAGCAAGCATGCCCTGTATTTTTAAAGAAATGCTTTACATGAGAAGTCTTTTCCTAGTCTTCTATTTTCAAGGACACTGTCATTATTCTGAACATTTAAAAAAATAATAATCTTAAACACTATTTTCCCCCAAAGAGCTTCACTGCCTAATAAAATCAGACATATTGAAATAGTCTGGTAAAATCAGATACATCACCTTCTGAAAAATCCCTCCTACCCTTATTTATGGTAACTGTTACCTATAAGCACTTCATTAGACTGTAACTCAGCCAATTTTTATCAAAAGTACCATGTTGGGAACTGTATATAGTACTGACCCTAAGAGCATTGAGACTTGTAGTGATTTATACCAATGTGAAATGGCTGTGCTGTTTTCATCCTAAGACTTTTAGAATCAGATGTCTCCACAAGTACAGGCTAGGGAAGAGATACCCAACCTCTGGGCCATAGACCCATACTGTCCATGGCCTGTTAGGAACCAGGCCACAAAGCAGGTGAGGGCAGGCAAGTGAGCAAAGCTTCATCTGTATTTGCAGCAGCTCCACCTCAGATCACCACCTCAGCTCCACTTCAGATCATCAGGCATTAGATTCTCATAGGAGCACCAGTCCCTGGCGCCAAAAAGGTTGGGGACTGCTGGGATAGGGTCTTTGAGTTTAATATTTTACAAATTTTTAAAAAGTAGGCATGATATGAAAGATGCTCAAAATCATAAGTCATCAGAGAAACACAAAATAAAGATACCACAATAAGATACTACTATACCCTCACTAGAATGTCTAAAATTTAAACACCTGATAATTTGAAGTGTTAGCAAGGATGCGGTACAACTGGAATGCTCATCCATTGCTGGTAGGAATGCAATACAGTACAGCCACTTTGGAAAACTGTGTTTCTTATAGAGTTAAACTTATAGAGTTAACCTACCATACAACCCAGATATTTCACTGCTAGATGTTTACCTAAGATAAATGAAAATATATCTATACAAGGATCTGTGCACAAATGTCCATAGCAGCTTTAACATAAATGCCAGAAATATTCCATATCTATCAACAGGTAAATAGATAAACTGTAGGTATGTTCATACAATGGAATACTACTTGGCAACGACAATGACCAAACTACTAATACACACAGTGATTCATCTCAAAAGCATTATGCTGAGGTGAGGATCCACATTTTGAGACCCACTGCTTTAACTCCAATATGTAAAAATTGTTCAATCCCATACAGCTAATCAGTTTTCATGATATAATTTCTCACTAATGCAACAGAAGTGACACTCCATTTTACTATGAGTATATGGTATAAGAAGTAACTCTACAATCAGTTTTAGAATTATGAGAGTTTTGAGGTCAGTTACCACTTCCCAACTTTTTAAAAAATCTCCCAATTCTGCTTTCTCCCTCATTAAACCCAGAATGCTGAAAACAGAATTTTCATTGATTTAAGATCTTGCAGTTTTTCCAGTACTTCATCCAAAACACCAATTTTCATTTTCTAACCTGACTCATATAAACAGCAGATTTGCAGATTTATCTGGATAATTGCAGTTTCCTTTTATTTCTACTCCTGCAGCTACCCTCTCTTGCAGTTCTTCAGGGCTTGGTTACCCTCCTTCTCCTCCCCTGTCCCCCAGGTTGGGTCAATTCATTCCCAAATTAAAAGCACTTTCACCAATTTTTTTGCCACTTCTTCTCAGTCAATAAATAACCAAAACTGACAGGGTTTTTGATGTTGTTGTTGTTGTGATTTGATATGCGTCTCTAACTATACAAATTCTGTTTCTACAGTTTTAAGCGCCTTGATTTTTCTAAATCTTTTCAGACTCCCCAGAAAACTTGCTATTCACGTGCCATTTTCCTGAGGTTTTACTGAATATTTACATAATATTCTCACATAATATGTTCTCAAGCATCCCTGACTAGGGGTGAGAGATTACAAATTAAATTACTACCAGCAGGCAGCTAAACCCTGACTTTACTAATCAGTTTCTCTTCTAAAAAAGAATTTATTATCAAAAAGTCTATCATAGTTTCATCTTAACTCCTAATTGACTCTTGCTCTACAGAAAACAAAATTACCTATATTCATCTCAACCTAAAAATGAACAGGTAACAATCTGTTTCTCAGATATCATAAACCAGAAACTCTCCATTGCAGGGAAGGAAAATGTTTTCCTCAACCCTCTTAAGGTCTCTAGCTTGGTCTGAAAGACAGATTAACAGGAGAAAATCATGCAAATTTATTTAATGTAAGTTTTACATGAGAAGGAACTTTCACAAGGAAATGAAGATCCAAAGAAACAGACCTGAGTATTTTTATTCTGGGTTTGAGGATCAAGGGAGTATGGAGGTAAGTGTAGTAAATAGGGGGAAACCATGCAAGGCCTATTTATTAGGATTATCTTCAGAGGTAAGAATGCTCCTTCCCTCTGGTAATAGGGAGAGCACTTCTCACAAGAGGATTTTATGACTTGTTTCAGGGGAAAAGGGTAGGGAAAAGATCACAGTAACCTTCCTGCTTCTGCTGTTTTCAAACTCCTTCAGCTTAAAATATTCAACATGCCAAAGTGCCATATTTTGGGGTAGTGTGTCCTCAACCCTATCACCAGTCTTTGTTAAAAATGAAGGCATTCATTCAAAAAGATGAATACTTTATCCAATGTTAGCTGTAATCAATTATTATACTTCTGATGAAGACTTATGTTCCTTTCCTCAATATGAACAGCGAATGTGAGGCTATATTTCTGCTCCACAACATTCATGGGCTTAACTTATTCATTTATTTGTTTGTTTGTTTAAGTTAATTAATCTTTTTAATTCACTTTTTATTTGTTAATTTATTTCTTTAAATAATCTTTTCATTAACAGGTTTCATCTTTTTAAACAGCTCCATGAAGAACATCCTAAACGCTATATGAGACACAAGAGAATATTTTTTCTTCCAGTATTAAAAAAATGACATTCACAATATTTTTAAGAAACTTCTTTATTATCATTGTAGTGATCTTCAGTAAAAAAAATCTCTAAATAATCATCTTGATTTTTGTAGTTACATTTGGAAATTGTTTCCTAACCATGACATTGTATATGGGTTTTTAAAATGCCTCCTAGAATTCTATAGGCATGTCACCCTGAATAAGCCTGATCTTGTCTGATCTTGGAAGCTAAGCAGGGATGGGCCTGGTTAGTACTTGGATGGGAAACTATCTAGGAAGACCAGGTGCTGTAGGTGTAAAAAATAAAAAAATAAGGGATTGTAAGCTGACAAGGTCCTTGCAATCTGTGAGGTCAACCAAGGGTTGCCTCACCTAAAATAAAATAAAATGCCTCCTAGATACACATCATTTCTTGAAAAAGATCAGTCTGGCTAAACTTTTTTTTTTTGGCATGAGGGGCAGAGCAGAATCAATCCTAATAGCCCAAACTAAAAAATGGTAAAAGGAAAAATACCCAGAATTTATAAAACATCCCAGAATTTGTCTTTAAGTGGGATAAAAATAAATTTTAAACACATGGAGCTTTCTAAAAGGTCTTTAACAAGCTACCTTGGGAGCTCATTTCAAAAATAGAAGTTAATATACTGAAACAGATGTTTCAGTGCAGCGCCAAAAATCTTTATAAATACAGCCATTTGGAAGGACGATCTTGGATCAGAAGTTTTATATCCTTGCGTATATTAGGTGTAATGCCTCATCTCAGTTGCCATAATTGTCTCTGTAATTTCCTCCTGAGTAGTGGTCATAACCACCCTGGCTTCTGCAGCCATAGTCTCTGGACCTTCTACATTCATATCCATATCCTCCAGGTCAACTGTCATACCTGCCACTCCCATATTCCTGGTCCCCACCACCTCTAGAGCAGCTGTGGCAATGCCAATGGGTCCCCCCAAAGACACCCCTCTCTAGTTTCCCAGGTCGATTTGCCCACGTGGTCCACATGGATCTGGCAATATCCAGAAACTCTCCATTTATGGTTCTCATGGCATCTGAGGCATGTTCTGGATTGGTGAAGGTAATGAAGCCAAAACCCCGGGATCGCTGAGTCTCCCGGCCCTTGACAATGACCATCTCAGAAATAGGTCCGAAGCTGCTGTAGTGATCTTCCAGAACCTGCTCATCAGTGTTGAAGTTGAGCCCTCCAACGAAGAGCTTCGCTTCTTCAGAGGACATGGCAGGGAATTTAAGTCCTGGAAATTAAGATGTAAAAGGGCCTAAGGGACAACTACCGCTGAGGAGCCCAACAACTGAGCTGGCTTAACTTTTTAAAAACAGGTCATATATTCACATGATTCAAAAATCAAAATAAAAGTGTGGATATTGAGAAGTCTCACTCCCAATGTAAAGTCTTTAACTTCATTTCCTCCCCCACCCCATACAACCACATTTACTTACTTCTAATCTATCTTTTCCTTTTCCTAATACATCCAAAACGATATGAATATTTTATATCTCCACTCCTTTCAGAAAAGGTAGCATTCACTGCTCTTTACCTTGCTTTTCAGATTTAATAATGAAGCCTGCTGATTTTTTATTTCAGTACATAAAGCATTTTTATAACTAAATAGTATTCCACTGTGTAAATATATCAAATTCATTTAATTAGTCACTGATTAATAGACACTTAGGTTGTTTCCAAGCTTCTGGTATTATAAACAATGCTGTAATAAATAATCTTATACATATGTCAAGACAATTTAATAGTGATTATCTTATTTCTGAGAAATAATATTATGGATTTGTTTTCATTATACTTTTCTCCATTTCTAAATTTACAATTACAGTAGTCCCTCTTTATCCATTGTTTTGCTTTCCATAGTTTCAGTTATCCATGGTCAACCATATTCTGAAAATATTAACTGGAAAATTCCAGAGATAAATAATCCATGTTTTAAATTGCACACTGTTCTAAGTAACGTAATGAAATCTGGTGCCCTCCTGCTCTGTACCACCTGGTACATAAATCATTCCTTTGTCCAGCATCTCTATGCTGTATACACTCCCTGCCCATTAGTCACTTAATAGCCATCTCTGTTATCAGATCAACTGCATGGTATCACAGTACTTATATTCAACTAACCCTAATTTTACTTAATGGCCCCAAAACACAGAAGTAGTGATGCTGACAATTTGGATATTCCAAAGAGAAGCCATAAAGTGCTTCCTTTAAGTGAAAAATATGTACATACAGGGAAAAAAAAACATAATATATACAGATAGGGTTCAGTACTATCTGTAGTTTCAAGTATCTACTGGGCGTCTTAGAATGTATCCCTTGTGAATAAGGGGGAATGTGCATTATTTTAATAAGGAAAAACAAATTTTATCATTTTTTTACAGGACATACTTTTAAACTATCTAACTCCTTTTGCAAACAATAGTTTTTAATTAGAATTCTTAGAGATGCTGAAAGCTGGCAGCCTAATCAATATCTGGCGTATTGAGCAAATTTAAAACAGTGGATCCAGTCATCTAAAAGCAGTTTTATGGGAGTTCACTAGGTCTCAAGCAGCACATTCCCACTCTCATAACTTCCCCTCCAAAAACAAAATATCACCACTAAGCACAATGACAAGTCACTACCTACAATGAAGGACAAAGGAAACTCAAAAATGTTTTGCACATATCTCATGCTGCTTAGTGACAGTTTGTGGCGCGTAGTAATTCCCCTAATCTTAGTATACTTGCTGCTTGCCCATGACACAAAACCATCCTTAAATAAGTTAATACCCCTGCTGCCACCCAAAACCAGTATATTTAAGAGGTAGCTCATCTCTCTCTTTTTTTAAAAAAATTATATTTTGATATTTGCTAAACAAACCAAAAGCATTCTTGAGAATAAATTAAACCAAGGCACAAATATCACTCCATAATAGGCCTTAACATTGCTAAATCGTTTCTTCTTGTTCTATTTTTTAGATAGTACTTTATACTTACAACTACCCTTTGTTTTATAGTGTGACAATTTTAATGGATTGTGACCAGTAGTAGACTTCATTTTCCTATACTCAAGTTTCCCTTACAAAAAACATAGTAAGGTTCCTTGAGCTTAACAGTCAAAAGAAACAGAAAGGACATTCCGTTTTGGTTCTGAATTACCTGATACATTATACATACTGGAAAATTCCTAATTCTGGAAAGCTCCTTTTCCTGGATGCTTCCTCATCCTTAACTTTTCACTTGTTTTACATTGTAATAATTTTTAATTACACCAATATTGACCCACTCAATATTTACTGAGAATCAACAATGTTAGATGACATTCTCAAAAAGAGAAAAGTTCAGGTAAGAATTTGGCAGTTAAAAAAAAAAACAAAGAAAAATAAATATTTTTTAAAGAATTTGGATAAAACCGTCATTATTATTTCACAAGTAAAAGAATAATTAACTTATATTTTATGATAAAAATGGACAAAAGAATACTATTCAGCCATAAAAGAAATAAATTTTTGATTATGAGGATATATAACATGAATGGACCTTGAAAACTTTTTCCTTAATCTGAAATATAAGCAAGAAACAGGACAAATATGTATGATATCATTTATATGATGTAGGTAGAATAGAAGTTTGTAGAGACAAGGCGGGTAGAGATTGCTAGGAGTTGAGAAAGTGGGACGGGGAGGGGAAAGGGAAGTTATTGTTTAATGAGTAGAGTTTATGTTGGATGATAAAAAAAGTTTTGGGTATAGAGAATGGTGATGGGTAGTACAACATTGTGGGTGTAGTTAATGCTCTGAATCATACATTTGCAAATGATTTAAAATAACTACAACATCATGTATATATTATACCACAATAAAAATATCAATTTAAAAAAGGGCAAGGAAAAAAAATGGATCAGGATTTTGTCCATGGGGAAAGACTAATGCACTCTCCAACACTCCATCTCATAAGACAAACTGCATTGATATGACAGAAATTATACTTTTAAAAAGAATAAAAACAATGCTAGGCATAACAAGAAAAGTTCAAAACTTAAGGAAAAAATGATGAAACTCTTCTAAAAGGACCAAAAGTAGAATGAAACAATGGAAAGACTATACTATTTGGAATAGGTAGACCTAACATCCTAAAGGATGTTAATTAATTCAAAAGTAGTATATACGATTAATGCTCCCAATAAAAATATCAGATTTTTTGTTTCCTAGTGTATTATTATCAGATTTTTTGTTTCCTACAGTTGATTAAAAAGTACTTTAGGAGAACAAGCAAGAATAACCGAGAAACACCAGAAAGGTTGACAATGATGGGGCTAGTCTATAAATATTAAAACATTAGATAACCCAAAGTAGTAGAGATCTACAAATTCATACTGACATAGTGATTGAAAATTTAATAAATAGGGCATGAGGACAAATTACTGTGCATTATTCCATTTAATGTATATAACTATTCCTCCTCGAGGAAGTAAAGCCTAACTTCCACTCCTCAAGTTGTGGGCTGCGCATACGTGATCCTTCCAAAGAGAACAAATACGCGAAAGCAAGGGGGAAAGAGAGTAAAACAACAAGTGAATAGATCTGACAAACGCTACCTCAGCCAATAATCAAGGTCAACATCGACAGTGATAGATCATGTTAATAATATATGCCCTCGAAGATCCTGTTAATAATATATGCACTCGATTGAGGTAGTAAAAATGGCACTTTACCTCTTGTGGTCTTCCTCCCAAAAAGTTCATAACCTCAGGCTAATCATAACACAAACACAGATAAATTGCCCCAATAGAGGGGTATTTTACAACAGAGAGTGGACCAGTACCCTTCAAAACTGTCAAGCTCATCAAAAACAAGCATAAGTCTGAGAAACTGTCACACATGAAGAGTCTAAGGAGACATGATACTAAATTCAATGTGTGATCCTGGATAGGATCCTGCAGAAAAAGGTAAAAACTAAAGGGATCTAAATGAAGTATAATAATATCAGTTAATGATTCACTAATTCTAAAAAAAATGTATCACACTAATGTAGGATGTTAGTAATAGAGGAAACTGGGTGTGGGGTAATATGGGAATGCACTCTATAGATCTTTTCAAATTTTTTTTTGTAACTGTCATAAAAAGTGGTCTAGGAAAAAAAATGCTGCACAAAACAGTTTTATAGATGTTACCTTGTAGCTTTTACCATAGGTTAACTGGAGAATATACTTAGAAGTGGAATTGTTGGTTCATATAATTCAGCTTTGATCTTAAATACTTGTACTAATTTTTCATCCTTACCATCAGTGTAGAAAACTAATTCCATCCTTCTTCCAATAACATACATCTTCATCAATTATATTTTCAGATTTTCAATTTTTTGAAAATTGGCTGCGGTAGAAATATGACATAAATAGTCATTTTAACTTGCATTCCATGGTTGCTGGTGAGATCAATATATCTTTGCCGGTTGTGTTCCTTGGCCATCAGGCCTTCCTCTTCTGTGTATTCATGTTTTTACTTTGACCAGGTTCCTATTTAATAAATTGCGTCTTGTCTTTCACATTTGATTTGTATTCTTTATCTAGTTAGAATATTATCATATATTACATATGTGTCAAATGTCTTTTATTAAACCCTTTTTTAGTGTGTACTCTGTGACACCAAACTCTTAAATATGATGTAGTTAATTTAAATTTATCATTTTTTACTTTATGGTATGTACATCTCTGTTGCTCCTTTGAGAGGACCCATTCTACTGAAATAATAAAGCATTTTATTGCTTTATGCTTTTTTTCCATCAGAAAAAAAGGAAAGCTTATTTAAAAAAAATACATAGAGTCTCCATTGGCACATGAGCAGAATATCCAGAAATGAACAAACCTGCATATGTTAATTTGACATATGATAAAGGTGGCATCTCAATACAGTTGAAGAAAGATGGACCTTTAATAAATGGTACTGAGGTAACTTGTTCTATATAGGAAAAGATAGACAGGTCTGATTAATTCCAAATAGAAGAGATTTAAAAGTAAAAAAATTAAATCATACATGTCTAGAAGAGATCATATACGAATTTTTCTATACCTTTAGAAGCATAAAAAAAAATTCCTTATTAGGACTCAAAATCCAGAAGCAAGAAAATATTGCTAAATTTGACCACATAAAATTAAAAAAAAAATCTTCATGCCATTAACTGAGGAAAAGACAAATGGTAAATAAGAAAAGGTATTTGCAACTTATATCATGGATAAAGGTTTAATTTCCTTTAAGTATCTGTTTAAAACTAGAGAAAAGGCTATCTGCTCCCATAGAAATATGAGAAATGTACACACATCAAAAAAATGCAAATGGTCCTTAAACATATGAAAAGATGCTCAACTTGGTAGTAATATAAGATGCAAATTAAGTTCCACAAGTAAACTATTTCTCCTCTATCAGACTAGCAAAATTTAAAAGTTTGACAACACACTGGCTGGAGCCTCCTGTATGAAGTTGATTAAGAAGCGGTTAAAATCCATTTCCTGGTTTCATTCTGGAGCTCAAATTTTCACCATTAAGTATGATGTAGACTTTTTATAGATATTTTTATCACACTGAGGAAGTTCCCTTTGTAGTTTATTGAGTTATATTTTTATGATAATTGTCTAATTTCATTAAATGCTTTTTCTGCTCCCAATGAAATGATCATGTAATTTTCCCTTTATTTTGTTGAAACGAAATACATTGACTTATTTTCAAATGTTAAACCTATCTTGCGTTCCTGAAATAAATGCCAGTTGGTCATGATATATTGTCCAGTTCTACATATTGCTGGATCTGATTTGTAACACTTTTTCTAGAATTTTGGAGTCTATGTACATGGGAGGTATTAGACTAATGTTTCCTCTTGTAATGTCCTTGTTAGGTTTTGGTATTAAAGTTATGACGACCTCATAAAATAAGTTTGGAAGTGTTTTTGCTGTTCCTATTCTTTGGAAAAGTTTGAGTGAGATGGTATTTCTTTAAATGTCTGAAAGAATTCACCATTGAAGCCATCGGGGTCAGGAGTTTTCATTATGGGAAGCTTTAAATTGTGGATTTGACTTAATATTTATAAGAATCTTCAGCTTTTATTTAGAATCTCCATACCTTCTTGAGCAAATTTTAGTGAATTGTGCTTTTTGAAAACTTTACCCATTTCATCCAGATTTTCATATCCTGCCTTTCTTATAACTGTATCTAAAAAGTAACCAAATAGTTGATGAGGAAATGTTCTTTTTCCTAAAAGAATTCAAGTTTTTAAAATTGTTTTGCTCAAGAACAAATAATTAACTTAGAACATCACTCTCTTGTAACTCCAATGAAATCATGAATCTAGGCCATCATTAGTGGCTGCTTAAAACACTAAGCGGCCCTTTTTTCCCTCACCTGAACAGACCTGCTGGCAGGAAAAGTCCAAGAATGTTCTTTGAAGAAACTGGCCCTAATGGGGATATAAAGATCTGGGAAAGCAGAAGTGGTACTCTCGCAGGGACAGGGAATAGAAAATAGAAAATGGGTTCAATCCCTTTAGCTCTCCACTAAGTCCCCCATCCAGGTGCACTTGCCTATTACTCCCTGACCCCCACCTATCTACAAGGAAGGCCTCCTGCTGCTACCTCTCCCACTGAAACTGTGCCCAGTCTTCCTCTTCAAAGAAGCCATCTGTGAGGAAAGCAGACCTGCAGGACTGCAAAGAAAATTCAATCCAGCTATCTATATTAACAAAAACAATCCTTTTATTCATAAATATAAACTGAAAGCCAAGAATTGCCAGATCTTTAAGAAAAACCAATCCCACAAAGTAAAACATAAGTGAAATACAGATTGCAATAAAAAAAAGATACAAAAAAAGTTCTTAGAAAATGAATGAATAAATATAATTATTGACCTAAAATTTTAACAGCTAAATGATTTAAAAAAAAAAAAACGCCTACAGCCTAAAAAGTCAAATTGATGGGCTACAAGTAAAATTAAGGACTATTCTAGAATATGAAGCAAAAAGAAAACATGGAAAATATTAAAAAAGTTATGCTGCTGTAGGAAGCAACACCCGATGGAGGAAATTTGGACACTCAGACAACTTTGTTAGAGGGAAAGTTTATTAGGTAGGCGGAGCATATGAGGTGAAAGACACAAGCTCCTTCTGGTTAGATTTCTTACAGCTTATATACCCCAGTACTGTTCCATGCAAGGGGCATGTGATTCCTTTGTCTGAGGGTATATGTGCACTTCCTGACTCAGGATGGGAGGGGGAGTTTCAGGTTGGGGCTTCAAGTGGGAAGGAAGTCCAGAAACCACCAGTCCTATCTATTTACAGATCATTAGGTGTAGCAAGTTTCCAGAAGGCCATTTAAAGATATATAGGGTGTGGTTTAATCTACATGATGATGTCATTTCTGCAAGTCCTTTCCTTTGCATTTTTGATGTCCTCTCTTAATACAGGAAAAAACCTAGGCACTCCAACATCTAACTAATCAGTGTTCCAGAAGCAGAGGATAGATAACTATGTCAGAGAATAAAATAATCAAAAGTATTATTAAAATACAATTTGTTAAACACATTGCTGGGGGTATTTCGAAAGAACACAGGGGCCAACAGAAAGTGCTCCCAACGGACAAAGTTGGAAAAATTAGAGCAAAAAAATAAAGTAGTATTGGATTATAGCTCAAAGCATAAATCTCCTTAGGTCCTTATTGATATAATGATTAAATAAACTAATTAATAGGGGAGAAACACATATATCCTGTGCAGAATTCCAAATAATTTATGTAGATACTCCACATTAAAGGAGGGGTAGCATAATTTCTCTCTCCTTAAGCATAGGCTGTACATACTAACTTCCTTCCAAAAGTCCAGTGATAGAACATGGAGAGAAAGATTAACTTTACAGTAGAGAAACCTGACAAACACTAGCTCAGCCAGGTGATCAGGCTCAACATCAACATCAACCAGTGGTAAGTCATGTTAATATTATGTGCCCTTGACATGTGTAATGTGATAAAAATGGCCCTTTACCTCTGTGATCTTCCTCAAAGCCCATAACTCTAGTCTAATCATAAAAACACATCATAAAAATTCCAATAGAGGGGCATTCTACAATATACCTGACTGGTCTTCCTCAAAACTGTTAAGGTCATCAAAAACAAAACAATTTTGAGAAGCTATACACCAAGAGGAGCATAAGAGCACATGATATCCTGGATGGGATCCTGGATAAAAAAAAAATCTGAATAAAGTATAGACTTTAGTTAAAATATATCAGTACTGGTTCATTAACTATAACAAAATGTACCAAACTAATGTAAAATGTTACTAATAGAGGAAACTGTGTGTAAGTCTGGGGGAGATATGAGAACCCTCTATACTATCCTGCTGAATTTCTCCGTAAACCTAAAATTGTTCTAAAAAATAAAGTCTATTAAAAAAGTATAATTTGCTTGAGGCATGAATAGGAATCTCAAGAACCTAAAGAATGCTGAATATAATAAAGGAAAAAGATTGTTTCATTTCCATGATTCTGAATTCTTTCCTATCATACTTTACTAAGCACTTATTTAGGGACTCTCAATCTCACAATCTAGGGAGAGTTTAGACCCTCCCACTGGACTTGGATTTTAATTATTAGCTATATGTAACTTCTATGTAATGACAAAACATACAGCAAAATGACACTAACTTGCATTTTTAACTTACAGTGAATTTCTCTAATTCAGTTTTGAAAAATTTAGAGAGAAATTTACGAAATTTCAAAACACCAAGGTAATAGAAAAAAATCTACAAGGTTTTCAAAGAAAAAAGTTATATGGAAAGGTTAAAAAATCAGACTGGTATCATACAAGACCAGGTACAAGAATACAATGGAGCACTGTCTTCAGAATTCTAGGGAAAAATATTGTCAATATTGAATCATATGAGAACAAAAGATATTGTAAGAATACAAGAATTTGGCAAGTTTACCTCCCACACCTACAAGAATTACTCAGGAAAATAGTTCAACCAAAAATGTAAGTAATCCAAGAAAGAACACGAGATATATATTAAAAAAAAAAAACAGTAGATACTGAGTCTGTCCTAGCTTGGGGGTAGGGGCAGGAAGATTAGAAAAAATTAAGAGGCTTTATTACAACTTGAGGCTTGGAGAATCCTTCACTGAATGGTGATGTTTTATAAACATTTTCTTTTCTATGGCTCTAATCCCACTACTTCATTCTAAATAGAATAATGTTGATATAAAATCAAATCGTGAATTCTGTTCACCTTTTGATGTGTGAGTACTATTTGAATTTATTTTTACCATCTTATTTTATGCTTCCTATTTACTGTTTTCTCTGTGCTTCTTCTTTCCTCCTTTCACTTAGATTTTGCATTGCTTATTTGTATGTTTGAAATGTATCTGTTCACAACCAATAGTAATTCATTTAGGGATTGCTCTTAAATTTTAACATGCACTCAACTTAAATGTAGTAAATAGTTTTGAAACAATACAAGGATTTTGCTACAAATCCAAATATTTCAGTTCTACATTTATTGCTCTTCTACCCCCAAGAGTGCATAACTATTGTTTTACACATGCAGTGCTGGCTTTAGATTACTGTAGTGGAGACTAAAGTCCCACTGAGAACACTATTAGCCAGTATACCCACTGTCTGGCTGTAGTATTAGCTGCTGATGGCTGACAGTTGCACCATTCTCATGATAATTACTCTAAGTAGCTTGGTGCCCTCCTGGCTGGGAGGTTATCCACCCCAACCCTAGGGGCAGACTGTAGCTAGTATTTCATACAGAGAAAAAAAGCCAGCTCCCTTGCCACAGGAGGGACAACTCAGTGGTGCCAGTATTAGATTTTTATTGCTGCTGTAACAAATTATCAACAAATATACTGGATTAAGACACTACCAAATTTATTATCTTACAGGTGTGAAGGTAAGAAGTCCAACATGGGTCCCAGTGAGCTAAAATCAAGTACTCGGCAGGTCTATGTCCTTCCTGGACGTAGAACTGGAGAGTCTGTTTGCTCTTTTCCAGCTTCTAGAGGCTGCTAGCATTCCTTGGCTCATGGCCCCCTTCCTCCATCTTCAAAGCCACAACACAGCCTCTGTCTGATCATCCTTCCACAGTCATAGCTCTATCACTCTTTCTCTTCTGCCTCCCTCTTCCTCTTTAAAGGACTCTTGTGATTACATTGGGCCACCAGGATATTCAAGAATAATCTCTTTGAGACTGGTTGATTAGCAACTTTTAATTCCATCTGTCACCTTCATTCTCCTTTTGCCATATAACCTATGTACTCACAGGTTCAGAGAATTATGATGTAAACATCTTTGGGGAGCTATTATTCTCCCAGGCACAGTGCCTTTCATGCTCCAGAGCTAGTCGCAGAATCAGGCTAAAGTTAGATTCCAGCTGAACCCACATAAAAGGATCTATAAAAGTTGTGTTCTTATTCAACAGTATTTGTCATAGTAATGTATAAAACTTCATAAGAATTTAATAAATTGTTACAAGGATGCAAAAAGATATGCTAAATCCTTATCTACCATAATAGGAAGTCAGTCATTTATCCTAATAGAAAAGTCTTCGTGGTTGGAGTAAACACCAAGAGAACAACCAATATAGCTGATACTCCTCTAGGGAAAAAGCCACTAAGTTGAAGAAAGGTAGAGCAGAGAAGTGCTCCTTTTATTGGAAGCTTTCTGTAGTCAAATACTATTTGACTTCTTGAACTATGCACATTATTTTGACAAAAACAAAAAATAAATTCAGTGAACGAGGAGAAAAGTTAAAAAGAAAAAGGCCCCCAAATGACAATAATCTATTAATTTTAAATTCTTATTCCTCATTCTAAAAAAATAACTTTTGCTAACTACAAATTAACATGTACTCACTATGAAGACTTTAGATGACATAAAAATGTTGAAAATACATGAAAATCTTATATATCATACTCTCAGAGATAGCCTCTATGAACATCCATGTGCATATTTATGCTCAACTATGTAGTTTTTTCAAAATAGTGAGATCACACTGTTTGTAACCTGATTTTATTACTAAAATGTGGATCTCTCGAGATCAATTTATATAGCTCTACATTCCTCACAATAATTGCAGAGAATTCTATCATTTGAATGTACCATTAAAAGTAAAAGTAATTTAACAAAAATCAGAAGGCCAGAGGGTAGCCAGGGAAAAGGTATGCTTATTTTCTCATCTTTAATTATGGAGAGCTAGCAGATATTATCCAAAGTTGGTAAATAGGGACAAGAAGTATAATATTTAAAGTAGTAGAGTTGTCTACTAGAAAACCTACAAAATTAAACAAAAAAGGGTGGGGAAAAAATAAAATATATTTTTAAAAACGGGCAGGGAAGAGTGGATGTGCACAAAATTCCTTAGCTTTCTGAGTGGACATTCATACACAATAAAAACAATCTGAATATAACTATGTTAAAATATATATTAAAAGAATGATTAATAATGATTTTCTCATAAAAGGGTTGAGGGTGGGCATTTATGTTCTTTCTGTGATCAAATAATGTCCCTGCTATTATAAAAAGATATTCCTAAAATATAACTGAAAATAGCTATTTATAAAATAGTACATAAACTATGACTCCATTTTTACACAAAGTACACATAGTATGCGTTTCATACACAGGTAAAAAACCCCAAAGGCCATGTACCAAAATATGGACCATAATTATCTCTAAATACATCATATCATAAACATTCTGTTATTTTTATGCTAACACATTTTTCTACAATGAATATATTTCATTTATATTGCATATTAAAAATCATCTTTTCTTATGAAGGGGATTGGAAGGCTATAAGAACAAAAATTAAAAATCAGTCAAAATGTCCTTATATATCTTCCAAAGGCTAGACTACAAAATACCTATATTCTATATATACACCAAGTTTAATATATCTTACAGTCTTTTCATTCCAACCAAGCCCCACACCAAGTCCTTTCTGATGGAGCCTGCTTCACTGGACTGCTGCACAGAGAAGGTTTCCTACAGGTTGACACCAACTTTAGCACAATGATACGCTTATCACAAGTGCCTCCACTCATTCATATTAACTGAATACCTACCATGAGTAAAGCATTACACAGCATGTGTCACAAGATAGTGACTAACACATAAAACTAACTGCTTCAAATAGTGTACAACATATTGGGGAAATGGTGCAGACATGAGGCAGAACAAGGCATTCTAACAGAGAGGAGACAGTATGGAGGGCACTGATAATATTTTGCACTTTATACAAATATTTTCAAACAAATCAACAGATATTTGGAAATGTACAGGCAAAAATAAAATGCTATCATTTTAAATTTTCATTCATGTTTGGACTCTGAAAGTAGTTATTCCTATAACTCATTTGCACTAAATCATATGCCACATTCTCCTATATTATTATATAACTTTTCATATAGGAACATTTTAGTCTCTATTTGAAGGCAGATATTTCTGTGTCCCCCTCCACTTTCCCAGTGTATCATGCACAGGACACTATAAATATTTCCAAAATGAATTGGGCCAATTACTAGAGCTCCCCACAGTAGCTTGCCCCACTGTATCAGATGAAAGCATCATGCAGATATGCGCAGAGAAGTAAGGCCAAGGTTCCACCTAATGTAGAATATTTTTCCCTTTTAACTCCACAGAAATGAATAGCTTGGCAAGGCAGTAGAGAAAAGCTCAAAGAAGAAAAAACAAGTATTTATAAGCAAAATTATTTCTTATTAAGAAAGTCTGTTTTATTTAGCATTATATCTGAGGCACGAATGAGAGTAAAGAAAAAAAATAATGAAGATCAATCCCACATTCAATTTTAAGGAGTCTTACAATAAGGAAAGCACACAGATCATAACCAATCTTGAAAGTATCAAATGTCTTATTTTGACAATACACAAAATATACTAAGGGGACTTCCTATCAAAAGGAGACAGTCTGAATATCTGCAGAGTCTTTCCAGTCTGAAGACTCCAACACATGTTGTTCTGATGTTTTTCCTAGTATTCCAACCTAGAACTTTATGGACAAAACAAACAATACAGAAAGCTTTTCTGGGCAAAGGAGCCTTGGAGGGAGTGTGATGGCAGCCCTGAGAATCAAGTCAAATGGCCTATTGTTCAATCAACATAATGCTACCAAAAATGTGAAAGCCTTAGCACTTACATCTCAGACTAGATCAAGAAGACAATTCTCTTTAAGCTACAATTTCATAATTATATAGAAAAATCACTGTTTTTCAGGCAGCAAATTAATACTATACTACTAAGTATTTTAAGGTGATTTTACCTCATTGTGAAGAAGGGGATAAAATAATAATTAGAATTTTTAGAAATGGGAAGGGAACCTCACTCAAAGTTAGTAAAATAAATCAGTGACCCAACTATATGTATCCTCAAAATAATTAGTTCTGCTCAGGCTGCCACGATAAATAAATTAATAAAAATATAAAAGCTTATATACAAAGGAAATATATTTTACAACTACAGACATCAAAAAAAGAAAAAGAGCTTTAAACATGTAATAGTTCCTTAGAAGAGCCTTCCTTAAAACTGTTTACTACAGTTAGTATATAAGCAAAGTATAAATTGCAGGGAAAAACAACCTAAAAATTGGTATTAAATCTCTTTAATATCTTTAAATTCTACTATTTCTAAATCCTTCCACAAAAGGGCATTACAGCTCTTCAGTTGATTGTAAACATATCTTTAAACACAAGTCAGTCCTAAACAAGCTGTAATACAAACTTTTAATTATCAGCACTATATACTATAAAGCACTATGAAGAACATCTGATGTAAATAAATGAAAGCTATATTTTGCTCAGGAATACTATTATACACATACCATATAGGTTGTTTTACAGCAGATACTAGTTTACCAAACTTCAGATGACAAGAAACTAAATTGTAAGTTTGATGTTGTTCAGCTAGTTGTTTATCATCGCCCTGGAGAGTCTGGCAGCGTGTAATGTTGAGAGCCCACCTTGTCTCCACCACTTTTCTTCTCACAGATGACGCCACTGTGGTAGAATATTCATATCCTTAAGATGCGAGGCCTAGCAAAAAGCCTCCCACAAATCCACTGGATATCACAATGTTCTGTTTGACAAATTCTGTTGCCTGAAACATAAAGTTAAGTTTAAACAAAAATACTCTTAATTATGCTTCAAAATGAGAGAACCTCAAAAACATTATCCTAAATGAAATAAGACAGACCAAAAAGGGCAAATGTTGTATGATTCCACTTACATGAACAGTCAAAGCCACTGAGACAGTAAACAGAAGACAGGTTACCAAGGGTTAGGGAGAGGGGGTTAACTGTGGGAGTTACTACTTAATGGTAAGAGTTTCTGTTTGGGATGATGAAAAAGCTCTGAAAAAGGATAGTGGTGATCGCTGCACGAAAGTGTGAATGCACTATCTGCAAATGAACTGTGCATTTAAAAATAGTTAAAATATTAAGTTTTGTTATGTATATTTTACCACAGTAAGAAAAACAAAATAAAAATTAAAAAATACTTCTTAATTATTGAATCTGGAATGTTTTTAGTGGTTTTCCTCAATTCAATAAATACTGAGCAAAAATTCTTAAGTACCTACTATAGCAGGTGCCAACCACCACACAAAATGCCAGGGTTGTCCATATAAACTAAAGAGCCTAGAGTACCCAGTCAAGCCCAGTAAGTTTCTTGGCTATTGAGATTATAGGTATATTTAACAGCTACTGAGTGCCTATACTCTGTGCCAATCATTGTTATAGGCCCCAAAGCTATAGCCAAGCAATAATCTCAAAGATAAAAAGAAATCTACCTATAGTGCATGCATAAATGGTCCATTCAGCAAGTTATTAATACAGATTATGTAATAAATTCCCACAGCAGTGTACAATGATATTTACTAACAATCCACTTACCCAGTAAGAAAATGTGCATAATCAAAAAAAAAATACTACATTGATAAAAAAAGTTTTAACCCAAATAAAATCACGAAGCAATTAGACAAAGCCTAACTGTGAGATAGTCTGACTAGATGCTTCACAAATGTGTCATGAAAGACAGAAAAACAAAACAAAAACGCAGATGAAGTGATTGTTCAAGATTGAAGGAGGTTTCAAAAACATGACAACCAAATGCAATAAATAATTCTCGATTACAGAAAAAAGGTATCAAAGATATTTTGTGAAAACTGAAGAGGAGGTAATACTTCCCAACTCATTTTATGAGGGCAATATTACTCTGATACCAAAACCTGGCAAAGATAACACAAAAAAGAAAACTACACACCAAAATCTCTCATGAACACAGATGCAAAAAGCATAAATAAGATACTAGTGAACTGAATACAGCAACATATTAAAAAGATTATACACCATGACCAAGTGGGCTTCATCCTAGAATCACAGGATAGTTCAACATATGCAAATTGATTAATGTGATACAGCACATAAACAAATTAAAAAATAAGAATCATACGATCATATCAATAGAGGCAGAAAAACCTTCGACAAGATACACCATCCATTTATGATCAAAACACTTAACAAAATCAGTATATAAGGAAATTACCTTAACATATAAAGGCCATCTATGACAAACCCTCAGCCAACATTATACTTAATGGTAAAAACTAAAAACCCTCCAAGATGAGGAACAAAGTAAGCCTGTCCACTATCGCCACTCTTATTCAATACATATAACACTAGAGGTCCTGACGAGTGCAATCAGGCAAGAGAAAGATATAAAAGGCATCAAAAATAGGAAACGAAGAAGTCAAACTGTTACTATCTGCAGATAACATGATTCTCTATATAGAAAATCCTAAGGACTCCATAAGAACACTACTAGAAACAATAAACAAATACAATAAAGTATCTAGATACAAAATCAACATTCAAAAATCCACAGCATTCCTATACTCTAATAATGACGTGTCAGAAAGAGTAGAAAAAAATAATTCCTTTTTGAATTGCAACAAAAAAGAATAAAATACCTAGAATAAATTTAACGAAACATGTGAAGGACCTATATAATGAAAACTGTAAGATCCTATTAAAAGAAATCTAAGATACAAAGAAATGGAAAGATATTCCATGTTCTTGGGTTAGAAGAACCAACATAGTTGAAATTACCATATTACCTAAAGCCTTTAATGCAATCCCTATCAAAATCCCATTGGCATTTTTTAAGGAAATAGAACAAAACATCATCAGATTTGTATGGAAGCACAAAAGATCCCAAAATGACAAAGCCATTCTGAAAAAAAAAAGAATGAGCCTGGAGGCATCACTCTCTGCCTGACTTCAAATTATACTACAAAGCGACATTAATCAAAATGGCATGGAATTGACAGAAAAACAGACACACGGACCAGTGGAACAGAATCAAGAGTCCAGAAGTAAACCCATATTTATATGGGCAAATAATTATTGACAAAGAAGCCAAAAATATCCAATGGAGAAAGGAAATCCTCTTCAATAAGTGGTGTGGGGAAAACTGGAAAGCCACCTGCAAAAGAATGAAACTAGACTGTTGTCTATCACCACACACCAAAAGTAACTCAAAATGGATAAGGACCTGAATATAAGACCTGAAACAATAAAATGCATGGAAGAAAACCAAGGAATTAAACTGAAGGACCTTGGACTTAAAGAGGATTTATGAATTTGACCTCAAAAACAAGGGAAGTAAAGGCTAAAATAAATGTGGGACTACAGCAAACTAAAAAGCTGCTGTTCAACAAAAGAAATCGTCAACAAGATAAAGAGATAACCATCCAAATGGGAAAATATTTTCAAACAACGCCTCCAATAAGGGCCTAATATCCAAAATATACAAAGAACTCATACAACTCAATGACAACAAAAAACAAATGCTCCAATCAAAAAAATGGGCACAGGACATGAACATAGACTTCTCCCTAAAGGACATACAAATGGCCAACAAATATTTGAAAAGATGATCAACATCACTAACTATTAAGGAAATGCAAATCAAACCACAATGAGATACCATCTCACACCTGTTAGAATAGCTATAATCAACAGGACAAGTAATAAATGTTGGAGAGGATGTGGAGAAAAAAGAACCCTCATACACAGCTGGTAGGAATGCAAATTGGTACAGCCACTATAGAAAACAGTATGGAGCTTCCTTAAAAAACTAAGAATTGATGTACCATATGGTCCAGCAATCCCTTTACTAGGTATTTACCCCAAGGACTTGAAAATCCATATCTAAAATGATATTTGCACACTGATGTTCATAGCAGCATCATTCACAGTATCCAGGGCATGGAAGCAACTGAAATTTCCTATGATAGATGACTGGCTAAAGAAGCTGTGGTACATATATACAATGGAATATTACTCAGCCATAAGAGATGAAATACTGCCATTTGTGACAACATGGATGGACCTCGAGATAATCATGCTAACGAAAATAAGGCAGACAGAAAAAGTTGAAAATCACATGATATCACTTATATGTGAGATATAAACCTAAAAGCAACAAATCAACAGGATAAACAAACAGAGACCTCATGGACAGGACCTAAGACTAGTGGTTACCCACAGGGAGTAGGGTGGCGCGAGGTGGAGGTAGATGGGATAAAGGGGGTCCAATATGTAGTGACAGAAAGAAAATCTAACTATGGGAAGTGAACAACAGTGTAAACATATATATGCCTTACTGTTAAAGTGTACAGCTGAAACTTATTGGATTTCATTAACCAATGACACCATAAAAAGAAATTAATTTTTTTTAAAGATTTTGTGGAAAAAATTTTTAATGTGGACTATATATACTAGGAAATATTATATCATGTTAATATTTGGGGATTAAAAGGGTAATAGTAGTTATATAGGAGAATATCCATATTCAAGAGATATGTGCAAAGTATTTCAGTGTGAAAAGTCATTCTTAAACAATTTAGAAAAAGAAAAGTGAAAATCCCACACACATATACATATATATACATATAAATACATACACAGAGATAAAGCAAATGCTACAAAATGTGAACAATTTGGTGAATAGATGAAGAAAATATGAGTATTCACCCTCTTTGTGTTTCGATTTTGCAACTGGTTTGAAATTTTTTGAAATAAAAAGTGAGAGAACTAAAAGGATAGAACAAAAATAAAGACAAAGGAGTACTCAATTCAATTCTAAACATAGTACCAGAAGAAAATAGACAAATATACATTAAAAACATTAATAAAACTAATAGTTATAAAATATACACATTTTAAAAACTTTCACCTCAAGAAAAAAAATAGGTAGTTTTAGTTTTACCATACCTTGTCTACACATATACACATTTGTAAAAGCAGAGGAAAAATTCTGGATAAATAATGTTATCAGCTATATGCAGATAAAAGTAGGTAGAGAAAGGGAGAGAAAATTATGTTAACTACTACCAAAAAAAAATGATAGATTTAGATGGTACCTTGATCCCAAATTTTAACCCTCTGGACATGACCAAAAACATCAATTTCTTTAAAAGATAATCCCCAGTCACATTTTCTGCTAAGCCAGACCCATCAAAAAATAAATAAAAAAGAGGCAAAAATGCACATTGTCTTACTTCTTCAATTATGTTGTTGATTTCAGGTGCTGCCTTATTTGCTCGTTTCTTAATCTGTCTTTTCGCTTTGTTTACACCTTTTTCAACTTTCTTCCAGTCGATCTGCACATAGCCACTGTGACTAGCAATCTATAAAAATGTAATAAAAATAGTTAATTCTAAACCAACTAGGTTAACGAATCTATTATCCAGGAATATATAAACATTCAGATTTTGAGAAATCTATGAAGCTTAGAGGTGAGAAATCACAATTCATTTACTAATTTATTCACTTAACAGATACTGAGTGCCTACTCCATGTACCAAGCACTGTTCCAGGCCCCCAAGCTATAGCCAAGAACAAGAGAGCATAAGTCTCCAACCTCAGAGAACTTCAGGTCCATTACTGAAAACAGACATTAAGCAAAAATAATTACTTGGATGTGATGAACACCAATAAAAAAATATATATATATAAGAGGGATCATTTTATAAACTATATAAATGTCTAACCAATGTACTGTATACTTGAAACTAACAAAATAAAATTTTAAAAAATTATAGTATGATGGGAAAAGGTTTCAAAAATTATATTATAACTGTACTATAATTCTATCATAACTTTTGGAATTTAGTAATTAGCTAAAAAGACAGATTATCAAAATTATACAGCTAATAAAAAAGCACCTTTTTATTAAAAAAATGTTTAATTACAAGAGATCAGAAGTGGATCAGTTATTAGGTCCCTAAAGCAATCCAAAGTAGCTTGATAAAGACTCTTCCCTAGATCTGACTCTACTTAAATTAAGACTAATTTCTGGTAATTGCTTTTGAAAGTAGAAGATAAAAGAAATATGCTCTACATAAGTTTCATGCCATAAATCCTTTTAATAAAACTATAGCTAAATGCCTATTAACCATACGAAAAAGTCTCATGGTACTACTGAGACACTGAAAAATCTGAACAGGTACAATACTATGTGTGTAAGCCAGTACAGTTAGTTAGTCCCTCCACACGATAAAATCGAAATATAAAGAATCACATAAGTAGTAAAGAATTAGGCTTTGTATCACTTCTACCAAACTTAGTTTTCTTTATAATCTTTTAATGCATCCCTTTGACTATTAACCACACAGAAAATACTTCAAATAATTAAAACAGCTGATTTTATATAAACAGGTTGCAAGTCATAGGCTCCATTTTCACTATGAATGACTACATAAAAGAACTTACTACATTTCTTCCTGTATTTATTTACTATCACTTCAAACTCTATCCTCAGCAAAATAGTGGTGATCAGACCAAATAGCAAGTGAAAGCTTTTCCAAGCAGTAGTTGACACAGTAATTGGGTCACAGGCATGGAGATGATGATGAACCCTAGTGACTCTCCCATAGATAGCGACTATAAGCCCTGGTTAAAATACAAGAGCTCAATACTTAACAAAAGCAAGCAGATTTTGAAGAGGAGTTGAAATTTGTAGGTAGGGTAACCAATATAAGGTGAGTTGCCCATTTTTCTGGCTTTATCCTGAGGGTGGGATGTAGTTTCAGGGTGGATAACACTTCAATAGAAAATATATACCATCTTTCCAGACTGAAGAACTAGAGTACAGAGCCCAGGACAATAACAACTACCAAAACAAACAGAGCTAAAGAAGGGGAGTCCCAAATTCTATAGGTAAACTCTGTCCAAATCATGAACCACACATCCATGGGGCAGAACCAAGCATTCTGGCTAAGGATAAAAGAAACTGAGATTTGAGCTGCTACCCACGACAGGTAAAATAAGTTTACAATTTGAGTCTAACCAAGTTAATTGCCTGCTAAAATCAAAACATCAACACACTTCAGAGGAATAAAACAATCCAGAGTCTCTACAATATAACACTGCCAATGCCCAGGATAAAATCCAAAGTGATTTGATAAAAGAGAAAATATGGCCTAGTCTCAAAAGAAAATAAAGAAATGCCAACCCTGAGATGACCCAGATATTGAAATTATAAGGACTTTAAAACAGCCATCATAACTATGCTCAATGAGGTAAAGAGAACTATGCTTGTAAGCAATAAAAAGATAAGAAATCTCACCTGAGAGACAGAAAAATATAAAAAGAACCAAATGGAAATTCTAGAATTGGAATATACAATATCTGAAATAAATGTACTGGATAGACTTAATGGCAGAAGGTAGACAACAAAAAGGTAAAGAGTCAGTGAATTTGAAGCTACATTACTAGAAATTATACGGTCTGAAAAAAAAAAGATTGAAAAAAAAAATGAACAAAGCTTCAGGACATTATCAAAATGCCTAACATGTATGTGATCACAGTCAAGTTCAGAAGGAGAGGAGAGAAAGGAGGGAACAAACATTTAAAGAAATAATGGCTAAAACCTTCCCAAACATGGTTAAAGATATAAATTTGCAGATTCAAGCAGCTCAGTGAACTCCAGGTAATGACACTCAGACTATGTGTGAGTGGGGAGGGGAGGAGGAGTATCAAGTGTGTGTTGGGCAGGGGGGTGCAGAGGGGGAGGCGTGGCACAGTGTTTAATAAATGATAGCTAAATTCTCATATTCCATACTGGGAAATCAACAGTTAATACCTCAAACTGATATATCAAGAAATGTCCAATTAACTTGTTATTTTTACAAAAAGATAAATACCTTAAAAGTCAGGCAGCTAAAAGTTCAAAGTGGTTCCTTCAAGGGGAGGGGAAAATGGGTGGAGGTAGTGAGAATGGCAGAATATTACTCTAATCTGCAACAAGCCTTGTACATGTGTTTGACTCTTTGAATCATGGGCATATACAACTCCAGAAAAATAAATTTAAAAGATTTACATACCACTGTCTATTTTAAGATGGCAGTGTGATAAATACCTACTGGAAAACACTTAAATATTGAGTTACTAGAAAAAGTTTTAAGGTCTAAATAAACTAATATTTATCTTTAAATATAAGTAAAGATAACAAAATTATGAAAGTGGGCCAAAAAAATATGAGGTAATTAGCCTAAAAGCCATTTGTTACTCTTATTTCCTGTTTCCTTCTACTGAATTTTCAATGTCAGTCATGTTTGTGGGAAAAAAATGATTTGATGCAAACAAGTCACCTGTTCTTTTGCTTAGTGACTTCAAAAAATATTGGACTAGGCCCGAAGAAGTAGAAGGTAGCAATGTGGACTGTAATAGTACATATTGCGTGGTCTGAAATGGACTTCTGAAAAACTGACAGAGTGGATTGCAATATATAATTTTCAGTATTCTGTGAACATTTCAGGAAACTCTGCTTCAGTCCAGTACCCCTTTCCACTAAACAGAAATGACAACTGAGTTTTCAAACAGCTATAGAATTAAATATCTTAATTCTTGATAAGTCTATAAATAGTTTAATTCTTGATTCTATATAAGCCCAAGTCAAAATCAGCTTAAATAAAATTCTCTTGTATACCAATGCTGGCATATTCACCCAAAGGACTAAATTTAGATATTAACCATATTCTTTTTTACCTCTTACCACAAGTAATAAGCAATTGCTCCTAATAATGCCATCAACAGAAAAAAAAAGAAAAACACATTTTTTAATAGTTGTTTAATAAACAAATCAAAATCTGTGCTTAACACATACAAATCCCATCCCTTTGGACGTTAGGCAACAACACTGGCTATTAAATGATCGATAGCTTAAGTGCTGAAATCAGATTTTGGTTGCTATGACCATCAATCATTTTTAAAATCTGGTATAACTGATAGTTCTCTGTATCTTTAAAATTGTTGCTAACATTCATTCTCAGAGATTTTCAATTTCAGGGAATGATATTTTTGGACAAATATGTGGCAAACAGGCATGAATGCCAGATAACATCCTGACAAACAACCTCTAACAGCAAAATATTTTTAAATCTTAGAGGAACATGAATGAAACTAAAATTTCAAATCCATCTGCCTCAGAAATAGGATTATGGATAATTTTTTAAACTCAATTTTCCACTTTCTATATTATTATGGTTTCCTACTTTTAAAAAGCATGTTTGAAGTTGCTAACAGCAATTTCCTCTGGGAAGGAAAACTAATGGCTAGGAAACGGGAAACGGAAAAGAGACCTTTTGAATTTTATATACTGTGTGTGTGAATTTTAAATGCATGTTTTAAATGGTCAGGATGAGTAGGTTTATATTATTGATGAAATATTTACTTTGCTAAGGAGATGCTTCAAGGGAAATTTAGGTAAGTAATAAAAAAATGAGACACCTCAAATTTTGTTTGTTTTTTTAATAACTGGGACCATATTATGCTTAAAAAACTTAGAAGCATTTACATTGTCTGTCATGACAGATACCAACTTTCAAAACTCATTTTATTTTTTCCATAAACTGATGCCTAAAAGAAAAATTCTATCATCTATTAAAATAGATGAAGTGGCTAAAACTTGACTTTCTCAGTTCCCAAGGACTACATATATAAGCAGAGGCAAGGAACTAAAGCTCTTTTTTTTTTACTTTTATTAAATTTAGTGGATGACATAGGTTAATAAAATTATACAAGTTTCAAGTATACAATTCTATAAGACATCATCTGTATAGTGCATTGTGTGCTCACCACCCAAAGAAGGAACTAAAGTTTTTACATACCTGCAGGAGAAGAAAGCCACCACCTACTGCAGTTGCTGCAAGTTTTCCAACTTTCTGAAACAAAAATCCTGCACACCTTTTGTGAAAGAAATAAGAGAAGATGAGATCGATGATGTACTCAACTGTCTTCTATGTTTCATTACTTTCCTAACAGAATCTTAACATCTTCCCACTTCTGCTCATGTCCCCTATCTGCTCAGAAACCTCCAGTGTTCCCTTTCAGTTATATAAGCTACTCAAAAGTACACAATCTAAATTGTCTGAGGTGTGTGCTTTAGGAATGGAAAGAAAAGAAGGGAAATTTACAGGAAATAAAGATTGGCTGCCGAAACTGAACGTTGAATATTCAGGGATTCATTATACTTTCTTCTACATTTCTAAAGTTGAAATTCCCCATAAGAGAAGGGATTTGTTTTAATATAGTCAAGATGTTCTACACACCTAATTCTCCCCCACTCTACCCAAACCTTCTGCTCCAACCCAATTAGTTTCCAAATAGGTCATCACTGTTGCTCAAGCTATTACTCTCCCTGTTTCTAGGGTTTTCTACCTAGCTCTACACTATCTAAAGCTTTTCTACCCTTTAAGATCCAGCTAGAATTCCATCTCATGGCTTCCTGACCTATATCTAAATGAATCTCTATATTAAACTCATTTTGTCTCATCTATCCTGAATGTCACCCCATACTCCTTTTGTGATTATTTTCCCTCAGTGAGCTCATACATACCCTTCAGTATTCCAGATCCATCATGTGCAAAAGAATCTTGCTAACTCTAGCCTTCTGTACTGGGTTAGTGGCCCCCAAAATTCATGCCATTCCCAGAACCTCAGAATGTCACTTTATTTAAAAGGTTACTGCAGATGTAATTTAAGATGAGGCCATACTGGAGTTGGGTGGGCCTTAAATCTAATATGACTTAATCCAGTATGTCATAGAGACACACAGAGGGAAGATGGCCATGTGATGGCAGGACAGAGACTGTACTAAGTCTACACGCCAACGAAAGCCAGAGATTGCTGGCAACCACCAGAAGCTAGATAATAAGCATAGAACAGATTCAGCCTCCAAGAAGAACCAACACTGCCAACACCTTTGAGACTTCTAGCTCCCAGACCTGTGAGAGAATAAACTTCTTTTGTTTAAAGCCACCTAGTTGTGGTACTTCGTTACAACAGCCCTAGGAAACTAATATGCCTTCATAAATGGAAAATTTACATTTCCAATCACATGAAGAACTCCTCCAGCACCCAGAACCACATAGAGGCTTACCTTGTTTTGTTGTGCTTCACTTTACTGCACTTCACAGATGCTGCATTTTTTAAAAATTGAAGGCAACACCCTCCACCAGCAAAAAAGATTACCACTCTCATTGTTGTGGTAGTCTGGAATGGAACCCATAATATCTCTGAGGTATGCCAGTATTCAAAACACCCCAAAACATCATCTTTCCAACCAAACCAATTGTTGCTAAGCTCCCAATTTGAAAGTGATAGTACCATTCTCGACACTTGCCACCTCATATTCATCTCAGACTCTGCTTCTTCATCATCTTCAGGGTCCAACTAATTACCAATTCTATATACTCTATCTTCAAAACATTTGACTCATCTTCTTTGCACTCTCAAAGGCATCATTACCTTGTTCCCAGACCACACTAAGTAATCTTCCATACCCTCTAACAAATCTTCACACCTCCCATCCCTCCTAGCAACCACTCATCCTAACATGCTTTAATTTATTGTTAAAAAAAAAACCCTACAACTACCTATAGCTAAATATAATCACCTCAGCCTCCCACGCATGTCCTGAATTAGTCTGAATTGTTAACTAGCTAGGTTAATGTCTATTAACCATTCTTTCTTAATGTATGCCATGACAGTACATCTACTTATACCCTAAGAAAACTGCAAAAATTTACCACACTGAATCTAAACTCATTGCAACAAATCACTTGTGTAGTACGAGTTCTATTACACAGTTCCTGGGCCAACACCTGGCTATTATCCAAACATGTGTATTACTACAAAGATCATGTTCCTCAGTAGAGAAGTCAGCAACAAAGGCTCTGAAAAGGGAGTGGAGGAGGCAAGCAACAGCCAGGTCTCCACAATATCCCAGGAAGCGTGCTCCACAAACATGGCTGTCCTTTGCTTAATGGCATGAGCCACTAAAATGAACTTCCTAACTTCTCCTGCTCTGTCTCTAGGCTCTCCAAGCAAACTTCTGCCAATTATGGGGCTTCTCACTGAGTTTGACTTACAAGGAGAAAACACACAATGATTTAATTCTATTGCTCAATTATTTTTTAGTCTCTTTTAAGATGGGGATTTAGGACCTGACTCACATTAACTAATCACCCATGGCACCAAATTGTGAGCTTATTTAAGCAGAAAACCAGACCCTGAATTGTGGGGATCAAGGTACAACCAGCCTATGGGGCATCACCTGAATAACCAGGTCCCTAACCAAGCATCTCTCTTTTAATTGCAGGCTTTTTCCATAAACAGCATTAATAGGCACACATCATGAATAAATACTGTACTTCTGCATCAAAGAACCATCACAATGAATATTTATACCATAAAATGGCATTTACAAAAAGGCATATGAGTGCACCATTGTTCTAAAGTGTGTGTAAAATACAAATTTAAAAAATTAATTTTATACTTATCAAGTTTAAGTATGTAAATATTTAAATTAATATAAGATGAATTTAACCTAGAATCTAAGAAAAAATGATTATGCACAAGTTAAGCACCCATATCAACTTCAAAAATTCTCTATGGTCATGAACATTTCAAAATAAAGGGTCAAACTTGTTTCTGACCCTTGTTATTTGGCTTATCTTTTAAGAATAACAGAATTATACTTATAGTAACAATTATGTAATCGTGTGGCCTAAAATGTTAACAGGTTACATTAATGCTTATTAACCATTTAATGTACCCCACAATATTATTAGTTAGTAATCAGCCCTTTAATTTCAACAGAGGCTCAATGTTCTACAACTCTTCAAATATACAATCCAACTAGCCCACAAAAATCAACAGAATCATCTGTATCACAATAACTTTTACTGAGAATTTTACACTGCTCTCTATAGTGCAGACAATCCTGGACACCAGTTCTACTGTGGGAGTTCTCATGGGTTTTTCCAGTTGTTAGCAGTGAACAAGTAAAATATATAATTAACTCTTACCTATTTCTTCCTCTTTACTACCACTGAATCAGATCTACTACATTTGCTAAATTTGAGAAGGGGTTAAATAAATAAAGAATCAAAGGAAGGGGAGGAAGGAAGGGTGGAATAGTGGTGGGCACAGGGGAGGGAGATCACCAAAACCCAACAGTCTCTGAGTATAGATTACACTAATCATATCACACAGAAAAGCCTCAAGGTAGAACTCATCTGGGATTAATAGTGTAAACCCACTGAGTGAGCCACAGTAACTGTCCCATGCACAAAAGGGCAGCAGTCAGGCTCCAATGAAATGTGATGCAAAAGATGTTGTTCTCACCAGCCAGTCACTCCACCCATTACAATCTGTGTGGCTACTGAGTATTTTTCTACCATAGGTCCAGAACTGTGGCCAAACACTCGATTCCACCAGTGGTGTCTTCTTGCATACTCAGTTAAATCCAACACTTCGTAAGATTCGTCATCACTTTCATATTCTTCAAAATACAAAATGGGAAAAATAAACTTAGAGTCAACCGAAAGTCAGAAACGTACTACACAATTCTTATCTGCTACATACAACTCACTGTCACTTCTGGACTACAGTTGAAAATACCCAGATAAAAACATTAAGAGTTTGTTACATATAATCCCTGACACTTAGGGCCTCGAGTAAAGGGTCTAGCATTCCCTTTCCAGAGGCCCAAGGCCAGCCTGGGGAGTCCGAGCCACGGCCAGGTCACAGTTACACAGCAGCAAGGGGTTACCCCCAAAATCTCAATAGGGTCAGATCAGTTTCACAGCATGAAGGATCACCCCCAAATCTCAGTAGGGCCAGGGCCAGAGCAGGATCCATTTCATTAACGGGAGAAAGAGGAAATCCTCCTCTGACAGAACCAGTTAGAGGTTCAGCAAAAAGAAATCACTTCGTACTGAAAAACATGTTTGAAGACGAAAATGAAGGGCCAGAGGTGAAGGTAAGGCCGGAGAAGGGCTGGGCTATGGGCGAGTGTCGCACTTCCCCTAAGTTCCCCAGAGGGGAAGGAGCCTAGATCCGAGGGGGTGCTCAAAAGGGCTGCCTCAAAAAAAAAAAAAAAAGGCCCAGGAACCATGGGGGGCAGGGAAATAAAAAGGCGCCCCGGGAGCAAGGTCGAGACCTGTGAGCCGCGTCTTAGATACTACTTCGGGCCCCGGCCGCTCACCTTGGGGAGGGGGATTCCGGGTCGCCATGATACCTCCGGCGGCCTGTATTGAGGGTGATCCCCGCCCACCCTGCCTCTCCCTACTACTTTAAGAGCCGCTCTAGGCCCAGGTGGAAGTCTATGGTCTCTTTTTTCCTCCTCCTTCTTCTCCTCTTAGCGCGTTATCCTGTCTCCGCCCCCTTCTCTCAGCGCAGGGTCTTCCGCGCAAGCGCAAGACTCGGGGGTGGGGGAGGAGGGAAGTCGGAGAGCCGCCCCGCGAGGACTTGTGGGAGCTGTAGTTCGTTGCTCTCCGCAACTCTGGCTTCCTGCCCCACCCCCTAGAATTTTCACATCCTAAATTATTGTTAGTTTTAAAGAGCCTCAGGGCTAGAGGGTTCATCACATGATGGTATAAAGCGAAAACTAGCATGGCATTTTAACACTATGGCTATTCAAACCCTTGAAAAAAGGCTCTCAAAAAGAGATTAAGAGAAACCCAGTTCACACTGTCCTAAGAAGGCAAGCTCACCAACGGGTGGAAAATTTTTCTAACGTGCTGCTGCTGGGAATTGGAACTTTTTTATCCACTTCCTCTCCACACGTCTCCTGCCAGTAACCCAAGGGAGGTAGAGAACAGCCTAGGAACTGACCTGACTCGAGTTATTCCAGAAGACATAATTTTTTAAGCATCATTTTATTTAAATCCGACAAAAGAATGAGGTCAAGTTCTAAAAGCCCCACAGATTTTGTAGAATGAAAAACCGTGATCACTAAGCAGCTAATTCAGGTTCACATAAACCAGCCCCCAAACTTGTTTTGAACTTGCATTGTACCTGCATTTACTATACAATTAAAATAGCCCTCTCAGTGTTCATTGTAATGGAAAAACAAGTTCTCATGCAGGTTGCATTACATAAAATATTGACTTAGAAAATCACATGTAACTTTTCAAATCCTGGAGCTTTAAATGCAAGGGTTGATTCTCTGAAGTTCCTCAACCTGTGGCCCCCAAAATGTAATTCTAAGACTGGCTGGAGATGTTAGTATTCAAAGACAATTACTTTGTATAAGATTTCACTTTTCAAAGACAAAACAACTTTAAGGGACACAACCTCAGATGTCCTCACTGAAATATTTTTCCAAAAGTTACAAATTTGAGTTCGTACACCCCTTCCTTCCCATTGCCCACCTAATGAGATGCTTACAAGTAGAGAAATAGCAAATTATGAGCCATTGAAGAGAAAGGAGAAAAACAAGACAAATTACAAATTGAAAGAGCAAAATATATCGTTGACTGGGCCAATGACATCCAAATGACACTTTCATATACTTCTAGTAATATCTGCCAACCACAGAAAGAAGTCACTGTTTATAATTAAATAGTTAAGGAGAAATTAGGGAGACAATGGAAATAAGACACTGCCCTGAAGATGCCAAAGAATAGACCTCTGTATTTAAGTTATATCCTATTGACCCTGAAAAGAATGTACCTGCCCAAAAGGACTCCTCGTGGTTAATTGGGTTCAAATTCATAGCAAGAGTCTAGCAGCCATTATTTACAAAGATCCATAATACACACTGCATTTCACAAAAAAGCTGCCCTGAAATACCTGCCTCCTGTACTGCATTCCTGCTATTCTGATCAGACCCTTATAAAGGAACTCCTAGACTGGTAAATCAGCCAATGGGCTGAAGAGATGACCCAGCCAACTGGGGCTGGCAGCTATATCGTCATTTGCACATTCACTAACCAATCAGAGCAGCTCCACTTCAATCAATCTGGTCAGCGCTATTTGGACCAAGCAAACAGTGAGGATTTGGAGTCCTCATTTACATAGAAATGAACCAATCAGAAACCAGGGGAAGGCGCTGTTCTCTAAATAAGCCAACTTCCCCTCTCCCTCAATGGAGGTCACTTTCAGTTTCCATCAAAGATTCTATTTCCCTGGCTGGGGCTGCAACACCAGAGCTATAACAACAAGGTCTCCTCACCCAGACTGCCTCACCAGTGCTACCTCACAGCCATGCTGTTCCACAACCATGCGGTTCCATGAGATTGAGTTATCTCACACTGTGCTATTACACAGCTGAGCTATTTCACAATTGAGCTGCTTTCACTGAATAAAGTCTCTTCCCTCACAGCACACCAAATTGGGAATTCCTGTTGGCGTCGAATTGATGACAACAAGCTTCAGCTGTCAATCCAAAAATGAATTAAAAGGCAATCATTTCTCTAAAGGCCTTGAGGGATGAGAAGGAACCTTTTAATGCTCTTCCCTTCCTTCTTACAGCAATATGCCCTTGCCATTACCTTAAAGAAGTTGGTTGTATAATATGTTTTTCTAAATGTGAATTTTTTTCTTACCCAGTAGAGAAAAGGCTATCATTTTGTCGGCTCAATGATAAATGGTTTATTGTGTAAATTGTATACACAAACATTAATAGGCTCTATGATCTTCCTGGTTGGTTCAAGTGGGTGATTTTTTTATAATTCCCATTTTAAATAGTGTATTTTTTTTTCCAGTCAGCACTAATAAACATTTTCATTGTGAACACATTTATCTACAACTGTACCAAAACATAATTTGGGTAGTCTCCAACTTTTCAATGGGTAGTGTTCCAAAAGTTTATGAGTAACTTATCTGAAATAGAGAACATTTTCTATTTATTTCATAATGAAGCTGTAATAAAACTATTCCTTTCTGATCGCCACCTTTCTTCATTGTCTTTGGAAACCTCATTTGTTAAAAACAATTTAGACAGAATTGAGAAAAACAAAAGGCAGACAAAACAACAAACAGAAGAGCATTTTACACTCCCTGGGCAACCTAATCTCCCCATTGGCTAGACCGTCACTCCCTACTAGATATCTGCATTTGAATGACCTACAAATTCAAAAAATTTAAACCAGCTCTACACTATCCTTGAAGCTACCCAAAAGAATAACAAATTCAGTCACTTTTTTTTCCCTTCCCTTTTCTCCCACAGTTAAACAGTCATTTATCATGTACTTGCAACTACCTAGGCTGTGGCATCCATTTTCAAGGCTATCCTTTAAATCACTACAATGGCCTCTCAATTGGCTTCTTTCTACTTTCTCTTGCCTCTCCCAATCTCACCCCAATCCAATCTATTCTGTCACTAGATCTTCCCTACTAAAACCTGACTGCAGGTGACCCTTGAACAACACAGATTTGAACTGCACAAATCCCTTACACGCTGATTTTTTTTTGATAAATACTGTAAATATATTTTCTCTTCCTTTATGATTTTTCTTAATAACATTTTATTTTCTCTAGCTTACTTTTGTTTAAGAGAAAAACCACAGGCCCAAAACGGCATCACTTGTCCTTAAAGCCCATGATAGCGAACCTAGATTTAAAGCGAACCTAGATTTAATACCTGATCTAACTGAAGTTTCTCTCTTCTTTCTTTCTTTCTTTCTTTCTTTCTTTCTTTCTTTCTTTCTTTCTTTCTTTCTTTCTTTCTTTTCTTTCTTTCTTTCTTTCTTTCTTTCTTTCCTCTCTCTCTCTCTCTCTCTCTCTTTCTTTCTTTCTTTCTCAGGCGAGGCAACCCTTGGTTAACCTCACAGATTGCAAGGACCTTGTCAGTTTACAATCCCTAATTTTTATATTTTTATGCCTACAGCACCAGGTCCCCCTAGGTGGTCTCCCATCCAAGTACTAACCAGGCCCGACCCTTCTTAGCTTCTGAGATCAGATGGGATCAGTCTTGTTCAGGGTAGCATGGCCACAGACTTTTTTTTTTAATTGCGGTTTCAACCTCTCCCAGAAACTTCTTAATTACCCAGTCTGGAATTTTCTGGTCAAGCACTACTAAAGTAATCTGTCGATTGGGGCCTCTCCAATGCCACCCTTCTCACCATAGAAAGAAGAAGCAATCTTGCACAATAAAAACTCTCAGTTCTCTTCCCCCAAAGAAATGTGTCCCCCTTCACAAAATAATCCTTTCTTTTCATTTGTTAATGGCTCCTTTGCCCCACCCTGCTTCCTATAAGAAAGCTTCCATTTGGTACAACCCTCAGAGTGACTTTCTAGTTGCTAGATGGGATGCTTCCCAATTCATAAATCACTTAATAAAGCCAATTAGATCTTCAAATTTAGTAGGTTGAATTTTTTAAAACACTTTCTTATAAGAATGCCTTATATAATACATATAACTACAAAATATGTGTTAGTCAACTATGTTATAAGTAGGGTTTCCAGTCAAATGTACACTGAGTAGTTGAGTTTTGGGGAGTCAAAAGTTATACCCGGATTTTCGACTACGTTGGGTCCAGCATCCCTAACCTTCACATTATTCAACAGTCACCTGTATATCCTTTCTCTACCTAAATAATTGCAACAATTGCCCATTACAAGATAAAGTTGAAACCTCTCAAGCCATACTGCAAGGGTGGGCAAACTTTTTCTGAAAAGAGCCAGATTGTAAATATTTTAGGTTTTGCTAGTCATGTATAGTCTTTGTCACAGCTGGTTGGGTTTTTTTGTTTGTTTTTAACAATTCTTTATAAGAATCATTCTCTGCTCACAGACTACAAAAACAAGGGCAAATCTGGCCTAGGGTCATAGTTTGCTGACCTCTCACATACAGAACCCTTTACGTTTTGGACCCAAGTTACTTCTGGCCCCCTACTACAGCTTGCTCCAAGTTTCCTTCTTTTACACACCTACTGAACTTGTTAAGTTTCCTGAATACATATTCCTTTTTCCAACATTTTTCATGATTGGTTAATGTTCTTTTCTCTCTAAAAGCAATAGCTCCCTTTTCTGCCAGGCAACACTCAGACATAATTTAAGACACATTTGAAAAGTATCTTATGCATAATTTTTCTCTTATTCCCCCTTAGACCTCCCTCCTTCTTTATGATTCTTGTGTTGAATTTGAAGCAGATGGTTTAGCATTTTCATTAAGCATTTGGATGAGTTTGGGGATTATCCAGATTTAGGATCAAATTCCGCCTCTGTCCTTCCTAGCTTTGCTTTGGAAAGGGTTTTAACCTTTTTAAACTTTGGGTTCCTCCTCTAAAAAATTAGAAAAATTAATTGAAAAAAAGGTAATAAAATTAACCATGTAAAGGACTTAATGTATGGCCCATAATGAATATTCATTAAAGGTTAGCTTGTATTATTCAGTCTTTTAATTCACCAAATATTTGTTGAGACTTACAAAGGGCCAGGCAATATGCTAGGTACTGTCAGGGATAGATCAATCTACAGGCCAGGAAGAGAGCTCTCACCAGAAACCAACATTGACAGAACCTTATCTTGGACTTGCAGCCTCTAGAACTGAGAAAATAAATTTCTATTGTTTATACCATGCAGTCTGTGGTATTTTGTCATGGAAGCCCTAGCAGACTAATATAATTCCTCAGCTCCCCCCCTCCCCACTCAATGTAGCTTGGGATTCCGATTAACTTACCAGAAGTTTGAGTAAGAGAAATCCCATTCAGACTGGTCCAGCCTTGGAACTAAACCCAAATGAAGAGGACTGTGCTGTCAACAAAGGTCTGGGGTTGCGGGTTAAGGTTACAGGCACAGAAGGAAGAACTTTAGCCCCTAGGACAGCCGTGAAAGCCACACAAATGGTATTGGTAGGTAAAGCAGTCTTCCTGTGCCAGAGTAAATTAAAGAGCTTTGCAACTCTCTCTTTGAAGCTTCTCAGCCTCTACAATTGAGGAGCTTTACCCCTTCTTCCTGCTCAGCGCCAAGGCTAACCATTATTTCCATTTCTCTTAACATATCTGATAACTTACTTCAAGACTCTTGCTATTTGTTTAAGCCACTGGGCTTGATCAGTTCCACCTTCATTAACCCCTGTAAATGTTCATAATTCAAATCCCCAGAGTTGTTTTTTGGAGGGCAGCTAGCAATCATTAACTTCCACAAGACACCTGGGCCATTATACAAATAAATCTACTCCTCAGCAGACCACACCAGCATTCCAAGAGGGAGAATACTTGTACAAAATGCATTTTCTAAATGGTATTGTTTAACCCTAGTCACAACACAATGGAGCCCACTCACTCCACATTTGCATGACTTAAAATGCTTTAAAAGACCTTTCAAAGGACTGAGATAATCAGTTGCTGATGAGCAAAGAGTTGTAAAGTTGATACTATAATACACTAGTTTGTTGGAGTGTAAACAGGTATAAATTCATTACAGGGTTGTTTTGTTTTCTTTTTCACAATGAAAAGGAATAGAAACAATAGGAGAAAATGGAAACTGTCCAATAATAGATGAATAGGTATGGAAATTTCGGAATGTTATGTTTGAAAAGACTGTAATAATAGGAAAGTGCTTAAGTGGAAAAAATTATATACCAAATTGTATTTACAGTTTCATTGCAAATGATGTATTCGATTTCTGCTTAAAATGCATAAAGACTTGATAAACTGGAATGGATTACATTGCAGACTTGATTCTGGCCCTTTGGTATTTATCTCCATGTTAGGCTGAACTAAACGGTTTATAAGTATTGGTGGAAGAGTACAGGATGGAAAAAAATAAGCAAAGATAGCCAGGATACCTCTGAAAAGGAAAAGCAATGAAAGAGGATAGCCTGATTACAATATGAAAATATAACTTTTTAAAAAGTTACTAATTAAAACTGTGATACTGATGTGTGAACAGACAGACTGACAAAGGGACCATAATAGAGAGTCAAGAAATAAAACAACATATACCAGAATTGAGTATGTAAATAAGGGTAGAATCTCAGATCAAGTTGTTGTAGAGTTCTCAAATGGAAAGAGATGGGACACCAAGGCTATACGCAGGAAGCAGCACTTATTGATGCTAACACGGGCTCTGCAGATTCCTATCCAAAGGCTGATCCCTGATTGTAACATAACAGGCAGTTTTATATAGTCTTGTTATTCCTACACAGCTAAGAGATAAGGAGAAACATTAATTGATTAGGAAGCCATGAAACAACAGATGTGAGCTGGAGAGTCCTTGAGGTGGAGGAAAGAACAGTCAGGAATGAACTTACTTGAGCAGGAAATGGCCAGGCAGGGTTAGGCAGCCACAAGGTAGATATGGACTTTATTAAAACTGTTGTCAGAATTAAGGCTGATACCTGACATTTGAAAAAAAGATACAGTTGGATCCATGCCTTACAATATGTACCAGGATAAACTCCAAATGACTCATACCTAGAGGTAGAAATTGAAATAATAAAAACAATTGAAGAAAACATGGGCAAATCCCTTCATAACTTTGCAGCAAGGATGGCCTTTTATAAATGACTCACAAAATTGATAAATTTGACTACATAAAATTAAAACTTAAGCATAAAAAAAAAGTCAAAAGACAAATTACAAACTGAGAATAACATTTGCAATTCTAATTGAAGGTAAAGGACTAACCTCCCTAATGTATAAAGCTCCTTAAAAAGATAAAAGGGGTTAAGAAATGTTGCGGGATTCTGGACAGAGAGGCGAGACAGGATGCTATAATCAGGAAGCAGCATTTATTGATGCCGGCACCGCCTCAGCAGATTCTTATCCAAAGGCTGAACACCGATTGTAACATGTTGGGCAATTTTATACCATCTTGTACTTCTGCATTCCTACACAGCTATAGATATTCCATATAAGGAAGAACATAAGGAGAACATTGATTAGCTGACAAACTATAAGGAAACCGGCTTAATTGTTTAAACAATTTTTTGGTCTGCCCCATCAGCTGGAGAGTCCTGTGCTGGGGGTTGGGAGTGGGGCGCAGTCAGGAACTAACTCGTTAGAGCAGGAAATGGTCAGGCAGGGTCAGCCTGCACATTCACCCTTTGATGCTCAGATCTAGGACTGGGTCAGAGAGCATCATCTCCTTCTTCTAATTTTTGATTTAGAGGCTGGTACCTCCATAGCATAAGGACTTTTGCTGCAGTTTTTTTTTTCTACAATAACCTCTATGAGGGAGGTGGTCGACCAGAAAACAAGAGGCAATAGGCATGGGAAAATGAGGCAAGCCTCAAGGAGGAGGAGTACTATCCCAACTAAGGTCTTAAAGCCAGTGAAAGTGGAGACCCAGCCTCTAAAGAGGTTACTAGGGTCCCATCCTGATGAGACGCTGTCCTCAGGCTTTTGCCGCGCGTAGATTGGTCAGCTTCTGGTATAACCAAAGCGGGGTCAACATCTTACCCTTGGTCTGTCGGCACAGTCGGTGTTTTCTTCCAGAGGGTTGCCTTGATGGGCTCAGAAGAGTCTGGAACACATTCCACTCTGCAACTGAGGCTTTAAGTCTGCTGTGATGTATCCAGGGTGTTATTTCAGCAAACTTAACGCAGTGGAAGTAGACAAAATGACAGTAAAGGGACTTGTCTACAGGGGTTTTAGGGGCTGAATGTTCCATTAGTTCACCCAGACAGAATCTCCGGGCTTAAAGGACTGAACTTAAGTAGTTCAACAAATAGGAAGCCTTTCCCTAATCTGTTAGTTAAGAGTCTGGAAGGTGGTCCTAGGGCCTGAAGCTGTCGTCTCAGAGTCTATTCACCTATTTCCTTGAGGTCATCTTGTAGTCCTTTGATGAGGGGTGGCGGCCACCCATACAGGATCTCATAGGGGAAGAACCTATTCTTCGTTGGGGCCAACCTGATTCTTAATAGTGCCATGGGGAGGACTTCGTCCCAATGTAAATATGTCTCTTCACATAGTTTTTCCGATTGAGCCTTAAGGGTCTTGTTCATGCATTTCACCTGTCCCGAATTCTGTGGTCGATAGGCGGTATGCAATTTCCATTTAATATCTAAATTCTTGGCTAGTAGCTGAACTATTTCTGCTACAAAAACTGGCCCGTTATCTGAGCCAAAGGTAATTGGTAGGCCAAATCGTGCAACAATTTCTTGGAGGAGCAGTCTGGCTACTTCTTGGGCCTTCTCAGTCTGGGTGGAAGAAGCCTCTATCCAATTGGAAGGGGTGCATACAAAGACCAAGAGATACTTGAGGTCCCGTGATTGAGACTTTTCAGTGAAGTCTACACGAGTTTCCTCAAAGGGGGTGCCACCGACACTTTGGACCCCCAGCGGGGCACACAGTCCTTGCCTAGGATTGTTGCAGGCACAGACTTCGCACTGTTCACACACCGCTCGGGAGATGCTAGAGAGCCAGGGGATGTAGAAGTACCGAGCCTAGAGTGGTTCTCTACGGCAGAGTGATCAAGGTGAGTCCTTTGGTGAAATTACTTGACAAAGACTGGGCTAGGGTCCCAAGGACTACAATTCTCCCATCTTTGAACTTCCACCATCCACCAGGAAGGAGGCTCCCCTCTTCAGTTCTAAACCACGCTTCTTCTTGGGGCGAGTACTTGGGGTCTCTTTCAGCTAGGGGACTGGGAAACAAGGAAGCAGTTAGAGCTGTAGGGCTGGCCATCTCCTTGGCCACGGCCAATTTGGCAACATGGTCTGCCTGCGATTGCTCCGGGCCATTTTGGCATTCCCTTTTTGATATTCTCTGAGGTGCACAACTGCTACTTTCTTGGGGGCCCACGCAGCACCTAAGAGTTCTAGGATTTCCTTTCCATGTTTTATGTCTTTCCCCCAGAGTTGATTAGACCCTTCTTTTGTACAGGGCTCTGTGTATATGGAGGGTGGTGAAGGCATACTTAGAGTCAGTGTATATGTTAGCACACATTCCTGCTGCCAGCTGAAGGGCGCATGTCAAGGCGATGGGCTCTGCCTTCTGTGCTGAGGTTCCCCTAGGCAGAGATTTTGTCTCAATGGTGGAATGTAGGGTCACCATAGCATATCTTGCAAGATATTCTCCCTTCCTTTAAAAAGCTGCTATCATCAGTGTGATATTCTAAATTAGGGTCCTTGAGGGGCTGTTCTATCAAGCTGAGTCAGCTGGAAAACTCCATCCATAACTTCAATGCAATCATGGTTGGCTGGCCAGGCCCAACGGGTAGCAAGGTGGCTGGGTTCAAGGTTTGTACTACCTCCAGGCAGATGTGTGGATTCTCGCACAGCATTCCTTGATCTGACCATCCGGGCATTACTTAGCCAATATTGTCCCTTGTACTCCAGTAATGTTATTATGAATGTGGTACTTGACTGTCGGTTCTTGCCCATAGTCAGTTTGTCGGCCTCTAACACAAGGAGGGCTGTGGCTGTGAGTGCTCGCAAACAGGGTGGCCAGGCCTGGGTGATAGTCAAGCTGTTTGGAGAGATAAGCCACGGGACAGTGCCAAGATCCTAGCAGTTGGGTTAAGACCCCTACTGCAACACCCGTGCGCTCATGTACGTACAGAAAGAAAGATTTAGTTAAGTCTGGGAGACCTAGTCCGGGGGCGTTAGTGAGTGCCCATTTGATGTCTTCAAAGGCCTTCTGTTGTGTAGATTTCCAGAGCAGGGGCTCACATTCTCCCCACTTTGTGGCTTCATAGAGGGGTTTGGCCAGGATGGAGAAATTAGGTATCTACAGTCTGCAAAAGCCAGGTGCTCTGAGGAATTTGCAGACTTGTCACCGGGTGGTAGGGACAGGAATCGAGCAGACCATTTGTTTCTTTTCTGGGCCGAGTTGGCACTGTCCCTGCAACAGGTGGAAGCTGAGGTATTTGACTCTTTCTTGACAGATTTGAGGCTTTCCTTTTAGAAACTTGTAACCTGTTTCCCAGAGGAGATTGAGGAGTAGATGTGTTCCTACCATGCATTCCTCATAGATCTTTCCTGTTAAGAGGAGGTCATCTACATACTGGAGTAACATACGGCTGTGTTGGTCTGCCAGGAAGACCTTTCAATCCAAGGCTAGAGCTGTCCCAAAGATGGTCAGGGAGTTCTTAAACCCCTGAGGAGCAGCTGTGTCCATGTCAACTGGCCCTTGTCTCTGCTTTCAGGGCTTTCCCATTGGAAGGTGAAGATTGGCTGACTTTGAGGAGCCAGGTGAATGCAAAAGAAGGCATCCTTGAGGTCCAGACAGAAATAGGCTACCTCAGTGGGGATGAGGCCTAGGAGGGTATATGGGTTGGGCACGACAGGGTGCAGGGTGACAGTTGCCTGGCTGACTGTCCATAAATATTGGACTGGCCAGTATTCATTGGTCCCTGGTTTCTGAACTGGCAGAAGAGGTGTATTCCAGGATGATTGGCAGGGAAGAAGAATTCTATACTTCAGAAGTCTCTTTGAATGTTTTTGCATCCCCACTTCTGCCTTATAGAGGATGAAATGCTGTTTTGGGTGGGCTGGCTTAGCTCCTGGTTTTAACTCTACTACCACTGGAGGAATGTGTTGGGCCAGCCCTGGAGGGTTGTCTTCAGCCCACACTCCAGGCACTTTGAAGGGGAGCTAAGGTCCCTGTTGAGACCCTTCTATGAGACCATAGAGGCGCCACTCTTCTCTTTGGGGAACCATGAGTGACCTAATCCTTGCTTCTGAGACCTCTGAGGTTAGGGCTGCTTGGCCACATGAGTTAAAGGTAATCTGAGCCTATAGTTATCCTAAAAGGTCTCATCCCATCAGTGCCATAGGGCAGTTGGACAGATATAGGAATCTGTGGACAATTTCTCATCCTAGATTGCACCAGTGGGGCTGCAGGAAGGGGCGATGGACTCATCCCCTGTTTTGGGGATGGTAGCTTGTCTTTGAGAAAGGGGACTCACAGGCTAAGTTATAACTGAGTGTTCAGCTCTAGTGTCCACCATAAAATCAAAAGGTCGGCCCTCTGACTATCATTTGGACCATAGGCCCCTGGGGGCGTAGCAGAATCGAGCCTGATCTGGCCTAGTGCTGGCAACATAGGCTTCTTTTCCTTCAACTAGCCTTGGGAGGATGCCAAGATATAGGCTACGAGGACCCTACAGTTCTCCTCTAGGAAGACTCTCAACCAAGGGGGTTGAGTACAAACTATTGCCTCCCAAGAATTGATATAAGGGAATTGGTCTGGGTGGCCGGGTTGACCAGTAATAACTTGAGAGACCTTTACAATGACTTCCCTATAGAGAGCCCCCTCTGCTCACCACCCAACACCAAAAGAGGGCCAGTCAATCTCACAAAAGGTGCAGAATTTCTGTGGGGTGAGTTTAACTCCATAATCTCCTGAATAACCCTTTTTGATATTCTTAAGCATACAACCTAAAGGTTTCTGTTTACTCTGTTGTCCACCCATCCTTCCACTTATGGTCCGTGATGCACATGCAGAGATTCGCTTTGACCATCTATGGTCATTGCCCTCGTGAAGATTGTTCAGGCACCTCTTAGCAATTTGGTTGCTATAAATCCCCGACTCAGATCACTGGAGTAGACTCATGAAGATCCAGTGGCACTATCATAAGCAGTATGAAGTTCACCGCGGAACCACAGATAGGGGCTCAACTCTTGCTTCATAGCTAAGCCACGTCTCAGTCACACACAATCACTCACCAAACACTTCACCCTCCTCCCTATATACCTGAGAGGTCATGGTTTCCTCTAACAAATGTAGAGTACTCGGGTGACCTCGAGAGTTGATCAAACTCCCCTTCCTATCCTCTAGCAGAGAGGCTGTCCTGGAACCTGGGTCCTTACCACTCAGTTGGGCAGTGCTCTTGGGCTGGTTCCTGCACCTCTCCAGGTTCTGTTGTGCTCTCAGAGGCACCACCCAGGTCCGCTGGAAGAGTCATCTTCCCCTACAGAGAATAGGTCCAATGGCACGCCAAATGAGGTCCGCTTCTCCCAGCATCCCAGGGGCCAGTCCCCAACGACAAGGGAGGTGAAAAACAGCTGTCCCCGGATCCCAGATGAGCCTCGAGAAATGTTGCGGGATTTTCAACAGAGAGATGGGCACCAAGGCAATAAGCTGGAAGCAGCGTTTATTGATACCAGCATCACCTCAGTGGATTCTTATCCAAAGGCTGAGCCCCGATTGTAACATGACGGGCAGTTTTATACAACCTTGTACTTCCACATTCCTACACAGCTATAGACATTCCATATAAGGAAGGATAACATAAGGAGACCATTGATTGGTTGCCAAACTATAAAGAAATTGGCTTAATCGTTTAAGCAGGTTTTCAGACTGCTGCTCAGCTGGAGAGTCCTGGGGAAGGGGGGTGGGAGTGCAATCAGGAACTAACTCATTCGATCAGGAAATGGTCAGGCATGGTCAGCTTGCCATAAAAGTACAAATATACAGTTACAAATGGTCATGAGGATGTAAAGTGCAGCATAAGGAATAGTGTATGGTATTGTAATAACCGTATGGTGTCGGGTGGGTACAAACTTATTAAGTTGATCACTTTGTAAGGTATATAAATGTCTAATCACTGTGTTTTACACCTGAAACTAATATATTACATGTCAACTGTAACTGAAAAAAAATTTTTTTAAATAGATAGATTTAAAAGGACTAACCACCCAGCAGAACACCACCAGACATTAGGTAGGCAATTCACAGAAAAAAGAAATACAAATGGCTCTTAAGCTCACAAAAATCCCTCAACCTTAGTCATTAAAAATTGGACATAGTAATTCTCACTTAACAAATTAACTAAAATGCACAAGTGTGACAATAGGCTTGGTATATTCACGTGATACCTTACATGAATGTACAAGGTTATTCACTGTAGCACTGTCTGGAATAGCAAAAGACTGGGAAAAAACCAAGTGTCCAGCATTAGAGGACTGCTTAGTAAACCATAGTAGCTAAAATAAATAAATAATAATAAAGAAGTTGTCTATGTCCTAATTTGGAAGTTCTCTACTTTTTTTAAAAACAACTTTATTGAAATGCAATTCACATGTAATGCAAGTTACCCATTTAGAGTGTACAATTCAATTGTTTTTAGTATATTACAGTATTTTTTAAAATCATGATATATATATACATATAAACATAAAACTTTCCATTTTAACTGTTTTAAGAGTATAATTCAGTGGCATTAATTGCTTTCACACGGTTGTGCAATGATCACCACTATTTATTTTCAAACGTTTTCATCACCCCAAACAGAAACTCTGTAATCATCAAATAACTCCTTGTTCCTCCTCTTTCCAGCCCCTGTTAACCTGTATTCTACTTTCTGTCTCTATGAATTTGCTTGTTCTAGCTACCTCATAAGTGGGTCATATAATATTTGAATTTTTGTGTCTGGCTTATTTCAGTTTACATAATGTTTTCAAGGTTGATCCATACTGTAGCATGTATCAGAACTTCATTTCTTTGTGTAGCCGAATAATCCATTGTATGGATATATATTGTGTTTATCATTAGTTAATGGACATTTGGATTGTTTTCACCTTTTGGCTGTGTGAACAATGCTGCAATGAACGATGACACGCATGCCTCTGTTCAGTATGCTACCTTTTGTGTAACAATCTCCTATCAGATACAAATATATATTTGCTTATAGTTTGTATCTGTGTACAAAAACACTGGAAGAATACACATGAAACTGTAGAAGAAGAATCCATTTTTCCCTTTACCCTTTAGGTTTCATGGCTTTACCCCTGTATAAAAGACAGATTAACGAGGAAGAAAAAACTAATTTATAGCATGCATACCTCCTGGGAATATGGGAGATACACAGGAAAACTGAGTAAAACTACCTGAAATGGCCCAAGCCACCAACTTAAATCCTATCTTCAGCTAAAACAAAGATAGTGGGGAGTGGGGAGGTCAGGTAAGAGAGGTTACCAGGAAAAGCATAGTAAATAAGGAAGTTGCTATGCAAATTTAAGTCAGTACCTTTTCCATTGAGTTTCTTGTGACTGAGTCATCCTCTGCCAGCTAAGAGTCTAACACCCTTACACATGGGTATTTCCCTTATAAAGGTATATTTCTCTTACAATGGAGTAAAATCTGCTCTGTTTTCAGAAATCCTCCAGTGCCTACAGCCTCTCAAAAATAATCAACTCAATATATCCTTATGCCAAGAGGCAAATTTTGGATTGGCATATTCTTCTACCCTTCATTTTCACCTTTGAAGCTTTCTCAAGAAGTTTCACAGTGCAGAAGCTGAGTTGATACATTGCTCCATATCTCATGAACAAGTCTCCTGGGCCTGAGAATAAGTCAAAGAGTTGTGTCTCATTTCAGGAAATAGGGATGCAGGCTGGCTCCCCAAGTGAGGCCTATGTGGTGCAAGTGATTAAGTATTTAATAAGAGGCATTTCTATGTAGACCACAAAAGAGCCACATACTAAACCTGACACGCTCAGGGTAGGCCTGCATGGTGGGCCTTACAAAATCAGAGACTGAAAAGAACCACATAGGATTGTCTGAATATTAAAATTCCCAACTAAGAGTAAGTCAGGGAAGGTAGTCACGTCCTAGGTCTGTGGCTTCCTTGACAAAGGCAAATCTTTCCCCTAAATGAGCCTGCCTGTTGTCTTTTTGCATCTAAGATAACATACCTTTGAAATGTCAGGGCACAACCACAGGTCACCAGAGCACAGTAGTCCTCATTGTTGTCTTGTTTCCCCTACCCCATACCATCTCTGTGCTGTAAATATTATTAACTATCCTGTACCCACCAATGTAAAAGAAGTATGCATTTTTCTATTTTGCCTTTTTATCCAATCTCAAAAATTTCTCCACGTGGTTTCTCCCACCCCCTTAATCTACCACCAATGGATTTTATGTAATCCTCATGTCTCCTCTTTTGATTCTAATGTATAAAACAAGCTGAGAAACTGCCATTCTCTGGAGCATTTTCTCAATTCATTGAGATTTTGCTTCCTAGCAATTATTGCCAGTTTGGCTCAAGTAAACTCATAAAAATTCTCTACAGGTTTAGACGTTTCTTTTAACATCATCGTGTGAAACAAAAGAAAAGCAAAGGTTAATGGTTGAAACAACTTATAAACTCAGTTTTTTGAATCCAGAGGGCAGTCAGTTGAAAAGGTTTCTAGATGTTGGGCTCAAAGCAGCATCTTTAGGTAGAGTGAGGGCAGATAGTGGCTACCTGACAGATTGTCCTAGTTTGTAGTTTGAATGTCTCTGGGAATGTCATCAAGTATTCTGCTGAACTTTCTGAATGGCCCACATAGTAATAAAGATTGTCTAAATACGAGCTCTTGTGGTGCTTTCTCTGAAATTTATATCGAGTCATACAGTGTTAGCTTGCAGAGCTTTGGGAAAACGGCAGTTTTTTGTTCTCAGTGATTCCAAGTCAAAAAGTGGGGGGAGAGAAAATGGAAGCGTTACTTTGGAGAGTTGTAGCCAGATATTTGAAGGAATAAGAAAAATTCAATAAACAATCTAGTTTTCAGGTAGATAACAAAACCTCAAAGACAATGAATAGGACTAGAATATGATGTCCATAAAGGTGTATTATAATTTATTTACTAAAACATAATTTTTCTCTTTATAATTATTCCCATTTCTACCAAAGATAATCACTTGTTTGCAAGCTAACTTGTTTGAAAAATAAGTCTAGTCTCATTAAACTTGGCCCGATTGTTTATATAAGTGCAGCAAGAAAAGTGATTGACCATGAAGATATTTAAAATTTGCTTTGCCAGAACTTTTTATAAGCCATCTCAGATTGAACTCTTAAAAGCCTCTCAAAGCTGGGAAGCCAAGCCAAAATCTTGTCATCAGACTTCGCCCGCAATACCTATAAATTTCCTCTCTTGTCAAGGTCCCCAGAATATCTTAAGGTTCCTAGGCCTGCCAGGAAGTAACCTTTCTTACTCACTTGGTAAGGCTACTACTGGGAACCCTGTAAGCAAGGCACCAGGCTATTTCCAAGGTGCCTTATTGACTCCATAAAGTAAACTTAGTTTCTTAAAGTTGATTGGTCATATTGTAACCTCATGCAACTTCATTTCTCTAATGTAGATTTTTTTTTCTCTGATTCAAGCTGGTTTTGCCCAGATAATGGCATTAAGACTTGCTTCTTTCAGACCTTATCCTCTGCATGCCTGCTCCTTTCATCATTAAGCCTCGGGACATAAGATGAACAGAGCCTCGAGTCTATAATCATGAGAACAATAGGTTTCCCTTGGACTTAAAGATTAAGGATAACATCTTGGTTTTAGATGTATTTCAGCCGCAGGCCCACAGAGGCAGAACAACAACTCTACTGGCCACGGGACTAGACCAGGGGATCAGACCACAGGACCAGATGGGATGAAGCCATGGCTGATTCCAAAATCAGACATGATCCATTATCACACCCCTCCCAATTATTCAATCAGTAGCACCCATGAACCAAACTTCCTTAGTTTCCATGATTACTGATTTTCCCCTATATAACCTATACTCCTGAGACATCTGGGGAGCCAGGCCTTCGAGTGATAACCCTCCTGTGTCTCCATGACTTGCAACTCTCCAGTAAACCTTACTTTCTTTGCTGCAAAAACTTGCATGTATCTCTTCTTTGGCTTAGACATGCACAGACAGATGGACCCCTTTTTTGTCTCAATAACAGTATCTAGTTCTATGCACATCTTCATATACAACATTCCAGTCGAAGCCTTGGTAATACAACCATTTCCAACTGTGTCCTGTTATATGGCAAACACATTCTTATTAAATGTATGCAAAGAAGAATATTGCCATGCAAATAAGAATACTCAATAAGAATTTCATAATTCCGAAGGGATAAGATAGGGGGAAAAAAGGTAAAAGTTTCGCTTCTGTTTACAAAGATATAATTTACCAAATTGCAGCATGTTATAGACAGCTTAAGAGGGGTTTCCTAAATCTGGAAAAACAAAACATCAAATAATCAGCAGTGTTTCAAATAAAAAGTCATAAAAATTATAATTATTCTCATTAGTTAATCTTATGTAATAAATTCTTGTTGATCTTGATCTTGTTAGCAGTTTTAGGAATTCATCAGTTTCTCCATTAGAGTTCTATAAATTCTTACACAATTCGGTAGTGCGAACTGAAAATTATTAGAAAGCAGAATTTGTAAGAATCCTGTCCAAGGAATCTCTGAAAATGAAGCATTTTTGCAAAAGCATCAGAGTAAAACAATAGCTTTCTGTAAATGACAAAAAACTTAAAAATGTTAAGAACTTAAAGATTCAATGAAAGTTTAGAATACAATTGATGACAAATTTGATAATCTCTTTGACACATTTTAAGATAACTGGAATAAAAACTGATAAGATTACATAAAGATGGATTAGATTTTTAAGAATTTCACACGATTTCTGAAATACTTACATTAATAACATATATCCATACAAATATAACCTAAGAAAGTTTTGCATTACTTCATATTTGATAATGCTTCTCATATAATTAAATAAACTTCATTAGTTTAATATCGCTCTTTTTAAAAGGAGAGGGAACAAATTTTTTTGACATGTTCCAGGAGCCCTCTGGAAAATCTCAAAGTTAGTTCAAGGTGAAAAAGACTTCACTTACAATTTCATTTTGGTAAGTTTGTCAAAAATATCAAAAGGTTTAGATGCTTCACTAAATAGGATCACAGATCATTATGAAACAATACTTATTTATCTATTTAACCAAAGTTACAATAAAATATTTCAAAGGCAGATATAGAAGGTTACATAGTTGTGAGTGAGCAAACCTTAGCTCTTTTAATATTGAGAATGTAACTGTACAAATCTTCACTTCTCAAAGACTTTTTCTCTTCTTTGTCTCCTTGATTCAAACTGAGCTTGGGCTCACTTGCTTCTTTTCTTTCCTTATTGGTCAGCATACCGCACCTCCACAACCATTAAACACTTAGGTCACCATCAAAGCAGCAGGTCTGTTGACCACAGAAACAAGAGTTTAGGTCAAACTAAAGATAACATCTTTCAGCTCCACCCATAAAGGCAGAGTGATCCTAGTGGCATTCCCTTGAAACCAGACAGAATTACACCATGACTGACATCAGAACATGATGCAATGATTGACTGCCTCCTACCCTAGCCCCAACCTATCTGTCAAGCCCATGACCCCAACTCCTTTAGCTACTGTTAAGGGTGGAAAAATTTCCAGTAAGCCAGCATTAAGGATTTACTCTGATTCTGTTAACCAGGGTGTGGTAATCTGTTCAAAAATATGCTAACTGCCAACTTCTGATTCTGTAATATGCTTACTTGTTTTGATGTTAACCACTGTAATATGCTTACTTGTTTTGATGTTAACCAGAGTGTGGTAATCTGCTTACTTGTTAACCAGGGTGTGGTTCTAGGCTTTATAAACTGCCTCTTTTGGGACCTTGGGACTGATCTCTGACCCTGCATGGTAGAGAGTCAGTCACCGGCCGCCTAATACCTAATAAAGGCTCACAATTCATCTCAATTGGCTCCGTGGCTCTTAGATTTGATTGAACCACAACACTACCATGACTGATGAGTTTCCCCCTATATAACCTATCACCTAAAGGCTATCAGGGAGCCAGGTCTTTGAGTGTTAGATCACCTGTGTGTCCAGGCTTGGTGCTTTTTCCTTAAATAAATTTCTACTTTCTTTGCTGCAAATTCCTGTCCATGTCTCTTTTGGCTTTGATGAATGCAGGCATAAACAAACCCCTTGAGTTCAATAACAAGAAGACTCAGTTTTCTTTAGTAATCAAAGACCTGAAGGTAAAGACAACATGAAGCACAGAAAATTATTTTGGTAATACAGAAAATCTTTGCTTTTTAGGCTGATTACTTTGTCCTGACTGAAAAATTACTGTTTGGCTATTGCCCATGGGAACATAACACTCTAACAATAAGCTTTCTACTTCTATACCCCCACTTGCACAACCAACCTGTGGGTTGACAGTTAGTAAAAAGAAAAATAGACTTGTGTGTTCAAATAGGATGAAGAATAGGGGTTTAGGGCTTAAAAACCCTGTACTTTTACATTTTGGGGCTGCCTGATTTGGGGAATGTGTACCCCTGGCAGACCCAGGGGCTGAATAAAGACTGTGTTTCCTATAACTCACTGAATTCTGGTGGTCCATGTGTCTTTTGGGGGCTGGCGGCTACAACATTTGGAAGCCCCAGCGAGATCTCAGGGAGTGGCCTTGGGATCTAAGACTGGACCGGCCTCTGAAGCAGTTGCTGTCCCTGTTATAGACTCAAAAGGGTGGCCACCCTGAGACGTTCCAGAGCCCTTGAATGCTGTGACAGGGTCAACGCAATCACCAAAGACACAACCTTTAGGACATACTCTTTGTTCCTGATCCTGCCGGGAATCTCTGAGGCCTTGATGTCTGGATAAAAGGTACCTTTCTGTTTCTGTTGACCAGTCATTGTGGGTCCATGGAGAGACTGGATGCAGTCATATCTCCCAGACCATGGCCAGGCCGTGGGATGCCACCTCCTGTGCCCTGTCATCGGGTTCTGCCTATTGTCTTTGGTCTTGTCTAGGTTGTAGGTGACGGACCTCTCCAGGTCCACCTTGTTAGGTCAGCGGGGAGGGCCAGATGCCTACCTGGAGACTTCCCAGCCTGATATCAGAATCCTGATGCCCAACTGATAAGGGTGATAAGGGCCCACCCTAAAGCCCTGGCGCCAAGACCCCAACCCAGATGCTCAACTGACACTTCACATTCTATACCCTACCACCACGTAACCCTATAAAAACTATGCCCTCCCATCCCAGGGCGCAACTTTTCTGGCCTCTCTCCTCTCAGGACCTGTGAACTTCACCCGGGAGCCCTCTCCCAATAGAGGCTTGCTTTAAAAACTCAGCGTGTCATGTGTTACTTGTGTTACTTTACACACCTACACCCCAGTAATTGTTCTCATCTTGTTAAGGGTGGAAAATTTTCCAGTAAGCTAGCATTAAGGATTTGCTCTGATTCTGTTAACCAGGGTGTGGTAATCTGTTCAAAGATATGCTAATGGCCAATTTCTGATTCTGTAACCTGCTTATTTGTTTTGATGTTAACCACAGTGTGGTTCTAGGCTTTATAAACTGCCTCCTCTGGAAGATTAGGGTTAATTCTCTGACCCTGTGTGGTGGAGAGAGTCAGTCGCCAGCCAGCTAATAAAGGCTCACAATTCATTTGAATTGGCTCCATGGGTCTTAGATTTGAATCGCGCCACAACATTGGAGGCCCAGCGAGATTCTCCCCTGAAGGAGAAGGGGAGCAGCTCCAAGACCCGCGGCCCCGGTCAGTCTGGGTGAGACTTGGCTGCGTTCGGGGGGGGGGGGTGCTGCTGAGAGACATTCCTCGGCCCCAGATGCTGGACAATCTCGGCCCAGGAGGCCAGAGGATAAATTCTAAGAATTGGTCATGAGCCACCTGAATCAGTCTCACTAGTGAGTACGTCTAAATCTCAGCTTAGACCTGTCTGTCTGTGGGCCCTAGGAACTAATGGAAGGCTGGACACAGCACAACTTCCCTAGTCTGGTTAAGGACTGAGATGTCAGATCCTGATCTGGTTTCTGTCCTGATCTATCTGTTTGCACCGGCACCTGTTGCGTGTTTGTCCGTCACTTCTGTCACTCCAGTGTCTGTTTTTATTTGTAGTCTCTCTGAATGTCACGCGTCTTTATTCTTCTTATCCTTGTAGGCCTATTAATCCTTCTTTTCTCCTTTGGTTTAGCTGCCGCTGCCCCGCGGGGCTGGTCCCCAGGACGGCACGTGGCCCTTGCTCTAACTTTTTAACTTTTACAGGTACCATATTTTCTTTAACCGCTGTTCCGATCGCCTTCTTCCAGACCCACTCCTCTGCAGTGGCATCTCAACAATTTCAAAGACTTCAGGCAGCAGGCCCAAGGTTATGGGTCCTACATCACCCCCTTCAATCTCCAGAAATTCTGCCAATTGGACTGGCCTACCTTTGGTGTAAGGTGGTCGACTGAGGGCTCTCTTGATCTACAGGTTGTCTTTTGGGTTCGCAGTGTTGTCTATGGCATTCCAGGACACCCTGATCAGGCCCCTAAATGTCTGGATCGACATTGTCTCTGATGCGTCAAAATATTTGAAAAACTGTCAGTGCAAACCTGACCAAAAACACCCTCCTCAGATTGTCCTCCTGGCTGGACTGAGAGGTCCGGGGAAAAAAACCCAGATCACCTCCCTCATTCTCTCTATCCTAATCTACAGGCTCCCCTGAAGACCCTGAGATCACGAATCCCCCTCCTTATTCCCAGGAAACCTGTTCTGGCCCCGCTTACAGTGAGGTAGAACCCCTCCGGAGCCCTTCCCATACCCGAGCAGGGACTGTCTACCATCCCCCAAGACCCAGACCGGATCCCAGACTCGTTGCAGTCAGCAGCAGTCCTGGCGCTGCTCCAGCAAGTTGCCCCTCCTGAGCGGGATTCCCAGAAGCCCTTCATGGTTTATGTTCCCTTCTCTACTAGTGATCTGTATAATTGGAAATTTCAGACTCCTTTTTCAGAAAAGCCGCAGGGCTTAACCTCTCTGTTAGAGACCATTTTATTCATTCATCAGCCCACCCGGGATAACTGCCAGCCGCTCTTGCAGGTTTTATTCACTTCAGAAGAAAGGGAGCAGATCCTGCAAGAGGGCGCCAAGGCTATGTTAGAGCCGAATGGGAAGCCCTCTACAGATCCAGCTCAGATTCGGCATGTGTTCCCAAATACCCATCCATCCCCATCCATCCTGGGACCCCAACATGGACCAAGGTAAGGAGGCTCTCCAAAAGTATCGCCAGCTTCTACTCCAGGGCCTCCAGTCTGCAGCTCGTCGACCGATTAACCTGTCTAAGGTAAGCGACGTCATTCAGGCCAAGGAAGAGTCGCCAGCTGTATTTTTAGAGAGACTGTTAGAGTCATACAGGCTGTACACTCCCATTGATCCAGAGGACCCTAATAATAGGAGAGCTGTGAATCTAGCCTTTGTCAGTCAGTCGGCCCCAGACATTAGAAGGAAGATACAGAAGATAGAAGGATTTGAAGGAAAAAATCTGAGTTAGTTGAAATAGCCCAGTGTGTGTTTTAACAATTGGACAACATAATGAAAGTCATGTTCGCCAGCCACCCCACTTAAAGACGGACCCCAAAAGCCATTAGGAAGAGGCAGGGGCCAGAGACAGCCACCTAAGATGCATGATGGGCCAAGGAGAGTTGGGCTAGAAAAAGACCAGTGCACATACTGCAAGAATAAAGGACACTGGAAGAATAGCTGCCCTGAGAAAGGGTAGGCTCCGGCAAAGAAAACCCCCCTCGTTCTCTTTGAAGATGCAGAATGAGGAGGTCGGGGCTCCTACATTATGAGCCCTAGGGAACCCAGGGTAACATTACAAGTCAGGGGCAAGCTTGTAAACTTTTTAGTAGATATGGGGGCTACTTATTCAGTCTTGTAGGATACCCAATGCTCCCCATCTAAAGAAAAGACTTTAATACAAGGAGCCACGGGACAAGGGAAATATTACCCTTGGACCCAAGCCAGAATTACTGACTTAGGAAAGGGAACTATCACTCACTCGTTCCTGGTTATGCCTGAATGCCCATACCCCTTGCTGGGAGAGACTTACTACAGAAACTACAGGCCACCATCTCTTTTAAAGAAGGACACACTGAACTGACTCTGGGGGCCACTCCATCTGCAATAATGCTCACTTGCCCTCTCTCTGAAGAATATCTTTTATTAGAAGAGCCTGTTCCCAATCCTTCCCTGATGCATCACTGTTAAAGGAACTGCAGTGCAGGATCCCACGGGTGTGGGCTGAGACTAACCCACCCAGACTGGCAGCACATCAGTCACCTATTGTAGTAACTTTACTAAGTTCTGCTGAGCCCATCTGAGTAACGCAGTACCCCATCAGTCAGAAGGCTAGGTCTGGCATAGCAATGCATATTCAGAGGCTCCTGAATGAAGGAATCTTGGTCCCTTGCCATTCACCTTGGAGCACCCCACTGCTCCCAGTTAAAAACTGGGTACCCAAGACTACAGGCCAGAGAAGTAAACAAGTGGGTTGAGACCATACACCCCACTGTTCCCAATTCGTACACCCTCCTGAGCCAACTGCCGCCCAGCCACCAGGTGTACACCGTCCTTGATTTAAAGGATGCTTTCTTCACCCTCCCCTAGCAAAGGGGAGTCAACCAATATTTGCCTTTGAATGGGAGGACCCTGATAGACTGTACTCTGGACAATTGACTTGAACTAGGCTGCCATAGGGATTCAAGAACTCCCCACATTGTTTGGTGAGGACCTGAGCCAGGACCTCGTTGACTTTCGCCAGAGACATCCTGAGACTGTTCTTCTACAATATGTAGATGACTGACTCTTAGCTGCTACAACAGATATAGAATGTAAGCAGGCCACTGAAGATTTATTACATGAACTAGATACTAAGGGTTAATGGGTGTCTGCTAAGAAGGCTCAGCTCTGCACCTCCCAGGCAACGTACCTGGGGTATAAACTGCAAGGAGGCCACCAGACCCTGTCATCAAGCAGAATTGATGCTATTTCGAGAATACCCCAACCCACAACTAAGTGGCAGGTCTGAGAGTTCCTTGGAGCCATAGGCTACTGTAGGCTCTGGATTCCAGAGTTTGCAGCGTTACCCAAGCCCCTGTATACCAGCACTGGGGGAAAGTCTGTGAAGACTTGAACTGGGGAAAAGAAGAAAAAGAGGCTTTTGAAGCCCTAAAAACAGCCTTGACTGCAGCTCCTGCTCTGGCTCGGCCTACTTTAGACAAGCCGTTCCAACTCTTTGTGACTGAGACTAGAGGTATAGCAAAGGGGTCCTCATCCAAACTCTAGGACCATGGAAGAGACCCGTTGCATGCCTCTCCAAAAGACTGGACTATGTTGCAGCAGGGTGGCCTAATTGCTTACAGGCTATTGCAGCCACGGCCATCCTCACCAAAGAAGCACTAAAACTGACTTTAGGACAGGCTATCCAGATTATAGCCCCCCATGCAATGGAAATCATGCTCCACAGCCCCCTTGATCGTTGGATTTCCAACGCACGAATCACTCAATACCAGGTTCTTCTCCTCAACCCCCCACTAGTACAACTCTTGAGAACTTCTGCTCTCAACCCAGCAACACTTTTGCCTGATGATGACCCTCAGCAGACATTACATGATTGTCTCGAGTTCTTGGATAATATCACCTGCCTTAGACCTGACCTGACTGACACTGGTGGCCACAACCGAATACCACCCTGTACACTGAAGGGAGCAGTTTCGTCTTGGAAGGAGTCAGGTATGCTGGGGTGGTGAGTTATCGGAGGGACTGCCATCTAGGCTCAGGCCCTGAGCCCTGGAACATCAGCTCAGTGAGCTGAACTCATCGCTGTGACCCAAGTGCTCCGATGGGGTAAGGAGAAGACAGTCAACATCTAACATCTATACAGACAGCAGGTATGCCTTTGCTACTGCACATATTCATGGGGCACTATATAAAGAGAGAAGATTACTCACCTCAGGGGAAGGAAATCAGGAACAGAGAAAAGGTCTTAGCTCTCCTTGAAGCCATCTGGCTGCCTAAGAAAGTAGCCATCATACACTGCCCAGGTCACCAGAGGCCTGAGTCCGAGGTGGCCCGGGGCAACTCCTTTGCCAACCAGACTGCAAAGGAAGCCGCCCAAAAATTAGTGGGGCCTATTGACATTCTGCCAGTCCTGCCCCCTAGAATGTTCTCAGACTCGCCCGTCTACACCCCTGGAGAACTTGAACTAAGCAGTAAGCTAAAGGGGTCAAAGGGACTCACTGGATGGATCCACCTCCCAGATGGGTGCACCCTAGTACCCAGTGCCCTAGGTCAGGAACTAGTCTCACTTGTCCATCAGAGCACCCACCTAGGCGGTACAAAATTAATTGAACTTTTAAAAAAGGGACTATTATATCCCAGGACTATACAAAACTGCCAAAGAAGTAACAGCAAGATGTCATATCTGTGCCCAAGTTAACCCTGGGCCTCCTACTGAAGTACAAATTGGGTCAAGACTCAGGGGCCAAGCCCTGGAGAACATTAGGAATTAGATTTTACATAAGTAAGCCCTGGAACTTTTGGATTTAAGTATCTACTTGTGTACATCGACACCTACTCAGGATCAACTGAAGCCTTTCCAACTAAGAATTAGCATCAGAAACAGTGCCTTGATTCGGCTTGCCCTTAACACTGGGGTCCCCAAACACTGGGGTCCAACAATGGCCCAGCGTTCATCGCCACAACCAGTCAAACCTTAGCCAAAATGTTAGGTATTGATTGGAAATTACACTATATATATAGGCCTCAGAGTTCAGTCCAAGTAGAAAGGATGAACAGGACATTAAAGGAAACCTTAACCAAGTTTAAACTTGAGACTGGCGAAAACTGGGAGAGCCTCCTCCCCTTTGCCTTCCTTAGAGTAAGGTGTACCCCTTATATCCAAGGCCTCACCTCATATGAAATCATGTTTGGGATACCACCGCTCTTCTACCCAAGATAGGAGTGGAAAAGGCAACTGAAATCCACAATTTCTCACTACTCACTACTTAAGTCCTTACAGGCACTGCACTTGGCAAGAAAGGAGACTCAACACTTAGTCTCTGCCGCCCAGGAGAGCCCAGACAGCCAATTAACCCACATAGCCACTCTTTTGGGGACTGGATCTAGGTGAAAAAGATACAGCCAGCTGCCCTTGAGCCCCACTGGGATGGACCCTTTCTTGTCATCCTCACCACTCTCACCGCAGTCAAGGTCGCGGGACGCTGTCATTGGATTCACCATACCCAGATCAAAACAGCTGGGCCCCCCAAAGAGATGGAAAAATGGGCCGTATGCTGGACTGAGGATCCCCTAAGGATAAGACTTTGAAAGGCCCACTCTAGACCCTCTTAATTCTCTTAACCTTCTTCCACCTGTGCGAATGTAATCCCCATCAACCCCAGGTGTATAATTGGGAGCTAACTAGATCTGAGACTGGTGTTCCTATTTCCTCTAATCATACCTCCTTCCAGCCCACCTTTCAGGTAGATCTTCGTGACATCCTAGAAGAAACCGATGCTGTGAGCCATCCCTGTGTCGGCGTTGCAGGTAGTAGTACAGTAGGCAACTCCCTACCCTCGTTCGGGTGTTCCTTGTGGCCAGACCTCAAAGACTCCCCTCTGCCTGAGGCCAATGAAGTTCTGTTCATGGACGGGAGCAGTTTCATGCAGGAAGGAAGGAGGTATGCTGGGGCAGCGGTCATAACTCTAACTGGCACCATCGGGTCACAAGCTGTTCCCCATGGGACTTCTGCTCAAAAGGCCGGTCATCGCCCTCACTGAGGCACTAAGATTGTTGTGGTGCGATCAATTCTAAGACCAACGGAGCCAATTGAGATGAATTATGAGCCTTTATTAGCCGGCCGGCAACTGACTATCCACCAAGCAGGGTCAGAGAATCAGCCCTGAGCTCCCAAAAGAGGCATCTTATAAAGCCTAGAACCACATCAAACAAGCAAGCAGATTACAGAAGCAGTAGTTGGCTTACTTGAAAATTTTCCACCCTTAACAAGATAGGAAAGGGTAAGGCAGTCACAATATACACTGACAGCCGATAGCCTTTGCCACTGCACATATACACAGAGCCATCTACAAGGAAAGAGGGCTTCTGACTTCAGTTGGGAAGGACATCAAGAAGAAAGAGGCGATCTTAGCCTTACTTGAAGCCATATAGATGCCGAAAATTCTTGCTATTGTTCATTTTAAAGGGCATCAAAAAGGAAATAGTCCCATGGCTGAGGGAAACTGATGAGCCTATGTAGAGGTAAGAACAGTGGCCACAAGGCCAGTGAGGCCCTCACCACATCTACTGACTGTTGTCCCTTGCCCAGAACTGCCTCTGTCTCCAACCTATACGGCAGAAGAGAACATATATTTTCAAGATAAGGGAGCTACTAGGAACCAACAGGGGTGGTGGATGACCCCAGATAGAAAAATTGGGCTCTCATGGGCCCTTGGAAGGACTCTCCTCCACCAACTACACCAGACCACACACCTAGGGCGAACTAAGATGCTCCAAGCTTTAGACCCCTACTTTCACTTGTTAGAAGGGAGAAGAACTGCAGAGGAGATTGCCTCATGATGCCCGGCTTGTGCCCAAGTTAATCCAAAGAAGGGGAAGATAGAAGAACTTAGGCATAGGGAAAGAGGAACTTATCTGGGGGACCACTGGGAATACCTCCTCTAGCAAAAGGTATTCCTCAGACAATGGGCAGGTGAAAAGTATGGCCTGTGGGCCTGACCCAACAGTCAGTTCAGTATGCCCTTCCTTGAAGGAAATTGTGGCCTGTAACTTCTATAGCAAGTCTCTACCAGCAGCGGGTACGAGCATTCTGGCATAACTAGAAATGAAGGGCCCTTGTCCAATGGCCCCTTGTATAAGTGTCTTTTCCTTTTGGAGTGGGCCCTGGGCACTTTGTAGGACAGAGTAGGTAGCTCCTGTGTCCACCAAGAAGTTTACAGGCTTGCCCCCGACTTGTAAAGTTACCCTGGGCTCCTGGGGGCTCATAATGTAAGAGCCCTGACCTCCTCATTCTGCATCCTCAAAAAGGACGAGGGGGAGCTTCTTTTTGGGGGCTTTTCTTAGGGCATTCATTCTTCCAATGTCCCTTTTTCTTGCAATATGCACATTGGCCCTTCTAACCTGACTCTCCTGGGTCCATTGTTCACCCTGGGTGCCTGTTCTCAGCCTCTGCCTTTTCCTGGCTGTCCCTTTGGCCAGGCTCCTTGCATGATTGCAAGCAGTATCTTGTTCATCTTCTTAATATGTGCTATATCTACCTCATCTCTATTGTTGAATACTCGTTGGACTATCTCGACCAGCTCAGACAACTCTTTCCTTCAAACCCTTCCATCCTCTGCAGTTTCTTTCTAATATCTAGGGCTGACTGACAAAGGCTAAATTCACAGCCCTCCTATTATTAGGGTCCTCTGGGTCAATAGGGGTATAAAACCAGTATGACTCTAAGAATCGTTCCAGGAATGCTGCCAGTGACTCATCCTTAGTTTGGATGACCTTGATTACCTTAGATAGGTTAGTGGGTCGTCTGGCAGCAGACCGGAGGCCCTGGAGCAGAAGCTGGCGATACCGTTGGAGAGCCTCCTTACCTTGGTTGGTGTCGGGGTCCCAAGGCGGACGGGTGTTTGGGAGAACATGTTGGACGAAGGCCAGATTGGTGGAAGGCTGCCCGTTAGGCTCTAATACCATTTTTGCAGCCTCCCTCACAATCCGCTCCCACTCCTCTGAAGTAAACAGGACCTGGAGGAGTAGCTCACAGTCGTCCCATGTTGGCTGGTGGATAAAGAAAATAGTTTCTAGGAGAGGTTAATCCCTGTGGTTTCTCTGAGAATGAGGGGTTCTGGTGTTTCCAATTGTACAGGGACATAGACCATGAAAGGCCTCTGGGTTTCTCCCCTAACTGGGGAAGCCAATTGCCAGAGTGGGGCCAGGACTGCTGCCTGGTTCGACGAGTCAGGGACAGGATCAGGGTCTGGTGGGGGCAGGTACACAACCCAATGTGGGCATGGGGAGGACTAGTGATCTCAGGGTCCTCAGGGGGTGCCTGAAAGGCTGTTTGCAGGTCAAGTGACCCTCTGATGGCCACCCTGTTCCAAATATGGGCCAATCTAACTGGCAGAACCTCTGAAGGTCAAAGGGAGTGACACTAGCTTCGTAGGCGTGGGCTCGTCTCCTGAAATCCTTAAAATGGTTAAGGAGGCACTGAAGGGGAGTAGGACGATTCGAGGAAAAAGCCTGACCCATGTTAATAAAAACAAGCAAGATCCCCTCAAGAGCCAAATAATCCAGGGCTAGGATCAGCTTCTGACCTAGCGTCCAGTCGGACGGGGCCGTGGAGGCCAGATCTAAGGAAAGAATTAAAATACCACACATCGATATATGGGGTACCAAAGCAATAAGCGGGTAACAGTACATTTTGACCAGCCCAGACAGACAGACAGACACAATACAGACAGACAAGACGAACTACAGGTAACACAAAACGCTAGTGCACCCAAAAACCTGAAGTCAAGTCTGACGTCTCAGACCTTGACCGAACTAGGGAAGTATTGCTGTGTGCAGTCTTCCACTAGTTCCCCGACAGATACCCAGAAACCTGGATACCTGTAGTGCAGTCTGACTCACCGGTGAAGCTACTCCAGATGGCTCATGCCCAGTTGTTACAGAATTGAACCTTTTATCCACCTGCTCTCCTGAGCGAGTCCGCCTGGCGTCCGGGGCTGAGGAACGTCTCTCAGCGGCCGTCCTCTAGACGGGGCAGATCCTCGCCCAAGGTGACCAGGGTCATGGGTCTTAGGAGATCTCCCCCTCTGGAGAGAGATCTCACTGGGGTCTCCAAATGTTGTGGTTTGATCAAATCTAAGACCCATGGAGCCAATTGAGATGAATGAGGGGTTCTGATGTTTCCAATTGTGAGCCTTTATTAGCTGGCTGCAGACTGACTCTACCAGGCAGGGTCAGAGAAGATAAGACCCAAAAGAGGCAGTTTATAAAGCCTAGAACAAGCAAGCTGATTACAGAAGCAGAAGCTGGTCATTAGCATATCTTTGAGCAGATTACCACACCTGGTTAACAACAGACAAGCAGATTACAGAAGCAGAAGTTGGCCTGTTTGAAAATTTTCCACCCTTAACAGCCAGCACTATACAAAAACTTCTGGTCATATCTGGATTTTACACTAAAAAAAATGCCAAACACATTTTATACTTCCAATTAACAGCTCCCAGGAAAATGTAAACCTTTGCTTTATGATATTTCCTATGTATAGTGTTAGGCATGAAATAGTTTTAGATCCAGAATTTTTTTGAGCTGAATGAAATGAAGGAAAACCATGCTATATTTTTTAAGGAAAATATGCACACACAGACACATGGGTGTGTTCACACATCTCTTCCAAAGTGTTTTCTAAACCATTGCTTATACAACCTGTACATTTTGTGTGTGGTGGTGGTGGGATTTGGGTAGTTCCACTTAGCCTGGTTGCAGGCTCCTTGAAGGTGTGACATATCAAGTTTTCTGTCATTGTGATGTAGGGAGGAGGCAAGAGAATTAAAACGTTAATCAAGCTACAATCAGAGACTGCAATATGCTGATCAGCTCTGCAGCCAGGCCGGGAGGACACCTATAGAACAAAGGAAGATTTCTGCTGAGATTGCTAACAACCAGTTTCCCACACCTGTGAAGGGGAAACAGGAACCACAATCATTACCAACGGGTAAAACCATGGGGAACCTATGGATTAAAGGCTGAGAACTGCCAGCAGGCTTTTCACTCTACATATTTTACCTTTTCATGCTACATTCTCTTCCCCTTACTCACTGGATAGACACTGGAAACTGAAGAATGACATATAAATCGAATTCCCTGAACACTCAGGGTCCCTCTCAGTTGCTTTACTATGTCTCTCTCACTGTCTCTCACTGTCCCTCTGACTGTCTGCCTCTGAGAGGAGACCACACGCTGCCTGTGAAGTGTTACCCCTTTTCTAATAAACTTTTCTAAACTAACTTTGGCGTGTATGTTGAATTCTTTCTACACTTTCTGCCAAAGGACCCTCTTTTTCTCTTAGGGAAGGGCTTGGTCCCCCCCTCCCTCCCTCCCTTGGGGAAATTTGCCCTGTCCTGCATCAATTGTGATGGTTTTTTTAAAAGACCAGTTTGGTATGCCTTCTCACAAATGGTGGTCTTGTACTTAAATATGGTATTTTTTCCTAATAAACAAATCACCTCTGTTTTCTATTAGAAAAGAAAAATGCATCTCCATTCTTTATGGTTTCAAGTTACCAAAAAGATTTTAGAAACTATTAAGTAGACATACCATAAAACATAATTATTGTCAAAAGTTTATCAACTTTTATCTTACATCTATTTAATTCACTTGTTCCTAACAATTGTATTTAAATTACTCATAAAATTTTTATGACTTTGAACAGTTAACCATTATTTTAAGTTTTTTTTTTCTTACTAACCAATTCTGTAAATGGGATAATATGAACTTTGTGACTAGTAAACCCAGGTAAAATAAAATTTGCATGTCTGCATTAATTGAATTTGACAACTTTGAAGACATGCCTATTTTAATTAAACCAACAAACCAAAACTAGCTTTCATTTACCAAAGTTTATCCCAGATCAAATGAACTTGAAAACACTTGAGTTAGTTTTGATATTTTTAAGAGTTTTAGAAGTACTTAATTTATATAAGTTTATTTTTCTTTAAGCTAATTAAATAGAGCTCTTTGCAAATTAATTTTGGCAATACCATCCAGAGGTAGAAAAATCATACATCTACAACGTACATATATAGACAGATACATAAACATATAGACAAATGCAAACAAAGATCTTATAGCTTTTCTTTAAATTTTTGTGCCCTGAGACAAGTATGGTAAATATGCAAAACTCATTAGTTTATAAAAGAACAGTTGCATCCAAATTGTGTTTCCAGCAGACTAAGTTAAAGTTACCCATTCAGATAGCTAAATATAACTCTAGGTTCCTAGAGAAGAACAGGTAGAATATTTACATTTCAAAGGCACAGAGAAAGAATATCAGTTTCTCCAAGAAGGACTTTTGTTTTCTAACTCCAAATCTTTCATAATATCTACAAGCCTTTTGAGATGAATAGGGGAGCTTGGGGACTACTAAAAAGGAAAGATAGGTTTTGAATTGCTTCTAGAGCTGCATTTCTTTTTTCATACTCAATTTGTAAAAAACAAAAAAAAACAATTTGTGAGACAAGACAGTCATTTTCTATTCCTCAAAGAACGAGGTTGCAATCTCAATGATATAAAGGGGCTGATCCCATGGCAGGCTGACCCTGTCTGACCATTTCCTGCTCTAACGAGTTAGTTCCTGACTGCACCCTAATCCCCAGGGCTCTCCAGCTGACTCAGCAGTCCAAACTGCCTGCTTAAACAATTAAGTTTCATTATAGTTTGGCAGCCAATCAATGTTCTCCTTATGTTCTCCTTCCTTATATGGAATGTCTATAACTGTGTAGGAATGCGGAAGTATAAGATGGCATAAAACTGCCCGCCATGTTACAATCAGGGCTAGGCCTTCGGATAAGAATCCGCTGAGCCAATGCCGGCCTTAATAAACGCTGCTTCCTGCTTATTGCCTTGTTGTCCTCTCTGTTTGAGAATCCCGCAACAATCCAACTACATTATCTTCAGTTTGCTTCCTTACATCAGGGAGATTTTCAACTAAGATGGAAATGAAAGGATTCCTATCTTAGGGAGAAGACCTAAAAAAAGTTCATACCAAACTCTGAATATTACCTTCTAATACGGCCAACTTCTGACTATAGAGCTACTTTAAAAAAAGATCTTTCAAATATCTTTTCAGCTGGGACAAACAGTAAATATCCCTGGCAGTACTGAACTATTTTTTTTTTCCTTTTCCTTTTTTAAATTATCTAAAATAGCTTTTATTGAGGAGATATTGAGACTATAAAGAAGGAATTTATTTTAAAAACATTAAGATAAAATAATAGCATTATAATAATATATAATAGAGTAACATAACATTATACTGTTCCAATGTATATATTAACAGCTATTTCCCTTTGTCTTATAAAATCTGAAGCAATTTTTTAAAAATAAAATTTAATAACTTTTCCTCATTAATTAATGTCATAGGCACTACAGCTTTACCTGTACATATGACCAGACCTTAATAGCTGTTTCAGGAGCAATCTTGAGAACAATCATATCATTTTCTCTCCACAAAGAAATTACTCTACACTCTTACTATCTCTATTAAACAGCTTATTATTTTTACATTTTTTGTAACTAAAGTCTAAGCCAGTCTCTACTTGGCTTCATCTTTATATCCTTAGTTAAAAGACTTCTGTTCAGCTTGTCCTCAGGCAGTTCTCAATTATGGTTGCTCTGTAATTTACTTGTAATTTTGATGTGGTCATGGGAGAAGGCGAGCACAGCATTTATCTACTCTGCCGTCTTGACTGGAAATCTCTCTCTCTTTTTGTGTGTGTGTCTCCTTTTTAACCACAGCCACATCTAGTAAATGATTCAAAACCAAATCTAATAAGCCTTTCATAGCTTACCCATGGATCCAAGAGGTGTAAGAGTGAAAAATTCTCCAGTAAATTAGTCACTAGGACAAGACAGGGAGTGATATCTTCAAGCTTCAGCTCCCCTCTCCCCAAAAAGCAAACAACATCACCGCCAGGATGCAGATAACGGAACTGTCTACCAGGCCCTGTTTGCTATAAGATTTCAGAGTCCCCCAGAAACAACATTTTTGCACCAGACAATAACAGCCAACTTCTGCTTCTATGATCTGCTTAATGTATAACTAGGGTGTAGTTCTAGGAGATGTCCTGTGCAAAGATATACTAATGGTTAACTTCTGCGTCTGTAAACCTGCTTGCTTGTTTGATGTGGTTTTAGGCTTTATAAACTACCTCCCTGAAAGCTTGGGGCTGACTCTCTAGTGGGGAGAGTAAGTCGCCGGCCAGCTAATAAAGGCTCATAATTAATCTCAATTAGCTCCGCGGGTCTTAGATTTGAACACTCCACAACATTGGCATCCCCAAAAAAGGTGCACAAGATATTACCCTCCTACGACATAGGGCCACTCCCAAAGATAACCAAAAGAAAGACAATTCCCCTGAGAGCTGTTAATGGTTGGTAAGATGCTAGCTACAAATGAGGTGCAAGCCAAATTTCTGTCTGGCCATATTTTTCGTGCCTCCAACTTGACCATTGAGCCACCTGCACACACAGAACTACAAACCTCTGTGCCCTAGGCAAACTGAAAACCAAGCCAAATTTTCAGAACATATAGAGAGACAAAAAGGAAAGCAATAGCTGTGATTAAAAAGGAAAGGATCAATAACCAATAGGTGCCCCCAAACAAATTTTAACCAGAGTCACAATCCAAAGAACTAATTCTTACAAACGTTTTCCTCCCGCTAATCTAAATTTGCTGTGGACAAAATAAATCTAACCAAAAGTAACCTAACAAGATGATCTGATCATCAATTACTAACTGGGCAAGTCATGGTGGGTAGTCATGCCTCAGACCTATAACTTCTCTAGTAAAAGTTTATTTTTACCTTAAGCAAGCCTTTCCATGGTTTCTGTGCATCTAGATAATCACATATTTGAAATGCCTCTTTTTCAGATTCCTCAAAAGTATAACTACCCTCAAGAGAGAGCAAAATCTTGGTAACTATTATGTACTCCAATCAAAAAGATTTCCCCGCCTTTCTTTCTTCCACTTTTTGTGTAATCCTCTTTACGTTCCCTCCTTAATTCCAAATGTATAAAAGAAACTGTAAATTGTCATTCCGGGCAGCGTTTTTCTCAGTATGTTGAGATCTTGCTTCCAGGCATATCCTGTTTGGTTCAAATAAATCCTCATAAACTCCTATACAAATTCTTTACAGGTTTGGACATTCTCATGGTGACATTGGAAAGGAAGTGACAACATGAAAATTTTACCTTCCTTTCTTGACTGGACACTACAGACAGAGAGTGACTTTTGTAAGAAGTCCTACCTTTTATATCCCATCTGTAGGTTCTAAAGCAAGTAATATATCTCAATAAACAAGGATAAGGTTGTTACATAGATTTAAGTCATGGCCTCCTCCATTAAGTTTCTTGCGATTTAAGAGTCATCCTCTTCTTAGCAAAAGAGAGGAAGGCACCCTTACAAATGAAGATTTTCCTTATAAATGTAAATTTTCCTTAACAAAAATGTAAATTCTACTCTGCTTTCAGAGATTATTCTGTGTCTGCAGCATCTTAAAAATAATCAGTTCAAAGTAATCTTATGCCAGAGGCATATTTTGGGAAGGCATAGTCTGCTCCCCTTCAACACTAACAAAAACAGTTAAGGATGAGAGTATGAACAGGGTAGGTAGATATGAGGAAGACATCTCATTAGGTAACCTTTTTTATATTGTTTTTATTTTCAACCATCTGAAATGTATTGCCTAAGTGAAAATTTTAATTCTTGTGATGTTTTTAAGTTACTAATAGCACAGACCCATTTATAAGATAGAAACCTACATACAAGGAAGGGTGGAGGGGAAAAGTAGTAATGAGTAGCAAGTTATTCACTCTCCAGTCAATGTAGTATTTCTATAAGTTCAAATTGAGTAAAGAATAATTTAGTTAATTAATCATTCAACAATGTTTATTAAGTTTTTTTCTCTATGCAAAGAACAGAAATGTCAAATTATACTGATTATATTTACCTCTGTGGTGGTTCAGAATGAGCTACTCCAGGATATGCCTCTGTGGTATGCAGATTACTTTGAGCTAAAGGCAATTTTAGCTTCTGACCCAAGAGAAATTTTTGCCCCTCCTTCAACTACCTAGAAGAATTTGAATTAGGGGCCTTGCCCATAAGAGATTATCAGCAATAACTTCTTTTGATTTATCTACATTGGGCAGGGAAAACTCCTATTTACTAAAAGTCTGCCCTTCTAATCATCCTGCAATGATCCTTTGAAGCCCCCAAGGTGCATTACCTGAGGCAGGATAGATAGCCGAGGAACACCCCCTTCCCCTCCAGGATATGGATCCAGAAATTTTTTCTTTTTCAGACCTCCCCTTGTTTTAGCCCCAGCAAAAGGAGATAAGCCAAAACCAGTTTTTTTTTCCAGCTTATATGCTATCTTTGGCTATAGCATGACCTTTGGCTAACTATATTATAATCTCATTCATCTGCATTGCAAATACTCCAGTTCCCATCATGCACCTGACATCATGGCAGTTATGGAACACCATACAAGGAATAAAGAGTGGGAAATCGAATTCCCCGCCTACTAGGAGGAGACAACAAAGCTAAATCAGGACCATGTTTCTGGGCTCTGGTTCCAAGAATAAAAGTTCATAAAGCAAACATCACTATACCCTCCCCCCCCCACTCGAGTTCATCCATATTCCCCTCCTGAGTGTGTATTTTATCTTTAATAAACCTTGTGCTTTCCTGCTTGTTCTTCATCTTGCCCTTGAATTCTTTCTAGACAACAACCTCATCCCTAGCTTAGGATGTCTTATGACCTCAATCCCCCTTTCTATCTCTGAACCACTCTTGCATGTGGGGTCTCTGATACTCTCATGTATGTGGGGTTCCCATACATATGCATGTATTAATTTTGGTTATTTTCTCTTGCTAATCCATCTTGTGTCTGATTATTAGACCAGTCAGAAGAACCTTGAAGGTAGAAAGTTTCTTCCTCTTCTATATCTCTAATGTTTATATTAAAGTAATGATTCTTATAAACAGCATACAGCATTGCTAATATTATCATCTTGCTCTTTCCCAAATTACAATATTCTGGGATGGAAAATAAAATAACCTTCATAAGAGAAGAACAGTGGTTGAAAAAGTCAATCACCCAAGGAAACAAATGAAATAAAAAATAAAGCCAAATTTTCCTAGTTTTGTCAGGAGTACATAACATTGCTAGAGAAATTAAATTCACACTGTCTCATACTTCCGTCCAAAAAAGTACGGTCCTAATAGCCTAGAATCAGAAAAAAGGAGATTTGAAAGCCATCAGCTCTTATCATAACAGAAAACTCCAGAGCAAGAAAAGAAATCATTTACTTTTCAAAGGAAGGCACAGAAGAAGACAAGGTTAATAATAATGTCATCCAAGTAAAAGAAAGAAGCACTCATCTCAGATCAGTGAACATGCTACTACTAAAGAGTACACAGCAGAGAAAATTGCTCACATGAATCAGAGATGATGGAGCAAAGGAAATAGCCCTCAGTCAGATACAAGTTCTTAAAGTCATAGACAAAATTTGCTGCAGCACCTGGCTAATCAGAGGTTATCCAAAGCTGGGTGTTGGGTCCCAGGAGAACTCCTTCTGTGGCTTTATCTTTTCTGGCTAGTTTTTAAAAATAACTCAACACACTTCCATGAGGGCCTAAAAGCAAACACATGGCCAGAGCAGTCAGGCCTAAGTATATCATGAGACAGGAAGGCTGCCAACAGTCCCATTCCCTGATGTAAGTCTTCCTGCCTATAAGCAGATTTCAAAATGACATTTCTCACTCCAGAATACCTAGCACACCTGACAGTGGTCAAAGTGGGTCTGTTCTTTGAGGGTGCTTTGAGAGTACATCTCTTGCAAAAGTTTTGAGACCCTACATTCGGTGTGGAAATATCCAGAACAGCTGGCCATTAAGAACAAAGAAAACAAAACAAAAATAAAGACCAGTCTTTCCAGCAATCTGCTTTGTCATAATCATCTAGAGGTGTAGCCAGGGCCAGGAGCTAAATGAGATGTTGCTCCAACCAGGGCAGGCAGCCAATTCACTTCCTCTGGATTTGAACCTTTCCCCAAATTGGTGTGTGGTGATTTTGAAGCCATTGTCACCTGCACTTGGAAGACAAAATATTAAGAAGTTTTCCCAAAGGCTGTATAACTTCAAGTTCTTTGTTTCACTTATAAACAGATCCAAACATACCACAAATGAAGGTGGAGGAAGGTGAAGGGTGGGAGGAGGGAGGTGAGCCATGCAGGTTTATTCTCAGTTGAAAAGTTATCTTGGAGGAAATACTGACCTTTCAATTCCACAAAGTGCAAGTAGTAGATTTCATTTCAATCCTCTCATACTCATAATTATTTTAGCATTAGATGCATTTTATTTTTTATTTTATTATTTTCCTTCTCTGTTGCTTTCCTTTATATAGACTTGAGTCTGACCGTATCATTTTCTTTCTTCCTGAATAACATTTTTTTTCTCAATTACAGTTGACATTCTGTATTATTTTATATTAGTTTCAGGTGTACAGCATAGTGGTTAGACATTTATATAATTTACAAAGTGATTTTCCTCCCCCTCTTGTTAGTCTAGTACATACCTGGCACTATACATAGTTATTAAAATGTTACTGATTACATGGTACATCCAAAAAGGGGTTAATATCCAAAATATATAAATAACTCATACAACTCAACACCAAAAAAACTAACAATCCAATTAAAAATAAGCAGATGACCTGAATAGGCATGTCTCCAAAGAGGACATACAGATGGCCAGCAGACATATGAAAAGACGCTAAATGTCACTAATCATCAGAAATGCAAATTAAAACCACAACGAGATATCACCTCATACCTCTCAGAATGGCTATCTTCAATAAATCAACAAACAAGTGTTGGTAAGGGTGTGGAGAAAAGGGAACCCTTATGCACTGTTGGTGGGATTGCAAATTGGTGCAGCCCCTATGGAAAACAGTTTGGAGGTTCCTCAAAAAATTAAAAATAGAATTACTTATGACCCAGAAATTCTACTTTGGGTATTTATTTGAAGAAAACCAAAATACTAATTTGAAAAGATATATGTGCCCCTGTATTCACTGCAGCACTATTTATAATAGCCAAAATATGGAAGTAATCTAAATGTCCATTGATAGATGATTGGATAAAAAAGTGGTACATATATACAATTACTAGGCCGTAAAAAAGAATGAAATTTTACCATTTGCGGCAACATGGATGCACTTGGAAGGTATTATGTTAAGTGAAATAAGTCAGAGAGAGAAAGACAAATACCATGTGATCTCACTTATATGTGGAATCTAAAGAACAAAATAAATAAACGAACAAAACAGAAACAGACTCATGGATACTGAGAACAACCAATGGTTGCAGATGGTAGAGGGGTTAGAGGAATGGGTGAAAGAGGTGAGGGGATTAAGAATCATCGGATGCATTTTAAAAATAATTACAAGCATTAAAAAAACTGACTTAAGGGAATTATGTTTTACTTTCATATAAGAGGGTAGTTAGTAGCTTGTTTTTAACAAATATTCTACTTTTTTGGGGCAGCTTTATAATTCAATTTTAAAGTTGTTTTAAAGCCATTTTGAAGTGATTGTATAGCATTTAAAGGAATGGGTGAAGCAATTTTATGAGATTTTTATCTTATTTATGATTTTTTATATTTTCCAAATTTTCTATGACATTACTTTGAAATAAGTGTTTACAGCAAAGTTATACATGCCTATCATTTAATAGTTGTACCAGAACCATTGCAAAGGACAGTAGTCTCCCAATACTGCAAGTCCATAATTCCAGAGGCAACAAGTTTTAACTGATCATTTTGGTATCTACCTTGTAAATAATCTTGGGGAATGGGGAAGAAAACCAGAAGGATTTTTATCGTGCAGATTGCCTCTTTTTTCAATAGTGGGATGGGGGGGGCCCAATTGCCAGATTACCTTATTGGTGTTGACCAGAAACCTAGACTGATTGATTAAGTTTATGTATCTGGGAGAAATTGAAACTATAATTAGATCAGATGTTAAATCTAAGTTCGGTATTATGGGCTTTTAGCACAAGCGATGCCTCTTTTGTCCTGTGGTTTTCTCTCTAACAATTTCGATATCTCCAAATAGTTTTGATTTTGTGGTTTCAGGTCCTATCTATGGACTTCCCTTTATAATAGGCGAGGATTTACCTTTTTGATACAGGTACAACTCCTATCTTAACTATGGCCATTCTCTCAATATAGTTACATTGTCATTTTGGCTAGATCAATTAGGTATTTACATTATTATGGCTACATAAAACCTGTTGACCACCAAGCATATTGGTTATTTTATGTGTTATTGGTATACAGAAAAAATTGTCTTTGTTTTACAATTTGAAGGAAAAAAAAAATTTACACTGGCCACTTTGGAAATGTAGGTACATCATCTGTGTACTGTGTTACTCAAGACTAGGAATGTAAGAGAGCTTTTTGGCTAACCATCATTTTGGCACATTGCTGGCACTCAAAGTAGTTGTAGAATGAATAATTGAACACCAACCCTCATGTGACAAGTTCATTCTGTTCAAAACCCTGATTATTTGACTGAGGTACACTATTTGAACAAGCCATTTGAAGTCACTGAAATAGTCTTTACTGACTGATATTATCACTGTTTGGAAGACTTTTTTTTGTAATTACATTCCCTGTTTCCCAAACCCATGTGGACACCCTTCCCTCACCAGGGAGCATACTTCAGTATGGAAAAGCAGGCTTCTAGTTTTTTATTTACTGCTCATTTCTTTGTACACAGTGCTGAAAAGTATATGATTTAATTACATACAGAGCATCTGCTTTTCCTGCAATGCACAAAATAAGGTGGATTGGTTGTTTCTTGTGGGTTATTTTCTGGAAATACATCAGAATGTGGATTAGTGTCAAGTTGAACTTGATCCTGGTCCACCTCTCACTTTGTCAGGCTACATTGTGGCTCATCAAATAACTACTAGTGAACAAAACATCTCTCCTCCTATAGCATAACTTCTCAGTTATATATAATCTGAACAAGCTGTCATCCAATCTTTCATCATAAATGTGAAGCATATCTGTTAAACATTGAGTCATACTTGACACTTCAGTGGTTTCACGTCACTAATGCAAAATAACAATTTGGTGTGTGATATTATTTTTTGCCAGTAGTGAATCTGCTTTTTCTTTGAGCTTAATATATATCATCAACTTTGAGATTGCTTTTACAAGCTACCAGAAGTAATGTGATTCATGCACGTGTTGGCCACAAGAAGGTGACTTTGAATCATGCCTCTTTAGGTCAGTTTCTTCTCTATTTTTAGATATAAGATTAACAACTTACATAATGCAAAGCATTGTTTTATGCTTATTTTGAATAAACACAATAAATTTACCAGAAAGTTCACTCTGTTATATTTGAAAATGATAGAGGTTTCGATGTCTCGGTCCCAATATTTAACAAAGTTACATAATAGACTATGCCTTGAGGGGTTTAAACAGATCACAGGTCCAATAAAATTCAGTTTTTAGATATTGTTTGTTATACTTCCAATTCAAACTTTTCTTTTTCAAAACTTGTCAGAAATCATCACTAGCAGGTTCACTTATACTAGCATTTACAGACTCATAGTGAAATTAACTGAAGCCTATTGGTTTTATTTATGGCCTTATTTTAAGTTGGAGCTTGTATATCACTCTCTTCATCATTACATTTCAATGAACCACTAGTGAGTCATTGGCGCATTTATGTGAGTTGTGGATTCAACACAACAACACCACAGTAATCATGAAGAAAATGCAAATTTTCTTTAGCTTGGAAATAATATGAGATAATATTAGCCAAGCCCAAGAACACTGTTAACATTAACAGCTGAGGCCAGATCTCTGAAGCCAGAGCTCTGAAGCCAGAGCTGGAGGTAGGGGGTATGCTGGTTGGTGGAAGAATGAGCACTTTATGAGCACATTAAAAGAACCTAGACCCTTGGTTACCTGCTCCTTGTGTTAAGGTCTAGCTCTTCTTACTGCTACATCTAATAGCCTTTTCTCACAATGTTAACAATTGTAAAGTCAACATGGTACCTTAATCATTGCTGAAAAGTTAACCTTTTTGCAGGATCTGCTGAGGGTTCTTCCCTGCTCATCACTTCTCCATCCCCCAGCTACACTAAAAAGGCAATGCTCATTAAGAAAATAACAGGATCCCTGTGAAGAAAATAATTAATCTTGTGTTTCAAATTTGACCAAAGTGAATGAACGAAATTGTTTTGTTGCCTTTTTAGCTGAAGCCACCACACCATCCACAGACATACTGCCCATACCTGATCCCCAGGGATCTTTAGTGGTCTACGATATGTACTTTAGAGGTATCACACTACAGTGTTTTAGGTTTTACTTTTCTCATTTTTCTTTCTTCTTTTTCTACCTAAGTTAAGGTAGACAACAGATCATAAAAAGATATTTGGGGAGACTATTGAGAATATTTAAGAAGGTTCTTTTTGAGGGAAAGGAGGAAGTTAGTGGGCAGCATGTCATGGGATTATGGAACTGAGCTGCAGAAGGAAAGCTTAAAAGGGCATTCATGCCCTCTATCTATTTCCCAATCACAAGTGGTAGCAGGACCTCAGAGTTAATTCAGTTCCATCTCTTCATTTTACAGATGAAGAACCTGAGTTTCAGTAGATTTTTTTAGTCATATGATAAATGTGGTAAATTGTTACATCAATGGTCCCCAATGAGTCACACCTTCTAGTATCCAGGCCTTCGTAATAGTCTCTTCCCATATTTACTCTGGATTTGATTATGTGCCTTACTTTGACCAATAGGACATTAGCAAATGAGACATAACAGAAGCTTAATAAGTCCTCCTTCATTGGGGCTTGCTTTCTTGGAACTCTGATACCCCGTGCTGAATCACTATGCTGTGAAGAAGCCAAGATGAAAGGCCACATGGAGGTGAGTTCAGGGGCTCCAGTCCACAGCCCCATTAAGGGCCTGACATGTAAATGAGGCCGTATTGGACACTGCAGCTCCAGCTGACCCTTCCGTTGACTGTGGCAGCATAACTAATGCAGGCGACACCAACAGAACTGTTTAGCCAACCCATTGAATCAGGAGAAATCATAAATCATTGTTGTTTTAATCCACTAAGTTTTGGGTGATTTGCTTCCCAACAGTAGATAACTGATACAGTGAGTTATTTGCATAGTGACAACAAGACCCAAAATTACTTCAGAAAGCATAAACTTTGAATTCAGGCAAACCTGGGTTCAACTGTAACTTATTAACTTACTTAGCTATATGATCTTGAGTAAGTTCCTGAAATTTTTTGAGCCTCAATTTTTTCCCCATAAATTATAACTACCTCATGGCATTGTCACGAGGATCAAAAGAGTTTGCCAACTTATATGTATAGGAGAGGAAAAAAACTCAAGTAACTCAAAGGGGTAGTTAGAACATGACTTTATATAACAACTTAACAAAGAACAATAAATTTGTAGGGAAGTAACGAGACAAAGGAAAATAATTTTAAACTTTCAAAAACATCAAACTGTGGGTAGGTAAATATATGGGGGAAACTAATGGAAGATAAAGGTTGTCTCAGTTAGGTTAGTTATACAGATTCCTCTTGGGGCAGTGTCTGGGCTGATAAGTGTCTCCCTCTCAGGTGATTAAGAGTCTGAGCCTACTTTTAGGCAAATAGAGGGGAAAGCAAAGAACTATTTTTGGCATCTGCTGTTTCTCAACTGTCTTCAGCTCAAAATGGTCATAATCCTTATGCCAAAGTGGCGTATTTGGGGTGGGGGAAATTCTGATCCACTATACATGTATTAGGTTTAAAACAGTGCCTGGATATTCATATCTGTGAATATTAGTGTTAGAGTATTAGTATTAGTAATCACCATTGTAAGGTACATGGTACATAAATAATATTCAATAAATACATGGCAGCTATCATGACTTCCCTTCTGAACAGATATGGTACTCTTTTTGTTTCTTTCTCTCCTGTGGCTGTTATAATTTTGGTGCCATTATTTGTGTCCATCTTCTCCTTGATAGATGTTATACTTCTTCAGGGCAAGATGTGTCTCACTCATATTTACGTTTTACATTGTGTATGTCTTCCATATTGATGTGTTTACATGTTTGTAAAACAGGCCACTAATCATAATAACATTACAGTTTCTGTGGTGAAAAACTATTATACTGTGAGCAAATATTATCTTAAATAGCAGCCTTCCCTACAGCAGAGAATACAATAGGTTCTGACCTTCCTTCAATGCAATACAAAACACTGTCCTTAAGTAGAGTTCCACTGAAACAAATTGCAGGTGCAACCAACAGATTTCTTCCTTTATCAGAGAATTATGCTTTTATTAAATAATTGTTTTCCTTTCCCCCCCCCCAAAGAATCACTGGCTGCCTTTAATTAGTTTTAACACTAAAGCTTTTAAAAGTGGAATCAGAAGGCAAGAATGCAGGGGACTAATTTTCCAACACTTCTCTTGTAAACTAGTATTTTAGATTCTTCTTTTGAGTTAAACATGCTCTTCAGCTGTTTACAAGGTAATTTCTGAGTTGCAAAAACTCCGTGTTCCCCCACTGTACTCCCTCATTCAATCTTGGCTGTCACAGTCAGATAGGAAGAAAGCGCGAGGACCCTTTTTTCTTGCATCTTCACTGGAACCTTAGCAGCAGACAGTAACTGCTCCAAGTCTGTCAATACATGTGTAATTGTTTTCCTTTTTGGCAGTGGAGCTATGTTCTTTTTCTTTTTCTTTTCTTTTTTTTTAATTTTTTTTTTATTTTAAGGTTATTTTCTCTTTCTATTTTGAATTTTTATTTTCTCTTAGTTTCAGGTGTACAGTGCATTGGTTAGACAGTTATATAGTTTATAAAGCCAATACAATACTATTAACTATATTTCCTGCTGTACTCTATATCCTTGTGACTATTTTGTAATTACTAATTTGTACTTCTTCATCCTTTCACTTTTTTCACCCAGCCCCCAAACCTCCTCCCCTCTGGCAATCACCAGATTGAGTGGAGCTATATTCTAACTATAATGTGGTGTGATGCTTTCTATATTTCCATGTCTAATTCAATTTATATGAGAAATAATTCAAATATCAATAGGTAAAAATTTATTTTTCTTTTATCTAAAAATTGATTATACTAGCATACTAATGAAGAAAAGTTGAAAAACAATGTAATTTTAAAAACAGAATTGATATCGTATGTCATGGTTGTTTTGCTGTCAATGCAACAACAAATGTTTGGTGTTTTCAATAAACGCAGACTGCATAGTGACAACAGATGTAATGAATGTAGAAAATACAAAGATCTATTTTGTCACTATGGGTTTCAGATTGTAAATAAAATAAAAGAATGCTGTATTAGGCCCCTGAGAAGGCAATAGTAACACTTTGCTTACTAGGATAAAGAATTTCATTCCTATCCAAAGGAAAAATGAAATTAAAACTCAAATACAATGATAACATTCATACAAAATTGATTATACACTTTATGCCAATACATATAGAAATGTACACATAGTTATAACCACAACCCAGACAGCAGCTGCAAGATTTGGGGGTCAAGAGACTGGAAGGAATTATAGAAATCCATCTAAAATAAAAGTTGTTTTACAGGCTCCCCTACTGTAAGATGACTTAATTTAACAATACAGCTGTGGAAAAACATAAAAACAAAACAAAACAAAGAAAAACAGAGACGGTCCCTGCCCTGAGGAAATTAGAGTCTGAAAAATGTAAGCAGAGATTTCTCAGATCTTATTAACAACTATGTCAGAAAATTGAACTAAATCTTCTACCATTGTAAAATATCACTTCCTAAATAGCAATAGCTGCTGATGTAAGACTTTATAAATTAACCTACATAAAAGGTTTATATATTCTATTAGATATGCTCCTAGTTTTTCATTCCTATGAAATTTAACTTTTTATTCATATTGTTTATGTTGCTGTTCAGTTTCCTTATGTTTTAGGTTTTTTTTAATAAAAGAAGTAAATCTTTGCGGATAAAGTTTTAAGTTTTCTTTGTTCATCACCCTAGTTGTGGCAGGCAGATGCTAGGATGGCCTCCATGATCCCCACCTCCTATATACGCATGCCTCTGCCCTGGAGTGTGGGTGGCACCAGTGACTTGCTTCCTAACTAATAAAATATGGCAAAGGTGATGGGATGTCACTGCTGTGATTATATTATATACCTCCATCTTGTAGTGGACTCTCTAGACTAGTCCCTCTCTCCCACTGCCGGCTTTGAAGGGAATGCTTCCACAATCAAGTCTCCAGTTAAGACCCTCTCATACTCCTTGATTGCAGTTTGTGAGACCCTGAGTAGAAGACCCAGTTAAGCTATATCCAGAGTTCTGGCCCACGGAAACAGTGAAATGAAAAATATGTGTTGTTTTAAGCCCCTGTTTGTGGTAATACCATTATATAGCAATAAATAACTAACACACCAATCTTATATTTGTGGTAATACCGTTATATAGCAATAAATAACTAACACACCAATCTTATACTGTCTCCTCCCACACCAAGTGTAAGCACCATCATAAATTTGGTATATGTCCTTACTCAAATGTTTAAGTAACTTTTCTATGTGTATGTTTACTGATGAATAATGTATGTTATTTGCTTTAGACTAAATGTTTATGTCCCCCACACACACAAAATTTATGTGTTAAATCCTAACCCCAATATGTTATTAAGATATGAGGCCTTTGGGAGGTGATTAGGTCATAAGGGCAGAGCTCTCATGAATGGGATTAGTGCTCCCTGGCCCCTTCTACCCTGTCATACAGCTAAGACATGTCTATGAACCAGGAAGCGTGTTCTCACCAGACACTAAATCTACCAATGCCTTGATCTTCAACTTCCAATTAAGAACTTGAGCATATAGAACTGTGAGAAAAAAGTTTGTCTTGTTTATAAGTCAGCCAGTCTATGGCATTCTGTTAGAGCAGCCCTAATAGATCAATATACTATTGTTTCATGAATTTTCAGATTTACATAAATGGTATCACATTGTACATATTGTGCAACTGGCATTTTTCTCTCAATATTATATTTTTCAGTTACATATATATGTTCCATTGTACAAGTACACTACATTTGTTTACTACATTATTGACGGACATTTAATTGGTGTAGATATTGCTTTTCATCTTTGCATTCAATGACCTTAGCTAGAAATCAACCACAATGTATTCACACCAGAGAAATCTGCAAATGCTAGAAAACAAGATTTTTTATCACCTCAGAGAGTAAGGGGTCTATTTAGCAGTACACCACCACATATCTCAATGTTTGTGAAGAGTTTCTTTAGGCTATAGTCTTAGACATAGAATTTTTGAATCTTAGAATATTAACATTTAAAATTTTACTATATGCTGTCAAATTGCCCTGGAAAGTGTTTGTACCATTTTATCTTTCCACAAGTGTTAAAGTTCATTTTTTCCAAATTCTCACCAACAATTGGTATTTATTTTTGTCGAACCGATGGGTGTAAAGTGGTATCATTGTTTGGTTTTTGTTCACTATTAATAGCCTTATTGGGATGTAATCAAAATATAATAGGTTGCACATATTTTGTTTACAAATTGATAAGCTTATACACACACGCAAATTGGTAAGCTTATATATATCTATATATATAAATCTATATAAATATATAGATATATAGATATTCCACATACCCATGAAACCATCACTATATCATGTAATTTTTTTCTATCATAAATGAGCACTAACGTGCTTTAAAAGTATTAATCAATGCTCACCACATTTAGAAACATGTCTAAATTCTTTATCCTGACCCACCAAGCCCTCTGTGATCTGTCCCCAGTAACTTCCATCTTGTACCTTTACTCTTTCACAGTTTTCACATTTGGTTGTAAAGTTACAAGAAAATTCATGTGTTTTTTAATTGCATCGTATTGTAGATTTCATCTATCCTGCAATGCCATAGATTATAAGGCATGTCATTATTTTATGTGCCACTAAGAAAGAAAAAAAATCCTGCCCATTAAACTATGACATAATGTTTTTTATTACTTAGACTTCTTCTTTTATACTTTTTGAAGAAACTCCTTCAGACTTATTTAGATATATACATTTATTATATATTTTATGTGTCCATAAAAATGAAAATATAAGTGAAATACATCTGTTCCTCAATTAAGCTGTATTTTTGTGCAAGTTTTTTTACATTTAAATATATATACATAAAATGCCTACAGAACCTGGTATTCCTAGGTGGTTTCTCAGCCAAGTACTAACCAGGCCCGACCTGCTTAGCTTCCGAGATCAGATGAGATTGGGCATGTTCAGAGTGACTTATATGTATATATTTTATGGTACTCTTTAACTGTAAGGCATATATATATTTTATACTGTGTGTTCACCTCCCATAGTTAGATTTCTTTCTGTCACCACATATCTGAACTCCTTTACCCCATCTACCTCTCCCCTCCCCCCACATCTTACCTTCTGGTAACCACTTGTGTATTATCCATGTCCATGAGTCTCTGTTTATCCTGTTCATTTGTTGCTTTTAGGTTTATATCCCATATATAAGTGATATTATGTAATTTTCACTTTTTCTGTCTGACTTATTTTGCTTAACATGATTATCTCGAGGTCCATCCACGTTGTCTCAAATGACAGTATTTCATCTCTTCTTATGGCTGAGTTATATTTCATTGTATATATGTACCACAGCTTCCTTATCTAATTATCTATTGTAGGACACTTTGGTTGCTTCCGTGTCCTGGCCACCATGAATAATGCTTATGTAAGATTTTACAGACGGTAAATACCTCCCTGCTTCCCTACCCCCCATTTATGTGGACTTTTTATATGCGGTTTCCATTTACATGGTCTCATTTTAAGCAGTCTCTTTTTCATTTCCATTATTGGCTATTACTCCTTCTAAAAAACACTAGCTTAACTCAGCAATGTACAAAGAACTAATGCTTCTTAATACACAATTACTAACAATCTCGTTCACTGGGTGAGAAATAAAAAAGCATGGGTGACTACTGATGTTTTTCGGGATTGGTTTTACAAATGCTTTGCTGTAGAAGCTGAAATATTGCATGAAGGAAAAAAAAATGTCTTCTTTTTAAATACTTTTACTTTTAGATAATGCACTTGGTCATCCACACAATTTAGAACATCCACGAAGAAAAGTTGTATATTTGCCACCAAATACAACTTCCTTGATCTAATCTTTAGATCAAGACATTATTTCCACCTTTAAGAGTAATTATATTAAACAGAATTTTAATGATATTTTTAATAAACTTGAAGATAATGAATCATAGTCACAGAAGCTTGGAATAAATATACAATTTTACGTTGTATCAAGAATATTGCTTTAGCTTTGAGTAATATAAAGCTGTCAACTTTAAATGCTTGCCAGGAAGCAATAATGGCCAGAAGTGGCTGTACCAGAGAATATGGTTCCAACAGCTGAAGAGAGATTAACTGGCATTATTAATTTATTAAATAAATTTCAAGAAGAAGACTCTGACAATTTGAATGTAGATGATATTAACGAATTACTGGTTGATCATGAATTAATTCACTTAATATCTGAAGCCCATCCTGCCAATGAATATGGCAGTGACCTTGAACCAGTTTCATTCACTGCAGAAAATATTTACAAAGCTCTTCAATTGGCCACAAAACTGGAAACTGAAATTCTAGATATTGATCCAAACATCCAACAAGGCTTAAAATTTTGAAATTGTTTTTTAAAAATGTTGCAGTGAATATTGAAGAATTGATTAAAACTTAGCAAAAGATGGGGTTGGAGAAACCTCATCCAAAAACATAAACACAATGAAATGGAAGTAGTACTTCCAAATATTTGAGCACTGAAGATAGTGACTTTGTGCCAATTAAAGAGAGAAAGTTGATTGTTTTAGATTACAGCACAAACACCGATATTGAATAAAATTTATTTTGGTTTTCCTGAAGTTTCATTAGCATCTTTTTGTGAAAGTATGTGAAATAAGTATTTTTATGACTTATATTGGTCTATTTCTTTAGTATTTGTTTTTTGTGCTGGTGGACTCTTTTTCCACGGTTTCCTTCTGCGTAAAAAAAAAAAAAAAAAAAGATATCCCTAAAACTTCTTGACATTCAGAATTTGACTCTTCTGAATCACAATAAAACTTCAGTATCTGTGTTTTCCACATAGTAATAACCTCTGTGCATTAAGGACATTGATAATGTAGCATTATAATAATAGCTTATCCAGTGCTCTCTCTGAAATGTTCTTCCCAGCCATGGTACCAAAACATAATTCAGCTTCACCTGCTGTGAGTATCTTCTTTTCTTAGGTCCTTGACTGTTCTTTGCAACTAAATATGCAATTTCAGTCATTCTTCCAATAAAAGAGATTTGCTTCCTTGGCACCAAATTTGTGCCTTCTCTTCTGTTTCTGCCTTTATGCATGCACAATAATTTTCATGGAAATTTTCATTTTCACACTAAGTCAAAATATTATCATTTTAAGATCTTTTGAACAGCCATTAAACTCAACACATGTAGTCCAAAAATGCACATAACTCAATTGAAGTTTCAAGAATATGAATAGTTATGACCAAAAGTTTACCCATGCTCAGGCAATGACAGCTACATCACAATTATTCCTAGTCAGGACAAGAAGTAAGAAGCCATTGGTTGTAAGAAACATCTTACTCTTAGACATGCTTTTAAAAATATGTTTATAGTTGATGAATGATGGTATTTGTAGCAGAATTGTTATTTTTTAAAATGGATTTATATTTTAATATCATAAGGGGAGATTTAACATGGATTTTCTTTTTTGTCTTTTAATAATGCTTAGTATTTTTTCTTATTTTTGCTATTATAATTGCTTTATTTATACAAATTGCTTTTTATAATTGATTAGTGACTTTAGGAATGTTACTGTTGTTCTATGTATTGATCTTGTGTTCAGCAATCCTGCTAAACTTTCTTACTATTTTTTTAGATTTCCTTAGATTTTTTATCTAGACAAGACATGTTGTCTACAAATAGCAGCACCATGTCTCCCTTGGTGATCTATGTTTCCTAATTACTTTCCCTTTCATGTGTTAGGACAGTAACACAGTTTGGAATAAATATGGTTATGATGGGCATATTTGTCTTGTTCAAAACCTTAATGCTTCTTAAATTTTACCATTAAACAGGAAGTTTGCTCTAGATCTTTTCAAGTTAAGGCCATTCCCTTGTATTCGCAGTCTGCGTGAGTTTTAATCCTGAATCAGAGCTGAATTTTATCACATGCCTCTTCTGTCTACTAACATTAACATAGAGTTCTAATTTACTCTGTTAATGTGGTGAATACTGTTAAAATTTTCTGCTTCAAGACAACCCTCGAACTACTAGCATAAACCCTATCTAGTCATACTATATTGCTTTTTTATGCAATAAACTGCAGTTAAGTTGCTATTATTTTATTCAGGATCTTTGAATCCACAATTAGATGTAAGATTAGTCTATAATTTTTCTTACACCTCATAAAATAAATTAAGTAACTTTCTTTTTCAATTCTCTGATAACAGCTTGCATAAAATGGATTTGGGGGATTTCATAAATTTCACCAGTAACGCTACTTTAACATGGAGCTTTGGTAAGGACAGATATATTTTATTACCAATTAAATATATGGTTAGTGGTCTACTAAAGTTTTCTATTTCTCCTTGAATCAACTTTGGAAATATATATTTTTTAAATTGTCCATTTTATATGTTCTTTAATTTATTGGCACAAATTTGTTAACAGTATCATCTTCTTGTTTTTAAATTTCTACAGAAAACTTATTAATAATTACTTTTTATTCCAAAATCTCTTCCACTTATTTTTTTCATGATCATTCTTGTTAGAGATTTGTCTTTTTCTAATTTGTGAAGACCATTTTCCATAAGTGTTTTGCATAAAAATATTATCTTTTCCCCAGGAATTTATTTTGTTAATTTTTAGTATATTTATTGTTGTTTTCTAAGTTAAATTAATGCCTAATCAATATTTAAAAATTTCAAAAGTAACTGATATATTGAATGTAGTAACTTACTTGCTTATATATAATTACTTTTAAAAATATGATCTTACAATATATACTGTCTTACCACTTGCTATTATCTTATATGATATAAATATATGTCTTTTCCAAATAAAGATATTTACTTACAGCCAGAAAATTATTAACTTTAATGATATCTATTCATTTATTTTTTTCTAAGCACTTTATTATATTAAACGCATTTAATGTTCATGAAAATTCCATCAGACAGAATGTTATTACCACCGTTTTATAGACAAAAACACTGAGGCACAAAGCAGTTAAGACACACAGCCTTAGAGAAATGCAAATTAAAACCACAATGAGATATCACCTCACACCTGCCAGAATGGCCATCACTAATAAATCAAAGAAGAAGTGTTGGTGAGGATATAGAGAAAAGCAAACCCTCATACATTGTTGGTGGGATTGCAAATTGGTACAGCCACCATGAAAAACAGTGTGGAGGTTTCTCAAAAAATTAAAAATGAATATACCTTTTAACCCAGCAATTGCACTTCTGTTTATTTATCCAAAGAAAACTAAATAATAATCCATAAAGGTCTATGCACCCCTACAATTTACAATAGCAAAGATATGGAAACAACCTAAACGCCCATCAACAGACGATTAGATAGAGAAGTTCTGGTTCATATATACAATGGAATATTACTCAGCCATTAAAATAAATGAATCTTACCATTTGCAATGACATGGATAACCTAGAGGTTATTATGCTGAGTGAAATAAGTCAGAAAGAGAAAAAGAAATATCATATTATTTTACTTACATGTAGAATCTAAGGAACAAAAAGAACAAACTAATCAAAAACAGACTCACAAATATAGAGGACAATCTGGTGACAGCAGCCAGAGGAGAGGGGGGTTGGAGAGCTGGAAGAATGGGGTGAAGGGTTAAAGAAGTATAAATTAGCAGTTGATAGATGGTCACAAGGATAGGGAGCACAGCATAGGGAATGTAGTTAGCATTAAAGTAATGGCTAGGTGGAGATCCAGAGGAGAGAAAGGGCAATTGAGGGGGGATCGTTTTATAAACTATATAAATGTCTTTAAAAAGAAAAAAAAGACAAACAGCCTTTAGCACAGAGTCAGGCTCTCTATAAAAGGCTGTGTGCGAGGTTCCAACTCCTGGAACAATGTGGGTGGGTGGGGATCGGGCCTGTGTGTGTGTAATGGATCCAATAAACTGCCTAGGGGAAACTGAGTACAAAAGAAAACAATGGGAGGGAATGTTGGTGTTGGGAAGGCAGTGGGTCTGGGCTAGAGGCCTGAGCCCATTACACTCAGGCACCCCTGTACCCTCAGACTTCTTCATCATGGTTATGGCTATGCTGGACTTTATACTCATGCAGCTCAACTCTCACTCCTTTGCACACCATCTACAGCCAAAGTTCCTTCTGGATCTTCAGGATCTTCAAGGGCCTGCAGGTGCGGAGGTCCATCTGGGTCCTGCAGAGGCTCAGATCATCTGGGCCACAGCTGCCCACCTTGGTGTGGGATCTCCTAAAGAAGATAGGACACATCCCTGGGCTCCTAAGGAATGTGCTGTAACCTTTTCAAGAGGTGGGAGAGAAGGAGACTGCAGACTTCATCCAGCTTCTGATAAACTTCCTGCCATCCACTGAGAATAATCTCTTCGTTTTCCAGAGAGGGCCTGGGACTATCTCAAGTCACTAACAAATCAAGGATCTCTTGACTTCAGTGTCAACTCTGGTTCCCACCTCTGCTGATTCAGCTTCCTGACCAGCCTCCAGGAAGTAACTAGGACCCTAGAACAGACCCTGGAAATAAGCTCTTGTGAGTCTAGTTTGGTCCTGAACAGCCGGTCTTTTTCTCTGCGGTTCTTCTGGCACTGTTCCACTAATCTGATCCTAAGTGCTTCCAGAACACTATGTCCTCCCTTTTTACCTTGCTTACCTTGGGCATCTGGTCTCTCATCTACCCTGAATAGCTGGGCCCAGGTAGAGGACAGGGGGCTGGCTTGGGCAAACCCTGAGGGCTCAGTTACCCCATCTGCAAAGTGGGGCTTCTGATGCTTGCTGGCAGGGATGTGGTGTGGACCAGTAAGGAACTCACACAGCTAGAAAAACCCTCTCTCTCCCAGGAACCTAGTACATTAATGATAGCAGTCTAAACCTAAACAAAATTAGTGAATTTGCTAACTGTTATGTGGCTACAGGCATTAATTTCCAATTTTCCTTACACCTTACATTCAAGATAAATCTCACATGTAAAGATTTAATTTTGTTGTTTTAACTTGCAGACTTGTATATTTAAAAACTTCTTTTTTCTTAAACTGGCTTAATAACAGCTCACATTTTACTCTTAAATATATTGGTCTTGAATTTAATCAATTTTGTTTTTAATGTAACTATTTATTTTTCATCTTTAAAGTATTTAGATTTTTCTTTTTGGTTTTAGGGGCCCAGTATACTCTCCATGTACATCTGTCCAGGCTTTCCCAGAGCAAAAGCCTCAAATCTTTCTATTTGAGTCTCAAGCCCCACACAATGCTTGGACAAGGACCAACAATGATATTATTGATGACCACCATTCACTGAACATGTGCTGTTTTCCAGGCATTGTGCCAAATGTTTTGTGTGCATTATCAAAATTTGTTGAGACAATAATTACTTTCTAAAAACCAAGCCCTCTAAATCAAACTACAATGAGATACCACCTCATACTCATTACAATAGCCACTATCTAAAAACTAAAACAAAACAGAAAATAATAAGCATTGGTGAGAGTGTGAAAAAATTAAAACCTTTGTGCATTGTTAGTAGGAACGTAAAATTGTGCAGCTGCTCTGGAAAACAGTATGGAGTTTCCTCAAAAAATTAAAGATAGAACGCCATATGATCTAGCAATCCCACTTCCAGGTATATATCCAGGGTCTCAAAAAATATTTGCATATTTGTGTTTATAGCAGCATTACTCACAATAGTCAAGAGGTGAAAGCAATCAAGTTTCCATTGATAGATGATTAGATAAACAAAATGTGATATCCATACAGTAGAATATTATTTAGCTTTAAAAAGGAAAGAAATCTTGTCACATGTTCCAATGTGGATGAACCTTGAAGCCATTATACTAAGTGAAAAAGCCAGTCACAAAAGGACAAATACTGTATAATTCTACTTGTATAAGGTTTATAAAGTAGTCAAATTCTTAGAAACAGAAAGTAGAAGGGGGATTGCCAGGGGCTAAGGGAATAGGTAAAAGGGGTGTTCAATGAGTACACAGTTACATATTTGCAAGATGAAAAAGTTCTGGAAATCTGTTATATAACAATGTGAATATAACCATAAGAGAACTGTAAAAAAATAAGGTGGTCAATTTTATGTTATGTGGAGTTTTTTTACCATTATGAAAATAAAAAATAAAAATAAATAAAGCTTCAGACTTTGAGGATTAAGAAACAGGGGTACTTGGTTCATCCAAGGTCAAAGAACCAACACCGAATCACCAATTCGAGGTCTAAGAGTGCTCATATCACAGAATGTTTCACTTACTTTAAATCTTTATTTCCCCTAGAATTTAACAGAATTTGGTACATTTGAAAATGTTCTCTTCTAGATCTTTTAAAGGGAAAGTATATCTTTTTATTCTTTTATTTTTTTTTTTCACTACACTTTTTTATTTTTAGTCAGCATAACCAAATGATTTTTCTTCCTAAAATGATTCACTTCCAGACAAAGGCAAAAATATGAGTTTCAAAACCCAACACTCACTTTCAAATAAAGAGATAGGATAAAATTAGTGGATGAGATCATTAAAAATCTTCAAGTATCTGATATGGTGATTTTTTTTTAGATATAATTGAAAAATAACTATATTATTTTCAGGTGTACAACATTGATTCAATGTTTGTATATATTGTGAAATAATCACCACAATTAGTCTAGTTAACATTCAGGGTGATATTTTTAAAAATAAAATTTAATTGATAAACCAGTTGACATAGAATGTGTGAGCTGTGTTGAGGCAATCAAACTATGTTTCTCTAACAGGACTTCAATCTTATTGAGTTTATATTAGCCTATCTCCATTGACTGAAAAGAATTCCTGTGTTCATCTTTCTTCGAAAACTTTTCTAAAACATTTTTCTCCTTCCATCATAAGGGTTTCTGTACTTGGATTTTTCTAAACAGTTTTAACTCTAGTGTGATAGAGAAAAAGATTAATTCATTGGGTATTACAGTAGATTGACTGATTTTTCCCAAGGTTATTAAAAATCCTAATCTCTAAAATTTTTAAATGTTACCTAATTTGGAAAAAAGATCTTTGCAGGTGTGATTAAATTAAGGATTTTGAGATGAGGCAATAACCCTAGATTATCAGATGGGTCCTAAATCCCATCACTTATAAGGATTTATAAGTGAGAACCAATGGGAGATAACACAGATGAGAAGACAATATGAAGAGAAAGTCAGAGATTGAAGTGATAAAGCCACAAGCCCAAAATTGCTGGCAGCTGTTAGGAGCTGGAAAAGACAAAGAACAGATTCCCCTGGAGCTCTCACAGGGAGTACCGACCAATTTCAGACTTCTGGTCTCCAAACTGTGAGAGAATAAATTTCTATTGTTTCACTCCACAAAATTTGTGGTAATCTGTTACAGCAGCCCCAGGAAACTGAAAAAGATCTACATTCATGCGTGCCCTGTTCAATTCTTGGTGTTTAATGAAATTGACTACAAATAAGCAGTCAACATGGAAATGATATCTATAAAATAAATTATAAAACACATATAATCTAGTCAGAATTTGTAATCAAAACATCAAAATCAATGTATAAGATATTAAATACATTTCCCTGGCCTCCCAGAATTTCCTCTAAAAATGTTTGAAACCACAGGATTTGTGCTCAGAAGAAAGCTCTATGAGGGAAAAACACAATGGCTTTGAATACATTGGGATCCATCAACAAAGGACATGGATAATAGCCAGGAAGTTTGACAGACTCCAGCGTTATTGTTCTCAATAGAATTTCTGAGCCCGAGTACCAGCCTTGCCAGGTTCTCAGATTGCAGGATTCATGCCTATTCTCAAGGCCTGTGAACCTAGCCCTCAGTATTGAAGTGTTGAACCCATTAAAGGTGGCTCACATGGTCTCTGGAATCACATTATTGTTCTGAAATAGAGTTCCAAGTTAGGCAATAACCATACCTCTTCACAGATAATGGCTTTAGGAGGTCAGAGATGAACAAAGCCTAAACTTGCCAGGTTTGGAAAATAAACAGGACACCCAGTTAATTTTGAATTTCAGATTAAACAATGAATAATATTTTAGTGTAAGTATGTCCAATGCAATATTTGGGACATATTTATGCTAAAAAAAAAAGTATTTGTTATTTATCTGAAATTCACATTGAACAGGATGTTCTAGTTGGAAACTAGTGACCCAAATCAAGAACAACTTCCACCCTCACAGAACTTATAGTCTGGTTAGGGGTAAAATAAGTGCACAAAGGACTATGGTACGGGCTACAGCCTGAGTCTTGAGAGGGCTACCACTCATACTAAAGGCCCACTGAGGCAGAGGTCATTTTGCCTGGTGAAAGTGATGAAAGCTTGGAAGGCTGCAGCCTTGGAAGGATAAGGAAGATTCTGGGCCAGCAAAAATTATGGAAGGTAGTGGGGAGGTCTTTCAGGCAGTGAGCCCAACCTGTTCTAAGCAGGAAAAATGGGAGCTGCTATGAAGAGATTAGCAGATGGCCTAAAAGATGGCAGATGGGAAGAGAATGGAGGAAAACAGTGACAAGGATGTTGACTGGGCTTGGATAGAAAAGTAGGCTAAGGTGAGTAATGCAAATTCATCAGCCCCCACTGCTGCCACCACCACCCACTTGACCCACCATTTAACCACAAGACTGAAGGCTTTTGATGTTGTAAAACAGGCAAAGAGTCCAGAAACCATTGGAATCTCAAGTCTCAGTAGAGGTGTTAAATTTATGCGTTTAGAAAGGCATTAAGATCTCTCTCTGACTCAAGAACTAAAATAAGGAGCTTCTGTGGAATCCATTCAGGATTGTAGAGTGATTAAGAAAGTGGCATAATCTTTCTGGAGTGATAAGAAAAACTATACGTTGCTACCTAAATTCCTTAGATCACAGAAAGTATATTTAATTGAAGATGAGTCAGTGAACTATAACTTTACTGAGAATGGAGAATTCTGGAATGGGATTTCTTCATCAAAAAGCAGGGAGTTTTAGAGGGAAGCTAACCATTTTTCAGGGTCAAATTAAGTGTGTTTATGTTCATTCTCCTTTAATTAAAAAGACTGAACCTCTCTGAATATTGTCCCAAAGTTCCATGCTTATAATTTATGGTAACGTTCAGTCAACTCTTGAATAATACATATCATTGTCAGATTATGTTTTCTTTTTCAGCATCTACATTTTCTGAGTGTCCATCCAGTCTGCTGCATATAAATCTTCATTTCCCATTGGATGTACCCAGGAACATTCAGCACTTATGTATCATTTGTTCATGTCTTATGCTACAATTTGTTGAAGATAAGTAGGTGTCTTGTTTGTGCTGTCATTAGGGAGTCCATATGTTAGCATAGCCATATGTGGGAGTGTTTTTCTACTTTTAAGAGTTCAAAAAGGGCATCTCCCAAGAAGCCTTAATTGCTTGTCCAAGTACAGTATAAAAGCAAAACAAGAACTGAAGTCCTAGCCATGCCAAATATCTATTCATTTTATTCCATTTATTTCCAATATTGAGTTTAGAGTCTAAAATAAAAGCAAAGCAAAACTAAGAAGAAACTAATTTTATTATGCAACTAGACACTATATAAATCTGGTGCCTGAGAAAACTGTATCTGAATGCTTTGAGCATAATAGCCACTTCATACATTTAACCAAAACTGTACTCTACACTAGTATAGTACAAACATTTAATTAAACTTTACTCTACCTAGTATAGAAAAATAATATTATTTTTCTTCCATACAGTCAAAAAAGAGAAAAAGAGAGCTAAGTCTTAACACTGAGAAGTGTTTACTGTCCTTTGTAAGACTGTTGATCAGTTTTATCTTTGACACTACTTATGTGTATAATAATTTTCCCAAAGTGAAGTCTCCATTTAAATAATAAAAAAGTACTTTTAATAAAAAGTACTTTTCTTGTAACACAAGAACTCATTTTTAAAAAACTAGAGGCCCGTTCCCTTGAGGATTTTCCAAACTAGATTTCTCTGATTCTTTTTGTAGTTCTGCCCTTTCGAAACATTTATTCTTTACCCTTTAAAAAGAATTTATGCATCTGCTGTTTTGAAAATATTTTAAGGTCTTTCTTGGAATACACATATTATGCTCTCAAATCTTAAAATAGCTGGATTCTGGAATATATACCAAAATTATTTATTTCTGAAGATCATAAACTTTTTAATTTCTTCAGTTTTACATGTTTTCAGTTCTTATGGTCCTAGTTTTCTGAGCATTATAATGCTAAGCCATCACTTTCCTCCCTCAGTGTATCAGATTGCTATTCTCCCAAGTTAGAATCCTGAGAAATACCTTCCATATTAAGTCTTGTCTTAAGCATTTGCAATGCTGTTTATAAGCCATCCAGTATATGGCACTTTGTTATAGCAGCCCAAGTTGACTAAGCATCAGTCTTTAGGGTCTTTGCGAGGCCTCAGTGCTTGCTCCCCAGGGAACAATTATTGCCCTCTCTCTGGTAACTTAGAAAGATCCTTTGACTTCATCAAAAAGCATCTCTTACTTCCCCCCTGAGGCCTTGTCTGAAGATTTAGAAATAATTCACAGCCTCATGCATTACTGAATAGGGATTTCAGTTAAACTCTGCCTTACCCAAAGACCAACTCTAATGGTGGTTCTAGAGACAAGTCACTCCTCTGTATGGAGCCTTTGCTCATGCTCCATTCCTCCCCTTAAAGACAAGATGCTAAGTGTTCCCCTTTCCCCCAGCAACCTGCCTCCAGTCTTCTCTAATCACATGCCTGCACAAGAAATATGTCACTTGCTTCTCTACTACTGAGAAAAATTCCTGGATTGTCAAGTCGGATAATAGAATATGGCCTGGTTCCTGGTGAAAGAGTGGTCTTCTTGTTCATTTTTTAATAAACTAACCATAACCCTACCAGAAAACTATCCTTTAGTGAGTTTATCTTATTGAGAATTTAAATTTGATAACTAGGTTAATCAACAAGTAATGAATTCATTCCCTTTTCTTTGCTATCTCTAACTTCCTCCTGCCTCCATCAGCCATGACAATCCTGACAGAGTCGATCATGTTTCTTTGCAGCACTCTCCCACAAATGGAGCAAATGATTGCACTCAGAGGTGGCCAGCTTGATAACACATCTTAGTAGTGACTCTCTGTCCTTCTCTGCTTCACCCCTCCAGCCGAACTAACAGCATATATGACCTCTGTGTCAGGCTCTGCTTTCTGGGGAAATCAATCTAAGACATAAAAGGAAAAAGGAGTGGCAGGAGCTATACTGTAGCTAAATCTCTGACTTTAATTAAGAAGGGTTCATAGCAAGAAAGGAGCCAGATGTTGGTAGGGCAATGACTCAAAGAAGGAGGGCTCTTAGGCTGGGAGCATCAACAAATCATTGTGTGTTAAAATTGAAGGAAAAAAAAAACACTTTTGCTATGGTAAAAAAACTATAGACAAAGTCAAAAGAAATAAAAGAAACAGAAAAATCTTTGCAGGTTATATATTATAAAAGTTCTCAACAATGGAGAAGAAAAAAATAGAAAAATAAGTAAAAAAACATGATCAGAGTTCTTAGAAAAAGAAAAAAATCTCAAATATGAAAAAATGATCAACTTCACTCATAATAAGGAAGTACAAATTATAACTACACTAAAAACCATTTCTTGTTTATCAGATTGGCAAAAATTCAAGATTGAAAATGCACTCTGTTGCCAGCTTGTGGGGAAAATAAGCACTCTTATTCATCACTGGTAGGAGTGTAAAATGGTACAGCCCCTATAGAAGGGAATTTAGCAATACTAGCAAATGAAAATGTACTTACAGTTTGACCCAGCAATCCTACTTCTAAGAATCAAATTTTAAATTATGCCTGAACAGATTTAAAAGAACATCCGAACAAGGTTATTTATTGGGCATTATTTGTACAAATGAACGTTTGGGAGCAACCCACCTATCCATAATAGGCAACAGAACTGAATAAATCATTGTACAGCCACACGAGAGAACATGCAATCATTATTTTTCTTTTTAAAATAATGAGGGAAGATTTCTATATCAGTTTACTGTGACGGCCTTAACAAATTACCACAAACTAACTAGCTTAAAGCAACATAAATGCTATTATCTCATAGTTCTGGAAGCCTGAATTCCAAACTCAAGGCATTGGCAGGTTTGGTTCCTTCTGGAGGCTCTGGGAGAAAATCCATTCCATGTTTTATCTCCTAGCATTCTGATGGCTGCCCACCAATCCTTAACATTCTTTGGCTTATTGTTGCATTGCTCTAATCCCTGCTTCCAACTTCATATGGCCTCCCCCACTGTATCTCAAACCTCCCTTCTCCTTTTCTTAAAAAATACTCATAACTAGATTTAAGGCTCCTCCCTAATCCAAACAGGTTTTTCCTCAAGATCCTTACCTTAATTATACCTTCAAAGACCCTTATTCCAAATAAGTCACATTCTGAGATTCCAGGTGACATATCTTTTGAGGGAACACAATTGAACCCACTACAATCTCCATGTAATGGTATGGGATTAATTTTCCAGCATATACCATAAGTTAAAAAAGCAATATAAAGAACAGTGTTACAGTATCTATATTTTGCTTGAGGAAAGAGGAGAAATAAGAAATAACACACACACACACATGTATGATATACACGTGCATATATTTTTCAATAGTAATTACTAGAATAATAAACTAGAAACTAATCAAAATGGTTAACTTTTGGTGATGAAGGAGGTGAGAAGACAGGTATAAAAAGTGAGACTCCTGAATATGCTTTTTATATAGTTTGCATTTGAAACATGTAAATGTTCTACAACTTGAAAACATAATTAAATATTTTAAAAACTCTAAAATTGAATAACAGACCTGAACAAACGAACCTAACTTTATATCACAAATATTATCAACACAGAGGAAATAATTACTTGATGTAACATTGTAATACGAAATCTGTATATCCTTAGTGGTATATATTCTAAGACTAAAAGAACTACAAACAAATCTTTAACTTCATTCCATAGTTTGTTAGTAGTTACTATCAATTACTATTGTTTTAAACCATTGTAGTATATGATAAGACAGAGAAAATAAATAATATGTTAACTTTATTAGGGACCAAGAATTTCAGTGTAAAAGAGATACAAGTGAAAATACCTTAATGTTGCATTTTTCCCAGCTTTAACTGAGATATAATTGACACATAACATTGTATGAGTTTAAGGTTAGTTAACACATTTATCAGCTCACATAATTAACCTTGTGTGTGTGTGTGTGTATGATGAGAACATTTAAGATGAACTCTCTCAGCAACTTTCAAGTATATAATACAGTTATTTGTTATATAATCACCATGTGTACATTAGATCCCAGAACTTATTCATTTTCTCACTGAAATTTGTACTTTTTGACCAACAGCTCCCTATTCCCCCACCCCTCAGGCCCTGGCAACCATCAGTCACTCCTGTCTTCAGGAATTTGGCTTTTTAGATTCTGGTGTATAATGAAATCATACAAAATTTGTCTTTCAATCTGTCTGACTTATTACACTTAGTATAATGGCTTCAAGTTCACTTTGTTATATCAAATGGCAGGATTTCCTTCCCTTTTTATGGCTGAATAATATGTGTGTGTGTGTGTGTGTGTGTGTGTGTGTGTACAATCTCACAGTTTCTATATTCATTCATCCATGGATGGATACTTAAGCTGTTTCCATGCCTTGTATATAATGCTGTAATAAACATGGGAATGCAGATAGATATCTGATTTTATTTCTCTTGAATATATACCCAAAGTTTGGACTGTTGGATCATATGGTAGTTATAGCTTTAATTTTTTTGAGGAACCTTGATATTATTGGCTTAATTTTATATTTTAATTAGAAATATCAATTTAAAAAAAAAAGGTAATCAATAAAACCGAAAGCTAGTTCTTTGAAAAAAATCAATAAATAGAATTTTTTCATTTCATCTATGTTAAAACATCTATTGGCTAAAACTGTTTATAGTCTATCTCCTCATTAGCCTTTTAGTGTCGTAGGATCTGTAGTAATGAACTTTCTTTAATTCCTGATATTGATATTTTGTGTCTTCTCTCCTTTTTTTCTTGATCAGTCTGGTGCAACTTTTGTGCCGGAAGAGATGCTGGAAGATTAATGGAGGCGTGTCAAAAGGATAAAGGTTTAGAAAAAACATCTAAATTAAAAAAGACTGAGGAGCCATAACTACAAAAGATAGTCAAAAGATTGTTTGATTGCATTCTGACTCTGAAAAACCATGGTATTGCAACAAGGTTGAACCTAGAGGGTATTATGCTAAGTGAAATAAATCAGACAGAGAAAGACAATACCATATGATTTTACTTATACATGAATTCTAAGAAACTAAACAAACAAAAACAGAATCTATAGATACAGAGAACAAACTGTGATTGCCAATGGGAGGGGATTTGGGGGACTAGATAAAAAAGGTGAGCGATTAAGAAGAACATATTGGTCGTATAAAAACAGTCACAGTATTCGTAATGAACGCATAGAAAAAAATAGTCAATAATTTGTAATAAATATGTTATAGTGGCAGGTAGTACTAGACTAGTAGGAGATCACTTTGAATTATACAAATGTTTAACCACTATGCTGATACCTGAAACTAATATAAAGTAAGATTAAATATTAATTGTAATTGAAAAAAATAAAATTTTAAAAATGGTAGAATTATTAAGCAATTAGGGACATTTGTTAAGGAAATTGTATTAGGTAATAATTAAGGAATTATTGCTCATTTCTTAGGTTTATAGTATTATTGTTGGATATGTAGAAAGTTATTTATTTTGTAGATGAATATTAAAAGTTTTAGGAGTAAGATCATTATATTCATATTTTAAATAGTTCAGAATGAAGCAAATATAGTAAAGGTTACAATTTTGAAACTAGTTAGTAGGTATAAGTATGTTCAATTTCTTATTCTTTCTCTTTTGCTGTGTGTTTGATGTACATCATTACAAAAAAATGAGAATTAAATAAATCCTTGTTATAGTTCTTCTCAGCACAGAGACAAACAGAAATTCCATAAAAGTTAAGGACTGTGTAAGTCAAAAGTACTGCTAATTGTTATTATATACAAATCCTCAAATTCCAGTAACTTCACAAAATAAAAGTTTATTTCTTACTTGTGTAAGGAAATAACCTTATATGTTGAAGAAACCATAGACATTTTCATTGAAACGAAATGTGTTGAGAAGGTAGCTTCACCCACATTTGTGTTTCGTTTTGTTATTGACCTTCATAATATCCCCATTTCATAATAAGATTTTATAAAATTAATGGTGATTAATTAATAATGAAGTATAATTATCTGGGTTCCATTTCATTAGTAACTTTTAAATGATAACCTCCTTGTAACGGGAACCTGGTGACAGGAATGGTAATGATGGGTGGTCTATTTAATTTAGTAACAACTAATTAATTAAAGATTCTATTAAATTAATTAAAAATTCTATTAGATAAGGCATGTGTATGTAAAAGATTCAAGTGGGCTGCTCCTAAGATCAAAATAAGCCATATCATGTCCCTGGGTTTGAACAGTGGGACTCCTGGGATATAACTCAACCCCATAATTTTACTATGAGAGAAATACAGGCAAAGGAGATTAAATCTTAACAGTTGTGTAGTGGCTGAGACTAGAAACCACGTACACTGCTTTCAGTGTATTATTCCTTTTAATATCTAATGGTTTTCAACAGTGGGCTCCATGTGTATAGATGGGAGTGCATTGTTGCCACAATGACTCAGGGCTGCTAATGGCATTTAGTAAATAGAGGTTATAGATGTAAGAATGCTTCAAGTTCAAGAGGTTATTTGATACAATAAAAGAATTGTCATATCTCAAATGCCACTATTGTACCTCTTCTCCCCCTACACACAACACACACACACACACACACACACCACACACACACACACACACACACAGAAAATGCTACCAAATACAACTTAATGTCAATTTGGCAAGATTGAATGCACAATGTAATACCAAAAAAATTCAAAACAACAAGAAAAAGATAATTTATTTTTTAAACATTTATATTTTAAAAAATTAATTTTATTCTCATTGATGCTTTTCATGTTTTATTAAACTTAACCTGGATTTTCTAGTAGAATATCAAATTGTTAGGTAGTTAGGGGGCATGAGTGACAGGAGTGAAGGCCTCAGCTCTGTAACCATAGAAACTCCTTGAAGACCTTCCTTAAAGGACCTCCCAAAAAACACCTCCCTTTTAGGGTTATAAAACAACCTAAATCCTAGGGCACAAAGGCCATAAAAGCTGCTGGCTAAACCAGCCACAAATGCATGCACAGAAGTACTATCCTAACCCTACCCATAACTTCAGCGCATATACCATCCTTATGATATCAAGATCACATGGAGTTCATGAATCTAATTATAACAGACTGAATTCAGGTAGCAGCATGTGCAGTAGGCAAGTGTGATATACCAGCCACCTGTCAGTCAAGGTGACTTCACAAGCAGATCATCCAGTACGGCCTTGGACCCCTCATCATGGCCCAAATATAAACAGAACTTCCCACTTCTGTACTGTTTCAACTTTTTCACTGAAAACCCACACCTCTCTTGGAGTGTACTCTGTCTTTATTCTTTATCTTTTTCCTTCAGATTCCACAGGGCTGCATGCAAGCCTTCCCTAGCGTGGTCCATTCTCCTTCTAAAATGTACCATCAATAAATCTTAATTTTTTCTAAATATTGCTGGCCATAATCTTTTACATTGGCAGAGAAGAACCGAGCCTGCCACCACCTCCCATGACCCTCCCACCCCTGCCATGCCTCTGGAGCGACGTCAGATTTCACATCATTCCAGCAGCAACAAAATGGAAGAATTGTTGGAAGTCTCGAAGAACGCTGAGGAAATCTTGAGATTAAAGCTATTTCATGTTGACATAAGTGTGTGAACCAAAACTGGAATGAACTAATTTACTAAGGAGCAAAAAGCCCTTGTCCAATAAAACAAATACAAAACAAAAATAAAATAAAATAAAATAAACCAACATAGTAAATTCATTTTGACTTGAAATTGAACCTCTTTTTTTTTTCAAATTTAGTGAACTGGAGGGAAAAGGAATCATAATATATCCAAAACAGACCAATATTTCATTCTATTCAAACCATACAAATGACACATAACATGTCAAAGTGCAATATACAGACCTGTATATTGCAGACCTTCTGCCCTCTTAAGAGTAATATAGCTGCCCACGTTTTGCATGTATTTTAACCAGTGTTCAGCAGATATGCTTTAATTTATTTTAGAGGTAAGAACATGGAAACGGAATGCATAAAATATTCCATAATGCACTTAGTGGTCCAGACATGCTAAGGAATATGCATTAACTTAATTCTCAGCTGAGTACCTGCTTCTGTGAACAGACTTTGTCTGGCACTGCAGTAGGGACTGTGAATTGAAAAAGGAGCAGTGTAATATACCTGACAAGCCAGGGAAAGGCCATATGGAAGGGCTGACAAACTAGTGACCAAACGTAACCACATAGGACAGTCTGATCATAAATTCCTAAATGGGCAGGCCATCCATGGCAGGTAGTCACATCCTAGACCTATAGCTTTCTTAGCAAGGTCAGTCTTTACTTTAAGTGAGCCCTGCTCACTGTCTTATGGATTTAGGATAATATACCTAATAAATTTCAGAGTAATTTTCTTTTTCTAGACCTCAAGGCACAACCTCAGGCATCACAGCATAAGACCACCAGATTACCAGACCATAGAACTCCTGTTGTTATGTTTTTGCCCGTGGTACCATCTTTGTGGTATAATGTTAATTATTAACTATTCTGTACCAATCAATGTAAAGAAGTATGCATTTCTCCATTTGGCTTTTTATCCAATCCTAGAGATTTTTCCCACTTTCCTGTCTTCTGCCTCTTTAATCTACCACCAATGGATTTCATGTAACCTCCCTACTCTACTCCTTTAATTCTAAAGTATTAAAATAAGCTGCAAAACTACCCATTCTCTGGAGCATTTTCTCAACTGTTGAGATTTTGCTTCAAGGAATGTCCTCAAAGTTTGGCTCAATAAACTCTTATATGACTTTTCTACAGGCTGGATATTCTTTTTGTCAACAGTACTAGAAATAAAGTATCCTAATTTCAGTTAGACATTTGACGAGAGTATCATGATATTATGGACAAAATGTAGAAAATATAGATGGCATTCAAGAAGAATTTGGCAAATTTGTAATTGACTAAGTAATGTTACCAAAAAATTTTAAATTAATGTATCAATGTTAATGAGAATGGAAATCTCTAAGTCATATCTATTTTTGGTCGGTTCTCTTCAGCACTTTGACTAACAATTTAAAAGAAGGTATAAAGACTTTTTTAAATCATAAGTTTAGCAAAACAAAAAAGCTCTGAAGGACAATGTTCTTCAATGTAAACTGGAGAATTCCACAGGCTAGAATGATGCGCTGAATAAGCAAGATGAAATTTAAAATGAATAAATTTAATGCGCATTTTCCTATTTAGTTAATAATTCAATTATACAAGTAAAGAATGAAGAAGGGAAAGTAGTTTGAGTACAAAAGAATTAACAATGTTACTTACTTTTATAAAAGATCAACTTGAGCTAACACTTTGATGTGGCCCCTAAACCAAGCTCAAACCAGAGCTCTGTTAAAAGACGCAAATTATAACACAACAAAATCAGTATAGAAGGAAAGTACCTTAACATAATAAAGAACATCTATGACAAACCCTCAGCCAACATTGTAACTTAATGGTGAAAAACTAAAAATCTTCTCTCTAAGATCAGGAACAAGGCGAGGCTGTCCACTATTGCCACTGTTATTATATATAACACTGGAGGTCCTAGTGAGTGCAAACAGACAGAGAAAGAATATAAAAGGCATCCGAATTGGAAAGAAAGAAGTCAAACTGTCCACTATTTGCAGATGACAATGATTCCTCTATATAGAAAACCATAAAGACTTCACAAGAAAACACTACTAGAAACGATAAGCAAATACAGTAAAGTTTCTGGATACAAAATCAATGATAAAATCCATAGCAGACTGAGGCTGAGCTGGTGAGACTGACAGCACTCAGGGCCCTGGGCTGAGGCATAGTGGAAGAACTATGGGCAAGGGCAGAGGGACCTCTGGTATTTGAGCTAAAACCTAAAGATGAGTCATTGTCCAGTGTGATAATAGAGTACTCCATAACCCCTCCTTCAGGAATCTACTAAAGAAACCTGCTTCAAGAAACCAAAATAACTAAAAAACATCACAATAAGGGTAAGCGATGCGATAGGTTAATTCTGGGAAACATGGAGGAGTGAGAGATGTCCCTAAATCTCTCTCCTTAAAACAACAATAAGCTGAACATCTAAAATTCAAACAACAACAACAACAACAACAACAACAACAACTAAATTGCTCACCAACATATTTGAGCGTGAGATAGGCGCATAAGAACTACCACAGGTCAAAACCTTGGGTTGCAGGCAGTGGACTGGGAGAATAGAAAGGCTGCCTCTCACACCTTCGGAGCTCCCAGTACGAGGAGAGGGAGGGGAGAAGATGCAGTGATTTCCCTGAGCAGCCTTGTCTGGGAGTGCTGTGAGTTCCATGCAGCTGGCAAAGGAAAAAGTCATCAGGGTAAAAAGCAGAGAAGCAGGATGGGACAGCAGAGAAACAACAGTTGACTTTACTGGCCACGGTTACAAAACTGAGGCAAAGCTGCAGCCTCCACTTACCAACCAGAGGTCGCCTCCCCATACCCTCAGAGATCCATCGCTGTTGAGCCCGGGGAATCTGAGCAAATGCTGCCTAGACTGTCGTTCACACTGACGGAGACTAAAACAGGGTAGCAAGCATGATTAAACATCTACAAGAAATTAAAAAGGCATTTAAGGCTTTATATAAAGCAGGGATCCAAGAGGCTTAGACATCACCTACTGGAAACCAAAAGAAAAGCACGTTCTTTGCAGCAGGCTAAAGACAGACCTTTATATAATACTTTTTTTTTTCTGGAAAAAAAAGGCAAAAAAATACTTCCATTAATTCCAGGGGAGAAATAGTGTATTAAACACCATGAACAACCAAGGTGACAAGTCATTTCAGGAAGAAAGAGAAAAATCTCCAGAAAATAAGCTTACAGACATAGAAATGTGCAAATTAAATGACAGAGAATTGGGGATGGAACTTCAGAAAAAACTCAGTGAGTTCTGAAATGAGTCATACGAACAATTTCAGGAATTGAAAAAACAACTAGATGACCAGAGAAAAGAGATTGAACCCCTCGGAAAAAAAAAAAAAAAGAATAGACCTGGACATTAAACACACACACACACACACACACACACACACACACACACACTGCAAGAGTTGAAAAATGAAATAACAAGCTTGGGAAAGTAAGAGTAGACCAAATGTTGCAAAGGATCAGTGAAATTGGAGACAGAAATCTAGAAATAAATCAGGGAAGAAGAGAGAAACTGAAGAATGAAAAACAATGAAAAGAGAAATACAGAAATAGCTGATACCATCAGGAGAGAAAACATAAGAATAATGGACATTCGAAGGGGAGGAAAAGGAGCAGGGATAGAAAGCATTTTCAGACAAATAGTGATGAGAATTTCCCAAATCTAAGGAATGGCTGGAGCTTGGAATTTCAAAAAGTCAACAGAACACCCAATTATCTCAACCCAAAAAGGCCCTCACCAAGACACATTGTATTAAAGTTATCAAAAAATCAATACAAAGACAGAATTTTCAGGGCAGACAAGGAAAGAAGAAGTAACTATAAAGGAAAACCCATTAGATTATCATCAGACTTCTCAGCACAAACCTTACAAGCCAGAAAGGAATGGAATCAATATTTAAACTATTAAATGAAAGGAAACTACCAGCCTAGAATAATGTATCCAGCTAAGCTCTCTTTAGATATGAAGGAGAAATTAAGACCTTTCCAGACATACAAAAATTGAGGGAATTCTCACTACAAGGCCTGCACTACAGGAAATACTGAAAGGGTCACTCGCCTAAAACAAAATGACAAAAAAATACATAATTAGGAGTAAGGTGATTAGCAGACTGATAAAGCAGAGGAGTGCAACCCTTACTAGAACAGGCATTATAAGCTTAAAATAAGAAGAGATTTACTATAGCAAGAGGTAATGAACATTCAGCATATATAGGGACAAATGAGATAACAATGACTTAAAAGGGGAAGATTCAAAGATCCAAATTGCAAAGGGAAATGGAGATAAAACACACTCAGAAGAAAAAAGAAGACTGTATATATACGACTATCCTTTTCGTATTCGTAATGGTAACTACACCAAAGATTCAGTATATAACATAAAACAAGAAGAACCAGAGGGAAAACCACAAAAGCCAATGAAATAAAGAAAACAGAAACACAAGGACAAGGAAGCAATGGAAACACGAGCTACCAGAAAGCAAAAGATAAAATAGCTATAAGAAGACCTCATATTTCAATAATCACCTAAATATAAATTGACTGAACTCACCAATAAAAAGGCACAGAGTTCAGATTATCAAAAAACAAAACCCAACCACATGCTGCCTCCAAGACACATCTCAGTTCCAAAGACAAATATAGACTCAAAGTGAAAGGGTGGAAATGATGTTTCAAGCAAATGGCATTCAGGAAAAGAGGAGTAGCAGTACTAATATCGGACAAAATGGATTCAAAATAAAAAGGTATAGAAAGATATTGAGGGACACTTCATACTGATAAAGAGGAAATCATGCACCCAGAAGACTTAATACTTATTAATATCTATGCTCCCAATCAAGGAGCTCTGAAATACATAAAGCAATTACTAACAGAACTAAAGAAGAAACAGACCAAAACACTACCATAGTAGGGGACCTAAACACCCCACCGTCAGATATGGACAGACCATACAAATAGAAAATCAATAAGGAAATAACATTCTTAAATGAAGCATTAGACCAACTGGACATAATTGACATTTACAGAACCTTCCATGCCAAAACAGCCACATGTACATTCTTCTCTGGTGCACATGGAATGTTCTCAAGAATTGATCACATACTGGGACACAGAGATAGCCTCAAAAATATAATAGGATTGAAATCATACCAACCATATTCTCTGATCATAATGCTTGAAACTGAGATCAACTGTAAGAAGAAAGCAGAAAGAATCACAAATAAATGGAGATTAAACAACATGCAACTGAAGAATAATTGGGTCAGAGAAGAAATAAAAAGAGAGATCAGAGATACATAGAAACGAATGATAATGATAGTACAATACATCAAAACTTTTGGGACATGGCAAAAGTGGTCGTAAGAGAAAGTTCCTATCATTACAGGCCTACCTCCAAAAACAAGAACAAACCAAATAAAAACATATCGTTTCATCTTAAAAGACTAGTAAAGGAAGAACGAATGAAGCCTAAAAAGTAAATAGAAGGAAATAAATAATAAAATTAGAGCAGAAATAAATGAAATTGAAAACAAACAAAAAATCAATATAGAAAATAAATGCAAAAGAGCTGGTTCTACGAGAAGGTTATAAAATTGACAAAGCCGTGGCAGACTTACGAGAAAGACCAAATCAACAAAATCAGGGGTGAAACAGGGGAAATGATGCCAGACACTGCAGAAACACAAAGGATTGTACAAGAATACTATGAAGAGTATATAACACCAAATTTAATAACCTAGAAGAAATGAACCAGTACACAGAAAAATACTATCTTCCTAGACTGAATCAAGAAGCACTGAAAATCTAAATAGACCGATCAGCAGCATGGAAATTGAAACAATCATCAAAAACCTACCAAAACATAAAAATTCAGGAACGGATGACTTCACCAGTGAATTTTACCAAACATTCAAAGAAGATTAACACACTATTCTTTTCAAACTCCTCCAAAAAATCGAAGCGGAGACAATACCTCCCGACACATTTTATGAGGCCAATATTACCTTGATACCAAAAACTTGGTAAAGCTAACACAAAAAGAAAACTACAGACCAATATCTCTCCTAAACACATGCAAAAACCCTAAATAAGATACTAGCGAAGCAAATACAGCAACATATTAAAAAAGAATATACCATGATCAAGTGGGCTTCATCCCAGGAGCGCAGGGATGGTTCAACATACACAAATCGATTAATGTGACACACCACATAAACAAATTTAAAAATAAGAATTATACGATCATATCAATAGATGCAGAAAAAGCCTTTGACAAGGTACACCACACATTTTTGATCAAAACACTTCACAAAATCGGCATAGAAAGGAAGTACCTTAACATAATAAAGGCCATCTATGACAAACCCTCAGCTAACATTGTACTTTATGGTGAAAACCAAAAACCTTCCCTCTAAGATCAGGAAGAAGGTAAGGCTGTCCACTATAGCCACTGTTACTCAGTATAACATTGGAAGTCCGAGCGAGTGCAATCGGGCAAGAGAAAGATATAAAAGGTATCCAAATAAGAAAGAAGTCAAACTGTCACTATTTTGCTGATGACATGATTCTCTATATAGAAAACCCTAAAGAATCCACAAGAACACTACTAGAAACCATAAGCAAATACAGTAAAGTCTCTGGATACAAAATCAATGTTCAAAAATCCATAGTGTTCCTATACTCTAAAAAAAAAGTGTCAGAAAAAAGAAGTAGAAAAAGAAATTTCTTTCACAATTGCAACAAAAAGAATAAAATACCTAATAATAGATCTAAGGAACCATGTGAAGGACTTATATAATGAAAACTATAAGACCCTATTAAAAAAATCGAAGCAGATACAAAGAAATGGAAAAATATTTCGTGTTCTTGGATTGGAAGAATCAACATAGTTAAAATGACCATATTACCTCAAGCATTACACAGATTAATGCAATCCCCATCAAAATCCCATCGGTAGTTTTTAAAGACAATAGAACAAAAAAAATCATCAGATTCGCATGGAAGCACAAAAGATCCCGAATTCCCAAAGCCATCTGAGAAAAAAAAATGAGGCTGGTGGCATCACTCTGCCCAACTTCAAATTATACTACAAAGTGACAGTAATCAAAATGGCATGGTATTGGCAGAAAAATAGACACACGGACCAGTGGACAGAATCGAGAGTACAGAAGTAAACCCATATTTATACGGGCAAAGTAATTTTCAACAAAAAAAAGAGCCGAAAACATACAGTGGAGAAAGGAAAGCCTCTTTAATAGGTGATGCTGGGAAAACTGAAAGCCACCTGCCAAAAGAATGAAACAAGACTGTTGTCTATCACCACACACCAAAATTAACTCAAAATGGAGTAAGGACCTGAATATAAGACCTGAAACAATATAAGACATAAGAAGAAAACATAGGAACTAAACTCAAGGACCTTGGACTTAAAGAGGAAGTAAGAGTAAAAATAAATAGATGGGACTACATCAACCTAAAAAGCTTTGCTGAGCAAAAAAAATCGTCAACAAGGTAAAGGGACAACCATCCTAATGGGAAAATATATTTGCATGCAACACCTCCGATAAGGGCCTAATATCCAAAATATACAAAGAACTCATACTACTCAATAACAACAAAGAAACAAACAATCCAATCAAAAATGGGCAGAGGATATGAACAGAAACCTCTCCTGAGAGAACATACAAATGGCTAAAAAATATTTGAAAAGGCGCTCAACATTGCTAGCTATTAGGGAAATGCAAATCAAAACCACAAATAAGATACCATCTCACACCTGTTAGAATAGCTATAATCAACAGGACAAGTAATAAAAAATGTTGGAGAGGTTTTGGAGAAAAAAGAACCTTCCTACACTGCTGGTGGGACTGCAATTGGTACGGCCACTATGGAAAACAGTATTCAGCTTCCTCAAAAACTAAGAATTGATATCTGCTATAGGATCCAGCAATCCTTCTCCTGGGTATTACCCTAAAGACTTGAAAACCCATATCCGAAAAGGTATTTGCACACCGAAGTTCATAGCAGCATTTTTTCACAGGAGCCAAGACATAGAAGCAACTGAAGTGTCCTAAGATAGATGATTGGCTAAAGAACCAGTGGTACATATATACCATGGAATATTACTCAGCCATAAGAAGAGATGAAATAATTCCATTTGCAACAACATGGATGGACCTCGAGATAATCATGTTAAGCAAAATAAGTCAGACGGGGAAAAGTTGGAAATCATATGATATCACTTATATGTGGAATATAAACCTAAAAGTAACAAATGAACAGGACAAACATACAGAGACTCACAGATATGGACTATAGACTAGTGGTTATCAGAGGGTAGGGGTGAGGCGAAGGGGGAAGTAGATGGGGTAAAAGGCATCAAATATATGGTGACAGATAGAAATCTAACTGTGGGGAAGTGAACACACTATATATATATATATATATATAATATATATATATATATATATATATATGTAGGTATATATATATATATATATATATATGTAGGTATATATATGTGTGTGTGTATATATATATATATGTAGGTATATGTGTGTGTGTGTGTGTGTGTGTGTATATATGCCTTAATTTAAAAAAAAAAAGATAGAGAAGAAGCAGTAATGTATAGAGATCACTGATTTGCAAACCTTTTCTATCCCAACATACTAGGGCTAATACTGTTAGAAAATCAATGCTATGTTTTTATCTTAAAAGTACATAATGAGCTGGAGAAAAAAGAGGCAGGCCCATGGGCAAGTGGAGTTTTAAATGGCCTCTTGGATGACTGGTTCTTGAACTCACTCTCCTTCACCCTGATCTATATCCAGGTGGGTAATTCTCCCATGATATTCCAGTTCACTACATTTTAAGAGATGTATTGAAAACCGAAGTTAAGTTCTGAGGAGGGAAATAAGGATAGTGAGGCACTTGGAAATTCCTAAAATAAGAACTAGAAGGAAATAGTTTTTTTTTAATAGAACTAGAAAGAATATTTAGCTTAAAAGGAAAAAAAACTTGAGAGAATTCATAGAACAGCATATTATGGTGAATACAGTCTAAACTCTGGACTGAAGGAGATCTGGGTTCAAATCCAGCTCTACCAGATCATGATATATGATTAAATAGAATATTTAAGTAACTGAGAGCCCAATTAGGGGTAAAAACAGTTAGCTGTCACATGAGTGGGGTTACAGATTTCCAGCTATACAAATCAGGTGTCTAAAACTTTGCAGTAAAAGGTATGGTACTTGGGTCACCCATAAACTGAGTGACTATAAAAAAAGAGATCTCTTTGTACTCAGTGGCTAAGGTAGGCTCATTTAAGAAGCCTGAGCTCTTAAATCCTATATCTTGGTCTTGCATATCTGACTAATAAGCAAATATACTCTGATGGCCAAAGCCACTTTCTAACTGCAGCTTAATTGATCTGATGTGAAAAATCTGCTAACCTTAATTAAGTAAGTGACTTTTCAATTCTGAAGATGATTTGGAATGATATAATGAAGTAAATATACATTGTAGCAATGTTTTTTGTATAAATTAAAACTAATCTCTTTGTAGTGTTTAAGAGAATCTTCCATTTTAGGAAATCTGTCAGATTAGCCTTGAGCAATTGATTTTGACTTGCAGTTTCATATAGAAAAATATAAGAGAATTTCACTAAGTGTATTAACGGTATTGAAATGTTTAAGAGAACTCAAGATTCAACAAATTTATAGGCTTAATTTATTATCTTTACTAGAATCATTTAATTACTTAGTAGGATTTTGTTTGTTAGGATTATATTTATGTTATCAGGCATTTGAAGGGCTTGAAAGTTCAGATATATTAAACATATGAGTATAGTTTTAAAATGGGAATTATATAAGTCTATAAATGAGATTGTTTTAAGTGAATTTAATCTGTTTGAATTGTGTTATTAGACAACAAATGAAAGTAATTGCTCTTATTTTATACATCAATTGCAAGACTTATAAATAGCATAACTATTCACAAATTGAACTTAACACTTTAAGAAAAATTATATATGTAAGATTAAAAATTGAACATTAATATAAAACCTATCTACTTATAGATGTCAAGAGTGCCTGTAGGTCACTAACAAAGCGTAGATTGACATTCTCTTGGTATGTCACTTTAAGATGAAGCTTCAGTAACTTCCTCTGTAAAATTCCTAGAGTTTTTGTGAAGAGTAAATGAGATAATGTATCTAAACCACTTAGTCTAGTACCTAGCATTAAAGTTTCACTTGATAGATAATTCTATATATAAAAATCCTCAAAATATGGATTTAAATGTGTGTTTGTTGTCAGGTGGAAGAGGAACCAAAAGCATTCTGTATGCCCTGGAGAATGGAGCTGGCAGTTCCATGAAGGTGAAGAATACAGGTTTGAAGATTCTGTGTACCTATCTATGTTTCAGCCACTCTAACAAGTGCTTTATGTGCATTATTTTGTTTATTTCTCTCAATATACTGGTATCATTAGGTTTTGATCAGAGAAGCAGAATCACTGTGAGTAATATAAGAGATTTATTTGAGGAATTACCTCTTACGAAGTAGTGAGAGCTGTATAGTTTATGTATAGCTCTTGTTCTGTGTCTGTCTTGTGCTGAAAGTCAGCATGGCCAGCAGCTTGGAAAGAGAAGATAAATGTGAAGTCGGGGAGAGCAAGAGGGAGCTGAAGCCCACATTTGTCTCTCATCAGAACTCATGTTGGTCACACTGGTCTCACATTGAAAACTTTGTTGGTTTCTCAACATCTCAAAGCCTCTGACTTCAAAGACACATGTGACCTGCAGAGGAGCTGGTACACTCTACCATGGAATTTCACACAAATGTGGTCCAGGATTCGGAGATACTGAAGAAAATCCGCAGGAGCTGGAGGATCTGCAGGCCCAGTTTTCTGCCCAGCATGAATAATGCAAACCAGAAGGTTGTAACAACACAGGGGAACTGCAACAGCACCAGCCCTACATTCTTCTTCTTGCTTCACTCTGCCCTCCTATTTCTCTTGTAGGCAACACTGACCCAGAACCAGTCAAGGAAAGGAATTTGGGGAATCTTAGTTCCAACTAAGCAAAGTTGATACAGTGCTAAATCACCACTGCCCTGTTGTCCCCATTTTACAGAGAAACAAAGTAGCAGGCTAAATAACTTGCACAAGGGCACCCAGATGGTAAGTAGGGGAACTGAAACGTTAATAAAGGTGATCTGGCTCAGAACCACTGCCCTCTACTGCCTTGCTCTAATATCTGAAAGTTAGAAGAAAGCGAGTTTCGGCCCAATGGAAAGATGGTCTGTTTAGCAGGATGAGTTCGCCCACGTTGGAACAAGCTGCTTTGCAAAGCAGAGGGTTCCCTGTCCTAGATGATGCTCAAGCACAGGCTGCATAGCCATCTGTCAGATATTATACAAGAGAGTGCTCACTGAGAGGGAGAATGAACTAGGTGGCTACTAATAGCACTTTCAACTCCACAATTCTATGTTCTAGAACACACAGTTCAAAGCAAGAGTTCAAATCCACAATGTATAAAAAACATAACAGAAGGGATGGAGGAGAAGACAGAAGCACTCAAGGGTGGGCAGGAGACTTAGTCAAGCTGTGCCCAATAATGCCAAAATCCACTGTGAGAAAATAAAAATTATGGTCAATCCAAGAGCTGTTTCACACACATATAACCAGCTATATAGTGGTGATATTTTTCCCCATATATTGATTTGATTTCACTGAATTGATGGGCCATTTTTGTTGTGTAGATATTATCTTTAAAACTCTTATGGAAGGACTGAAAATTCAGGCACACTTTGCATACACTCTTCAAACTGAAAGTTTAATCAATTGAGGGCATAACAAAGTTTGAAGCAAATATTCAAATATTTCAAAAAAACTGCTTAGAAAAGAATTTTCACATTTGAAGCTCTGCCAACATAAACACATAATTATGTCTTGGTAACAGTTTAAAAAATTAAAGGGGAGAGGCAGTGATTCGTCCAACGTTTCTGCAGCAGATGCGTTTTGATGACATCTTTCCAAAGCAGATATTACAATAATTTTTTTCTCCCCTCAGATTTTACACAAGCTGGTTAGCTAACTATACAAATTGGAGGTCATAAAAAATCTATACAAAGATATTAGATGTAATTGACTTCTCACTAAGAAAAATCACATATCAGAAAAGTTGATGGGTTAACATTGAAAATATCAAAGCCAATAGATAGAAATCCCATGAGAAACATTATTGCAGTTTGCAGATATTGCTCTCCATCCTTCTCCCCCTGCCCTCCACCCAGGAGACTGACCTGAATGGAGCATATTAGTGGGCACTATTGCTCACTGGCTTTGGGCTTAGCCAATAAACAGCACTAGATCAGAGAACGGGAGGAGAGTAAATTTATGGTATCTATTCTCCTGTTACTTTCCTCGCATGGTCATCTTCAGTTAACTGGGTCCCTCAACAGAAGATTGTATTCTTCTCAAGGTGTCTCGCTTTAGCACGCACTCTCTCTCTCTTTCCCGACCTATCCCATTGGGTCTAGGGGTAACAGCCTCAGAGTACTGCACTCTTCCTACTCCTTGTTCCAAGTCTTTGCCCACACTCAGTTTATTAAAGCTTTGTCAAATTATCTTAATTAGAAGATGTTTCTTATTTCCTGCTGGGACTCTGACTGATACACATGGAATAATTAAAATACTAGCAAATATTAAATATTAACATCAATATTATTTCTACCATTTTCAGAAAGTTAAGGCATGATTTTTGCATTTCCACCACTGAAATATATAATCTCAGCAAGATGATTACACCTAAAGTTTAGTGTTAGTAACATTTTGAGTTCTGGAACCAAACTGATTGAGTTGAATCTCAGCTCTGACACTTACTAATTGTGTGAGTTTAGGTAAATCATCTAATCCACTGATTCTCAACCTGAGAGCAGCTTTGCCTCTCAGGGGACATTTGGCAGTTTTTGGAGACATTTTGGGTGTCACAACTAGGGACAAGGGGTTGCTATTAGCATTTAGTCATCAGTAGAGGCCAGGGATGCTGAACATCTCACAATGTACAAGACAACCACATAAAAAAGAATTATTTGGCCCAAAATATCGATAGTGCCAAGGTTCCAAAACCCTGATGTCACCCTTGTGTACCTTAGTTTCCTAATCCCTAAAATGGAGTATTAGCATATACCTCATAGGATTTTCTGAGAGTTCAATGATCCAACACATGTAAAACACTTAGAACAATGCCTGGGATATAGTATATGCTCAATAAATATAAGCTGGCATCATCATCATCATCTTCATCACTACAATGAAGCTCTCTGAGAACTCAAACCACAAAGACAACGTGCTGAAAGTCAAGCAGTTATAAATTCACTATGAAAGACAACTAATTCCACTATAGCACTGGGAAAGCAGAGATCTTGTCTGGTTTTATTCTACAGTATCCCCAGCACCTTCACGTCTAACATATATCTTATTTGTTGAATATTTTTAATATTGGCACTGTTTGTTTATAGGATAATGAATGTAATTCACCAGTAGAATTCTTAGCATACTGTAGGTGCTCAATGGTAGTGGTGGTGATTTTTTTATTGTCCCCCTCCCTTATGGTAATCACTAACTAGTGATCCATGTCCATGAGTCTCTGTTTGTCCTGTTCACTTGTTGCTTTAAAGTTTATATCTCACATATGTAATATCATTTGATTTTCAACCTTTTCTGTTTGGCTTATTTCACTTAGCATGATTATTTCAAGATCCATCCACGTTGTTGCAAATGGCAATATTTCATCTCTTCTTATGGCTGAGTAATATTCCATGGTATATATGTACCACTGGTTCTTTAGCCAATCATCTATCATAGGACAATTCGGTTGCTTCCATGTCTTGGCTACTGTGAAAAATGCTGCACTGCCTGACACCCAGTGTTCTGACATGTGGTAGCTTTTATGCACAGATCCCATGCTCGGACATGCTGTTGTGAAATTTGCATGTTTTTTGTTGAGTTTTTAAGTGTTGAGCTTATTATTGTTTCAAGGGGAGCAATCTGGGAACATCTCTCACACCACCATGTTTTCCAATACATCTTTTGAGACTGAAAACAAAAACTGGGGGATATCTTCTTTCAATTTCTTGTTCAAATCTTTTAAATTTTATTTACTAACTGTTCAACAACTCAAGACCAAGGAAGAAATTCACAGATAAGTTATATGATTTCTAAAATTGCATAATGTATGTTTATGTTATTATCTACATATTTTTAAAAGGTGTTGATTTAAAATATCTTAAGTAGCAATATTTAAATCTTTATTTTTACCTTTCTTCAGCCTCCAAAAGGGATTTGAGTTGGATTGCCATTTTTAAAAATTAAGCAAGATGATTAAGGGAAAGGGAAAATGAGGGTATAAAAAATTGATAATGCAAGGAATTAGGTTAGAATATCCCCCAAAATACCCCGTAAGATCCTGTCCACTTGCTAGAGGGCCACAAATTTGGCAGATAAAGGCCAACACTCATACCTGATTCATCATATATGTCACAAGGCCATGCAGTGAAAACACTACAAGAATAAAACAATTTTTCTTTCTTTCTTCCTCCCTTTCTTTCTCTTTCTTCCTTCCTCCCTTTCTTTCTCTTTCTTCCTTCCTCCCTTCCTTCCTTTCTTTCTTTCTTTCTTTCTTTCTTTCTTTCTTCTTTCTTTCTTTCTTTCTTCCTTCCTTCCTTCTTCCTTCCTTCCTTCCTTCCTTCCTTCCTTTCTTTTTGTTCTTTTCTTCTTTCCATCCAAAGTTAAGTTTCATTTCATCATGAACAATTATTCTTAGCAATGGAACATGAGAGAAAGTTTTCTATATACAGAGGACACTAAAAATATTAATTTCGTCAATGCTGTGTTTATAAGAAAGTCTATAGTTCTTGGGGCTATTCTTTATAATGTCTTGTAGTATAGACCAAAAGTGTAGTGCCAAAACACATCCAAAAAATGCAACTTTAAAGGGTTAAAATGATACAGTCCAGGGCTAGTCCTGGGCTAAGAGTGCTTTAAAGAATGACCAAATAGGATGTCCTTGGGGCAGTCCTCCAGCTCCATACCAGCTCAGGTAGAGTTTGAGGAATTTGTGACCATAGCTGGATATGATGATCTTTGTGTCACACTAGTGTAGACCATGTTCTTTTTTGGTCAGCTCATCAGGTGATAGAATTCACAGCAGCTGATGGAAATTGAGGGACTGAACAATAACTAAAAATGTTTCACATTTATAAAGTATGTCCCTATGCAAAACATTGTTCCAAGGGTTTTAGAAATATCAGCTGTTAAATCCTCACACCAATCCATGAAGAGAGTACTATTGTTAAATTCCCCATTTTACAGATGAGGAGACTGAAGAGTTAAGATAAGTACTTACCTAATGTTATAGAGCTACTAAGTGACAGTACAAGGTCTATATTGTGTGCATCAAAAGAAGGACCCACTCCCACTTCACCCAGTGGTTAGGCCTCCAATGTCAATTCAAGTCCTCACCTCAAAACACTGCCACTGGCTTTAGTCAACCTCAAACTTTCACTCAGTGTTTCATTTCAAAAAAAAAATACACACACCTCAGGGAGAGACAGCAACAGTCTGCTGCATGGGATCCCCAGAAAGTTCAGAGACTACAAAATCTCAAAGCTTAAAAGTCAAATTGGAGTTCCAGACAGGAAATTGAAGTAGGAAGACCTAGATGAGTGAGAGCTATCACATCAATCACTAAGTATGGATGCTATAAAAGACAGAAAGTCAAGATTCAGGAAAGCCCCAGTCCAGGAGTTCTCCAATGTGCATCCTCTGCTGTTGGGTAATGGGATCAAAGGAACTACCGTTGCATAACAAGCCATCTCCAAAATTAGCAGCTTCAAACAACCATTTATTTGCTCACAGTTCTGCAATTTGGCTGGAGATTAGCAGAGATGATATGTCTCTGCTCTATGCAATATTATAGTGAATGAGTCATATGGCTACATCAATCAGGGAGCTATGCTGGAACTGGAATATCCAACATGGCCTCACTCACATGTTGTGCATAAAGATACACAACATTTGGCTCCTTAGCCTGTGTGTCAGGAGAGACTGAACTCTCTCTCTCTGTCTCCATGTGGTCAATCATCATTCGAAAGTCCAGGACAAGTTTTTATACATAACAGCAGTTTTCCAAGAGAGTAAAAGCTGAAATTGCCAAGGCTTTTAAGGCCTAAACTAGGAATTGGTACTAAATCATTTCTACCATGTGCTATTAGCCAAAGCAAGTCCCAAGGTCAGCCCATTTTCAAGGGGTGGGGAATAGATCTCGCTTTCTTGATGGGAAGTGCAGCAGGCATATATATGTGGATAAAAGAGATTGTTGGCAGCCATATTTCAAACAATCCATTTCAGGAACCAATGACACTAGGGGTCTCTGTTTTTTTCACTCTTGTTCTCTCACTCTCTAATGCTGTTACAAATGACATTCTCTTCGTGGATCCCCAAATCCACTGAAGGATATCAAATCAACATCCCCTGATCTCATCTGAAAGTCTTCTGAGCTAAAGAGAGAGCATATCCAAGCTGTCATCAGGGAAAGTCATTCCAGATGTCACAGCTGTCCCATGAGAGAGCTTGGTTCAGTCAAGGAGAGCCAGAGCACCAAAGGCCACCAAGCACTCAATGGCTTACAGTGATAGTGCACTGTGCGGACTCTGATTTTATTCTAGGGCATGGGAGGTAAGACTACAGCCCTCTGGCAAAATCTCGCCATCCACTTTTTTTATAGAAAAAGTTTCACTGGAGCACAGCCATTTATGCTCAACCATTTATGTATTGTCTGTGGCTGCTTTAGCACTAAAACAGCAGAGTTGAGAAGAACTGCATGGCCCATAACATCTAAAATATGTACAGTCTGGCCCTTTACAGAAAAAGTTTGGCAAAGATAGCACTGGGGGTAATATACAGTAACGGTACTCTTTCTTATACTTGATTTTGTTTCTAGAAATTACATTGACCCCTAAGGTTCACATTTTAACTGGCAGAAATAGGCAACTCTTGGTACATCCACATAATGCCTTGAAGAGGCAAGAGAATGTAAAGCTTTCTGTAATAAAATTTTAAAGTGCAAATCTAAAAAATAAATAAATAAAAGTGCAAATCTGCATGATGCTTTTAAGTCAAGCCAATTTGTACCCTTAGCACTTTTGGAAGTCCTCAAGACTTCATTGGCACACTCTCTCCATGCAAACTTCACACTTTTTAGAGGAGAGAGTTGCAGCAGGTTTTCTGTGCTCAGAGATTTTCTTTTTTAATCATTCAGTAGGCAAATTGGTCATCCTCAGTGGATAATCTCTGTACCAATTCACAATCCACAGAACCCAACCAAGCATTTAAACTCTGCTAACTTAGTAGCATTTAAACTTTCTGAAAAATGCAAGGTAATTATAGAGGCCTGCCCTTTTGCCATCACTTTATTGTATACATGAAAGATTTTAAAAATATCTAATTTTTAAAGTACATATAATAATGCAAAATTGTGTTGTTGCATGAGAAATTATCTTGACTATACTTTCATATACAAAGTAAACCTCCAAAATGAAATTTAATGTCCTGTTTCCTTGGAATCCTTGAAGTTCTGACCCCTTGACTATCAAGAATATATTTTTGAAGGGGCTGGGAGAATAGGGCGAAAGGTTAAAGAAGTACAAATTAGTAGTTGATAGATGGTCACAGGGATGGGAGCACAGCATAGGGAATGCAGTTAGCATTAATATATTGGCTAGGTGGAAAACCAGAGGAGAGAAAGCAATTAGGCGGGTCGTTTTGTAAACTATATAAATGTCTAACCAATATACTGTATACTTGAAACTAATTAAAATAAATTAATTAATTAAAAAATAACATGGTCCAGGGGAGCTGGGATCAGAAGGTGAGGTTGACTGGGGAGGCTGGAGACAAGAAGTTGAAGCAACTGCAGAAAGCTCTACTCAAGCATGAGGAGGAGAGAGAAACACCTTGGCTCTGCTCTCCTCCTGATTCTTTACTAGTACCCCTCATCCCATTGCCCAAAGCTACCTAAAAGCCACCAGCAAGAGAACCTGGGAAATGTAGTTTCCTGCAGCACAGAGCACAGCAGACAAAGGGCAGTGAATGGATTTGTGAAGAAGCAGGCAAATGACCTAGCCAGAATGAAATTTGTTAACTTGGGTGACAGCAGTAGCAGGGAGACATTTTAATGTTTACCTTTTTATGCTGTCCAACTTTTGAAACCTGTATTGGCTGTCAAAATGAGCAAAATAAAAATAAAATAATAAATTAAATAAACACATGTATTTTTATTAGAAGATGAGATTTCAAACAAATGACATGTTTATGCTTAAAATAACCATTCTTCTCATGGTGGAAATACTTATACCCAGAAAGCTGAAGCTCCTTCCATGGCATCTGATGACCCAAGTGACTTCTTTGAAACAGACAGACACAGCGGCTGCCACCCTACTCCAACAAACTCACCTCCATAAGAAAGTTTCTAACATCATTTATAAGCAGGCCTTTAGTCACAGTACTATATGGAAAGAACCCACCAATAAACAAAGTACTTCAGAGTGATTAAATAAAAGCCACACTTGCTGAATCTTACTGTACAACCTTAAAAACAAATGCAAAGATAAAGTATATTATAATAAAGACATTAAAATACTAATGTCAGAATTATAATCTTGAGAGTGGAAATACAAGACTATTAAACTGTCTCAGTAAAAACAATTTTTCCTGATTTCTATTTCTTCCCTGCTTGTGTAAGCATTCACCAAGTTGTTTATTCTCTTAACCCTCCACCTGCTTTAGGTGGAAATTTATTCACTTATTTTTATTTGCATGAACAGATAAGAATAAATTACATTAAATTGTAACTTGACTCAAAGTTTTTTAAGGACTCTGCTCACAATTCCAAAATAGCCATTTGAATAAATATATATATCAAAGACTTTCTTATATTTAATGCTAAACATTTTAGTGAGAAATATTTTCTAAAAAAGGCAGATAACAACAAAATGGTATGTGCAGCATGATTCTAATTTAGGGAAGAAAAATATGTATACATGCACAGAAGTACTTCTAGGTGAGAAATGGAAATCCCTAGGTAAATATAACAAAGAGAGAAGTAGTTGGTTATTAGGTTGGGTTTTAACATTAACACAGACATAAGGGAAAATGAAAGATCTAGGTCCTCAGTGGTACTGAGGAGTCCCTAATTTAACCATCCCATGTGCTACTTATTTTTAAATTTCTTGTTAATGGGAAAATAAATTTTTCTTGATGGTTTAAGCCTGCTCTATGTTTTCTGCTACATTCTAATCTTACTTGATGAGATCTTTATTTTACATGCTGTTATTGTCTAGTATCTTAGTTCCATTATATTTTAATGCCTCTTTAATTAATCATCATTAAAAATATGAAGCCATTTGTTATTTAGCTTTTCATATACATTTACCAACAATTACTTGGTTCACATACTTCTTCCATCTGAATTTTTGTTTCTTTGTTCAAATATCTTTCTTCCTCATAAAAATCCTTTGATTCTTTTCTCAGAAATGATTTATTAGTGATAAATTTGTCTAAATCTTTGTCTATAAATGTTTTCATTTAATCCTCTTGATTGAATAGTGGTTTAGCTGCATAAATGAATTCCATTGAATTGCATGAGGCAAGGAAGTAGCGTTGTCATGTTCCACATAAATCCTGGGCCTTGAAAGGATGAACCATTATTAAAAGGTGAGAAAAGAAAACACCTACACTAAAGAGTCTCTCTTTCTTTCTTATACTAAAGAGTCTCTCCTTCTTTCTTTGCCTAGCTGCTGGTAAAAAAAAATGTCCAGGAACCCCTAAAATGAAGAGTTAACATAAAATATTTTCCCAATCTCTATCGCCTGACAGAAACAAATGCAAAAATGCTTTGGAGGCCTGCATCCCAAGTCTGAGATGCACAGGATTGCATAGATAAAGCTCCACTGACATTGAGCTTAAACTTGAAATGACAAACCATAAGAGAGAAAGATTCCATTATTAGTAAAAGTATACACATGAATAGCAATTCTGTATTTTCAAAGTACTTCAGGTACTAGAATAAGCTAATGCAAAGGATAAAATAAGTTAAAATAATTAAGGACACAAAGCAAGCACTGTAACCCATAATAATGTCATTAGTTTAAAAAAGTAACAAGCAGATTTTGAACCAAACTAATCTCCTAAAAATTAAATATATAATTATTGAAATTTAAAAATCAATGGACTTTTTAATCAGATTTAACATTGCTGAAGAGAATTACTGAACTTTTTGAAAAATATATCTGAAGAATTTACTCAAAATGTAACAGCAAAATAAAAAGATGAAATATATGAATTATGGAGTATATGAAAAAGAGGTTATGAGGTATCAAGGATAGAATTAGATAGTCAAATATATCTCTAACAGGAACCCCCAGGAGAGAATAGAAAGACTGTGGGGATGGTGGAATGATGGAGAATCAATATTTTAAGACATAATGGCTGACGATTTTGGGGGGGATTCATTAAAGTCATAAATCTCAGTTTCAAGAAGCACATCTATGCCAAGAGGGAAAAATAAAAATAAACCCAAACCTAGACATACCGCAAAGAAACATCAAAATATCAAAGTTAAACAGAAGATGTTAAAAGCCGTCAGTGAGAAATAACAGGACACCTTAATAAAACAACAATTAAACTGAGAAGAGATATTACAGCAGCAATGTTGGAGGCCAGGAGATGATAGAATAACATCTTCACAAGGCTAAGAGACGATAGATATCAGGTGGGAATTCAATATCCAACTAAACCATCATTAAATCAAGATATTTTCAGACAAAGACTAAGAGAGTTTACTACAAACAGATCCTTATTGAAAATGAAGCAAAATAAAAAATACTATCAGAGATGAAGAAGGACATTTCATAATGATAAAGGGGTCAATTCATCAATAAAAAATACATCTTAAATGCATATGTACCAAACAGCAGAGCTTTAAAAGAGATGAAGCAAAATCTGAGAAAACTTTAAGGAAAAAACAGACAAATTAAGTTATTATTCAAGATTTCAACTCTCCTCTCTCAATAATTAATAGAACAAATAGACAGAAAATCAGTAAGGCTATAGAAGACTTATATGTCATCATCCAACTTGATATAATTGACATTTATGGAACATTCTACCCAACAACAACAGAATATACATTCTTTTAAGTGCACAGAGTCAAGAGTACTGATTATATGCAATACTATAAAAAAGTCTCACTGCATTTAAATGGTTTTAAATCATACAGCAAATGTCCTCTGACCACAATAATATAAAATTAGAAATCAGTAATAGAAAGATAACTTTAAAACTTTCCCAATATTTGGACATTAAACAACATACTTTAAAGAACCTTATGGGGCAAAGAAGAAATCAAAAGGAAATTCAAAATGAATTTAAATAAAAATAAAATATCGAATTTGTGGGATGCTGTTAAAGCATTGCTTAGAAAGAAATCTATAGGTATAAATGCTTATTTTTTTAAAAAAAGGAAAAGTTAAAAAATCAGTCATCTAAGTTTCTACCATAAAAAGTTAGAAAAAATAACAAACTAAATCCAAAAATATTTAAAGAAAGGAAAGGATAATAACAGAGATCACCGACAATCAATAAACAACTGGAAATTGAAATGTTAAAAAAATACAATTTATCAATAGCATCAAAAAATAAAATATGTAGGGACAATTAAAACAAAATGTGTAAAACCTCTACACTGAAAATGATAAAACATGGTTGAAGAAATTAAAGAAGATATGAATAAATGGAGAGAAATAAAATAATTATGGTTTGGAACATTCAATACTGTTAAGGTGTAATTTTCCCTAAATCGATCTAGTGATTTAATGTGATCTCAATTAAAAGCTGAGCAGATTCTTTAATAGAAATTGATAAACATTATAAAAATTTATATGAAAATGCACAAGGACCAAGAATATCCAAAAGATTTTTGGAAAACAAGAATAAACTTGAAGGTCTTACAGGACTTCTGATAAAGCTACAGTCATCAAAACAATGTGATATTGGCCTGAGGACAGACATGTAGATTAATGAACAAGGTGACAAAGTAATGCTGGAACAACGAAGTATTTTTAAAATGGACCCCAGAGCTTACTACATATATAAAAATTAACTCTAAGTGGATGATATATCTTAATGTAAAAGTTAAACTATAATATTTATGGAAGAGAACATAGGAGAATATTTGTATACCTTTTGATAGGAAAGATATCTTAGGACAGAAAAAGCACTAAAAAAAAGGAAAATGTTGATAAATTGGACTTCATCAAAATTAAAAACTTCTGCTATTTGAAACACATCTTTAAGAAAATAAAAAAGGCAAGCCACAAACTAGGGTAAAACATTCATAATTCATATACCTGACAAATGACTTGTATCCAGAACACATACAGAACTCTTACAACTCAATTATAAGCAGAAAAACAAACCGTATTTTAAAATGGGAAAATACATGAATAGACCAGAAATTCTACTTCAAGGCATTTGTGCCAGAGAAGGAATGTCTATACAATGCCTTATACATGAATGCACATAGAAGGTCTATACATAATAACAAAATAATGAAAATAACTCAAATGTATATTAACAGGGAAATGGATAAATAAATTGTGATATATCCATACCATGGAATACTACTCAGCAGTAAAAAGAATAAACTTCTGATACATATAACAACATACATGAATTTCAAAATTCTTAGGCTGAGTGAAAATAGCCAGACACAAGAGAGTACAATTCTGTATACTATCATTTATATAAAAATTCTAGAACTGTCAGATCTAATCTATATTGACAGAAAATCGATTAATGGTTGCCTGGAGATGAGGATGAACGAGGAATTAACTAAGAAGAGGCAGGAGAGTACTTTTAGGGAGGGATAAAATATTCTATATCCTGATTGTACATGGGTGAATCAGTAACAATTGTTAAAACTCATAAAATTGTACAATTAAAACAGGTACATGTTATTGTAAATCACACATCAATAAAGTTGATTTTTTGAAAAAAAAGCATATGTGGTGAGTTTGTCATTTGTTGGCGTGGCTAAACCAAACTGCATTTTCCAGTATTCCCTTTCCTTATGTTTCCAGTTAGAGTGGCCCACAAGAGAGACTCTTGAATGAGATTTGAAGGGTGGAAGTGAAACAGCAGTGAAACAGTCATTTTTTATGATTCACATATATCTTCATTTGTCTTCACCTTGTTGGTGTGAAGCAGCAACAGCAAGTGCTCCATCAAGGTCAGAGGCAACAAGAACTAATTTGGGTTTCAGTCAGTCCTCTTAGGCTCCAGCTTGTATTTGCGCATTCCAACTTGTTCTTGCTCTCCCCTAATTTTCATCCATCTTCCCTTGCCTACTGCTTGCCCTGTGGACTTGAATATCCAATGTGAGATGGAACACAACAACCTTATGGAGACTGTTTAACCAGCTCCTATGATTGCATAAGGTTAAATCCCTGTACATGTACACAAATCCATACATGTACATATATTCATCCCTGGTTGTTCTGCTTCTCTGATTGAACCCTGACTGATAAAGCCCCTTTAGGAAATAATCATAATTCAGACACTGTTTCATTATTATTACGCTAATATATTTCAAAAGAAAAAATATGTAGTACCACTATAAATCTGTATTATATAAAAAAGAAAATAGATGAGCTATTCAAAATCTGGCTACTGCTAGAATCATTATTTATTTAATATATACTTTATACACAAAAATATATGAATTGGTTGGGGAAAACATTTTTAAAAAAGGAGTAATCACAACTATGTCAATAATAAGGGCCATTATAGTTGTGAGAATGGGTAAGAGGGATCTGAGCTACCTGTTAGCTAAGACCCAAAAGGAAAGAAAACAAAAATATTTGGCTAATATGTATAAACTTTTTAGATTTAAATAAAGAAAATTATTGCTGTCCTTGTTTCTGCAACTGATCACGTTGTCATAACTGGTATTTATAACCACCTTCTTCTACTACCCATTCCATATTCCCTTTGTTTTCAGCAAGCATGGTTTCTTACCTAGAGGGATTTTCCTTACTCCTGGGTGAGGTGTGTATGTTGAGCTTTGTAACAAGGAGGCTGGGCCACCAAGGTCAGAGGTAATAACTGACATAGGTTTCAGTTTGTCCTTGTGGGCTTCAGCTTGTGCTTGTGAGTTCAATCTTATTCTTTTTTCTAGTTTTATTAAGATATAATTGACTATGTGATCAATCTTATCCTTAACCTTCCTCCACTTTATATTCATCTTCCTACCACACTATGTGACACTGGACTTCAAGCACCAGCATCAGAGGGAAGAACAGTTGCCTGACAGAGACTGCTTAACCTGCTCCTACAACTGTGTAAGTTCAAATCCTTGTAACAAATACATAACAAATACCTATCTCCTAGTGGTTTTGTGCCTTTGATTGAACCCTGACTATTAACATAAAACATTATAAATATTCCCTTTAAACTTAAGAACAAGAAAAGGATCCCCACTACCACTACTTTATTTAATATTATATTGGTGATCCTTGCCAGTGAATTAAGAAAAGAAAAATAATTAAAATATGTTAGAAATAAAACTGTTGTCATTTGCAGATGATGTGGTTATTTATACAGAACTGACAAACTATTAGAACTAATGAGACTATTCAAAGTTGTTAGAGGTAAAATTCAAATACAAAACCTATTGCCTTCATCTAAACCAGCATCAAAAAATAATAAGATATAACTTTTAAAAAAGATAACATTTAAGATAACAATAGAAGCTAAGTTCCTTTGAAATAAATCTAACAAAAAATTAGTAAAGAAAAATTATATAATTTAATGAAAGACCTAGAATATGAGAAACATGATAAGAAATGCATTATTTGTTGATGGGAGGTCTCAGCATCACAAAGATATAAAGTATCCCAAAATGATCTATAAATTCAATGTAATTTTAATCAAAATCTCAGCAGGATCTTTCATAAAATTTGACAATCTTAACTTAAAATTCATTTAAGAAAACATAATGACTCAAAATTTATGGGACACAGCAAAAGCAGTCCTTAGAGGAAAATTCATAGCAATACAGGTCTACCTCAAGAAATAAGAAAAATCTCAACTAAACAATCTAACCGTATAATTTAAAAAAAAAAAAAACTAGAAAAAGAACAGCAAACAAAGTCCAAAGTGAATAGAAAGAAGGAAATAATAAAGATCAGAGCGGAAATAAATGAAATAGAGTTTAGAAAAGAATTCAAAAGATTAATAAAACCAAGAGTTAATTCTATGAAAGGATAAACAAAATTGAAAGACTCTTAGCAAGATTCATCAAGGGAAAAAGAGAGGGGACTCAAATAAATAAAATCAGAAATGAAAGAGGAGAAATAACCATGGACTCCATAGAAATACAATGAATCTTAAGAAAATACTACAAGCAATTATATACCAACAAATTGGACAATCTGGAAGAAATGGATATATTCCTAGAAAAATACAATTTCCCAAGACTGAGTCAAGAAGACAGAAAATCTGAATGGATAGATTACCACCAATGAAATTGAATCAGTAATCAAAAACCTCCCAAAAAACAAAAGTCCTAGACCAGATAGCTTCATAGGTGAATTTCACCAAACACTCAAAGAAAAATTATCATCTATTCTTCTCAAACTATTCCAAAAAATTCAAGAAGAGGGAAGTCTCCCTGACTCCTTTTATGAGGCCACCATTACCACCATTACCTTGATTCCAAAATCAGACAAATATATTACAAAAAAAATACTATAGGCCAATATCTCTTATGAACATTGATGCAAATATTCAAAAAAAAATACTAGTATCTCTTAAACACAATAACCATACATTAAAAATACATCACCATGATCAAGTTGGATTTATTCCTGGAACACAAAGTTGGTAAAATATAAAATCAATTAACGTGATACACACATTAACAAATAGAAAGATAAAACCATATGATCATATCAATAGATGCAGGAAAATCATTAGACAAAATCCAACATCCACTTATGATAAAAACTCTCAGCAAATGGGAATAGAGAGAGCATACCTCAATGTAATAAAGGCATATATGACAAACCTCCAGCTAACATCATACTCAATGGGGAAAGGCTAAAAGCATTTTCATTAAGATCAGGAAAAGACAAGGAAGCCCACTTCCATCACTTCTTTTTCAACACTGTATTGGAAGTCTTAGCCACAGCAATAAAATAAGAAAGAGAAATAAAAGGCATGAATTGGAAAGGAAGAAAAAGACTCTCTTTATTTGCCAATGAAATAATACTATATAGAGAGAACCCTAAAGATTCCACCAAAAAGCTGTTAGAACTGATCAATAAATTCAGTAAAGTAGCAGGATACAAAATGAATATTCAGAAGTCAGTGGCATTTTATGCACCAATGATGAACATTCAGAAAAGTAAATTAAGAAAACAATTCCGTTTACAATTGCATCAAAAACTATAAAATATCTGGGAATCAAATTCACCAAGACGATAAAAGACTGTTTTCAGAAAATTATAAGTCATTGACAAAAGAAATTGAAGAAGAAACAAATAAATGGAAGCACATACCGTGTTCATGGGTAGGAAGAATCAACATCATTAAAATGGCCATACTACCCAAAGCAATCTATAGATTCAATGCAATCCCTATCAAAATGCCAATGGCATTTTTCAGAGAGCTAGAACAAATCATCTTAAAATTTATATGGAGCTATAAAAAAAACCCGAATAGCCATGCAATCTTGAGAAAGAAGAATAAAGTTGGAAGTAGCATACTATCTCATATCAAACTATACTGCAAGGCTACAGTAACCAAATAGCATAGTACTGGCATAAAAACAGATACATTGACCAACGGAACAGAATAGAGAGCCCAGAAATAAATCCACGCCTATATGCTCACATAATATATGAAAGTAAGCAAGAATATACAATGAGGTAAAGACAGTCTCTTCAATAAATGATGTTGGGAAAGCTGGACCACCTTTTTACACCGTATAATAATAGGCTCAAAATTGGTTAAAGACTTAAATGTAAGACCCGAAACCATAAAATTTCTAGAAGAAAACATAGGCCGTAAACTCTGATTTTACTAGCAGGAATTTATTTCAAATATATCTCCTCAGGCAAGGGAAACAAAAGAAAAATAAACAAATGGGACTACATCAAACTAAAAGGTTTTTACACAGCAAAGCAAACCATTAACAAAACAAAAAGACAATAGACTGTTTGGAAGAAGATATTCACTAATGATACATCTGATAAGGGGTTAATATCCAATATATATTAAGAACTTATACAACTCAACAACAAAAAAACAATCCAATTTAAAAAAAAAGGACAGAAAATTTGAACAGATACTTCTCCAAAGAGGAAATACAGATGGCTAACAGACATATGAAAAGATGCTCAAGGTCTCTAATCATCAGAGAAATGCAAATTAAAACCACAATGAGCTATCACCCCACACCTGTCAGAATGGCTACCATCAATAAATCAAAAAACAAGTGTTGGCGAGGATGTGGAGAAAAGGAACCCTCATACATTGTTGGTGGGGTTGCAAATTGGTACAGCTGCTATGGAAAACAGTATCGAGGTTTGTCAAAAAATTAAAAATGGATATACCTTTTGACCAGCAATTGCACTTCTGGGTATTTATCCAGAGAAAATCAAAACAATAATTTGTAAAAATCTATGCACCTCAATATTTCATGGCAGCACAATTTACAGTAGCCAAGATATGGAAGCAACCTAAATGCCCATCAACAGACAATTGGATAAAGAAGTTATGGTTATATATATAATGGAATATTACTCAGCCATTAAAAAAAGTAAAATCTTACCATTTGCAATGACATGGATGAACCTAGAGGTTATTATGCTGAATGAGATAAGTCCGATAGAGAAAGACAAATACCATATGATTTCACTTATATGCAGAATCTAAGGAACAAAAAGAACAAACTAATCAAAAACAGACTCACAAATATAGTGGACAACTAAGTGACAAAGGGGAGGGGGATGGCAGAATGGGGCAAAGGGTTAAAGAAGTACAAATTAGTAGTTGATAGTTTGGTCACAGGGATGGGGAGATCATAAATGAGGGAATGCAGCTAGCATTAATATGATGTCTAGGTGGAGGGCCAGGGGAGGGAATGAGCAATTGGGGGGATCGTTTTACAAACTGTATAGATGTCTAATCAATGTACTGTATACTTGGAACTAATTTAAATAAATATTTTTTTTAATATTCATTTTAAAAAAGTAGAAGACTAAGAACAGCCAAGGCAATCTTAAGGAGAAAGGAAAAGTTGTCTTTCAGATATAAAAACCTATTATAAATCTATAGTAATTTAAATTATTATTACTGGCACAAAGCTAGATTCATGTGCCATGGGAACAGAATAGAAACAGGCCCACATATAGTTTCAAATTTGGTATTTGACAAAAATGACATTCTAAATAAGTCTGGAAAAGATGAATTATTCATTAAATGGTTCTGGAACAATTTGCTAAATATGGGGAAAATTTTAAAAACATTATAATCATACCTCACTCCATACAAAAGAAATAATTTCAGTGGATTAAACACCTAAATGTGAAAAATAAAACTTTGCATTGATATGTTAGACCACATTAAAATTTTAAAACTTCTGTATGAAAAAGGCACAAAAACAAAGTGACAAATCAAGATTTTTTTTTTTTTAGTTTTCATCTTTAGGTATTAAGAAGTATAAATTGATAGTAACGAAATAGTCTTGGGGATGTAAAGTACTGTATATTGAATATAGTCAAAAGCATTGTAATAACTACAGTGCCAGATGGTACTAGATTTATTGGGGGAACACTTTGTATATTATATAAATGTCTAACAGCTAAGCAGTATACCTGAAACTAAAAGAAAAAAAAGTCATTGGCTACTCATTGAAAAAAAGTTTTCACCTTTTAAATATACTGAAATATTTATGAATGAAATGATATCTGGGACTTGCTTCAAAATAAACCAAAAAGTAAGAGGAAGAATTGGCAGGGGGTGGGAGAAGGCTAGGGATCAGGTTGGGTATAAATCAAACGAAATTAGCTGGGAGTCAATAATTGTTAAAGCTAGGTGATGGATATTCAGAGGTTTATCACACTATTTTCTCTAGTTTGGTATAATTTTAAATTCTCCATTAAAGGAGGTTTTTAAAAGACAGGGTAAAAATAGATGATGCTTAAAAACAAAGTCAAGACACAGAATGGGAGAATATTTTTGTAACACATATAATTTATAAAGGATTGATAATCTCAACAAATAAAGAATACCACTGTATCAATAAGAAAATAACAATCAACCCATTAAAACAATGGCCAGAGGTTTAAAAAGGCAATTCACAGAGGAAGATCCAAATGGGAAATAAATATGAAATATGTTCAAAGAGCAACTGCTCTTATAATCAGTTAAATATAAATTAAATATCATTTTAATGTAAGGAGGAGACAAGAGAACTAAAGTGTTAAATCAAGCTACATTCAGAGACTGCAATATGCTCATCAGCCCAGCAGCCAGGCCTTGAGGACACCTGCAGAACAAAGGAAGATTTCTGCTGGGATTGCTAACAGCCCATTTCCCCACACAGTGAAGAGGAAACAGGAAAAGCAGAGTGTTTAAATGACTGCCTACAACAAATAAAATCATTCATTGCCTATGGCTAAAATCATAGGGAATGCTATGTATAAAGGCTGGCAACTACCGGAGGGAGGCCTTTCATGCTCCGTATCTTACTTTTACACATACATACTCTTATCCTTCCTCACTGTATGTCCAAATCAAAGGAAAGGGTATACAAAGTCTTTAAACTGTAACTCACAGGATCAAAGAATATAAATGAAAGTGATATTCCTGAACACTGAGGGTTCTATCTCAGCGTGCTTTCTCTTGGTCCCTCTCACTGCCTTGACTCTCAGTTTCTTTACTCCGTCTCCTCACTGTCCTCTCATCTCTCTACTATCTCTGTCTCTGAGTCTCTCTCTTAGGCTCTCTGACTCAATGCCTCTCAGAGAAGACCACACTCATTGCCAGACATATAGTTCACCTTCTCTAATAAACTTGCCTTCTTGACTCTAACTTGTGGTATGTATTTGAACTTCTACACTCTTTGCCAAAAACCTCTAGGGGGTATTTGCCCTGTCCTGCATCAATTTTCACGCACAGCAGACTGGCAGAAAAGTGTGAACACACTAATTGATGGTGAGGATTGGCTGAAGCTATAAGAACCTTTAGATGAGTAATTGGAGAGCAAGTTGCTTACATGGCAAAATTGATTATGTATCTACCCAACAATCCAAGATTCCACATGTCCACATCCACCTGGGAACGAATCTCCCCACATGTGCCCAAGTAAACATGTACATGTGTTTATTGCAACACTGTGATTGTGTGAAAAAGTGGGAAAAGAAATTCACTTCTATCAATTTAGGGATCAATAAATAAATAGCCAAAATAGTAATTTTTCCATTGGATTCAATATATGTATGAGAATGATGCACATTCACCTTGGATCCTGATTTTTTTTTACTAATGATAAGAGCATGTTATAATAGAAATGTCTAAACCTAAAGAGAATTTTTACAAGTTTATTTGAACCAAACTGATGATAATTGCCAGGAAGCAAAATCTCAACAGATTGAGAAAATATCCAGAAAAATGGCAGTTTTGCAGCTTATTTTATACATTAGAATCAAAGGAGGAGATATGAAGTTACAAGAAATTCATTTATGATGGATTAAGGAGGCAGGAGACAGCAAAGTGGAGAAATTTTTGGAATTGAATAAAAGGCAAAATCAAGAAACACATATTTCTTTACATTGGTGGGGTACAAAATAGTTTAATTAACAGTTACAGCACATAGAGATGGTACACTGGCAACAAGATAACAATGAGGAGTTCTGTGGTCTCAGGGCTCTGGTACACATGGTTGTGCCTTGAGGAGTCTGGAAAAGGAGATTACCCTGCATTTCAAAGGTATGTTATCTTAGATGCAAAAAGGCAACAGACAGGCTCACTTATGGTAAAGATTAACCTTTGTCAAGGAAGCTACAGGTTTAGGACGTGACTACCCACCATGACCTGCTTTTAGTTAAGAATCTTAATTTTCAGACCATCCCATGTGGTTACTTTCCAGTCTCTGAGTCTGTAAGGCCCATCATTTGGGCCTCCACTGAGCTTGTCAGGTTTAGTATGTGGCCCCATTTTGGTCCTCAAGGGTAAGGGAAAAGGGTGAGTGACGCTTCAGCTAAAGAATAGTATGTGGTTAGCATGTCTGCTTTACACACAGAAGATCCTGGGTTCGCACCCTGGTGGATCCATAGTCCATGGTCTATGGCCATGCCACCCTGAACAAGCCCAATGTCTGATCTCGGAAGCTAAGTAGGGTTACGCCAGTTAAATACTTGGATGGGAGACCACCTAAGAAGCCCAGGTGCTGTAGGCATAAAAAGAATAATTTAAATTTTATGAGAATAAAGTTACCAAGGACAATGTTAATATCTGTTCTTTTATGATAAAGGATATATAAGTGTTCATTAATCTGTTTTTTTGTATGTTTTTTAATGTGTAATAAAATATTTTAAAACTAACAAATCTTTATTTTTTTATTTGCACTATGCCAAATGATAAGTGGGACCTTATTGTCTTATTTCCCCCTAAAAATAACTATTTTGGCATAGCTTAAATAGGGCTAAAATTATACATCAGCTAGAACATTTGAACATTGTTAAATATTCCTTTAAAATAATTCATTTTGAAAAATAAAGCTACTGGCAATGTTTCACTTTATCTTTATCTGAAACATTTGCCTTGGCATTTCTAAGAGCCTAGAGCCTCATGAATGTGTGATCACAAAACACTTTCAGAGTTTCCAGCCTAGTTCAACATCCAAACATGAGAAGTTTTCCCAGCAAACAGACCACAAACAAAAATATGGATGGAGAAACATTAAAGGTGGAGGTAGGGTGACTCAGGTGTGAAAGCTTCTAATTTCCTGGAGAAAATCATTTTAATATTGCAGTTGCAAGTAGTTCTAAGAAAATGTTACTATTTTAATGTTAATTTTGAGAATTGTCTTGTTTTTGCATTAATTTAAGAAACAAGTCATTAGAACAGCTAGTACCCACTTAAAGAAAACACCCATGGAGATTACTGGAGCCCAAATGCCAGGTCTTAAGAGTCCTATGGGTATAGACAGGAATCCCTGAGAAGACAGACCACCCACTGCAATTATACTGTATAAATCAACATCCTCAAGGTTCATTACATTTTCCCTCAGCTGGTAAAAGATTCTCCCCACCCTGCCCTCACATGCATAAACATATGACCTAAGCAAACTTGGGCTTTGCAGTATCAGGATCAAAAAACAAATGGCTAGGCCATAAAAGCATTATGTAGCTCCCAGGAATATGTCACTTTTACACCAGCAGAGTGTAAAAGCTCAAACCCTGTTACAGGTTTAGTGAGGTTGTCGACAAAACATGAAATACACATTGGATTTAAAAGATAAAAAATTTATCATGGATTTTTTGTTCTTCAGAATTAAAGCTCTAAATTAGATAGAGAAAGACAAATGCGACTCAAGCTCTGATTTATTGTTAGTTTTTTAATGTATGTACTTCATCAGTTCGTTGCCTTATTTCCTCAAGGTTGAAACTAATGAGAGGCTGAATAATTTCATGTAAGTCAAGAAGATAGAAAATTGGATATGTTTGGAGTAGTCATTCCATAAAATATGATTGTTGTTATTGCTTCTAATTTTTTTTCAGTAGACTATCTTGTTAATTCAATAAAAAAATTACGAAGATGAATGAGTCATGTTTGTTATGTTTCTTTAAGCTACTTGGATGAAAGGTGCTTTAAAAAAACAAACTATACTCTGCTGCATTATTATATTATTTCATAAGCTCTGCAGTATAAAAAGCCCAAATAAATCTCTCAGTGGTTTCAGGAGGATAAACATTATCTTCCAGTCCTGGGAAAGATTGTCACTTGAGAGTTGTGTGAATGGAGTGTGTGTGTGTGTGTGTGTGTGTGTGTGTGTGGTGTGTGTACTCAGATGGAAAATGGACTGCATACAGGTTGAGTCAGACCTTTAATTGTCAGTTTATGGTCAATATTTATTTTTGGCTGCTAGTGTGTATTGCTATTGGAAAATTGGTGTATTTTTTTTTTAAAAAAAAAGCTTTTTGGGGAGCTCATTTTCAAAAGTTAACAAGAAAAATTTGTGTCTTGTCATCTTGTGACATCACTTAATTTATGTCATGCTACAGAATTAAATAATTCAACAAAAATAAATTAAATGCCCTTCTGAAATTCTACATCATTAATTCCAAACTGTGTTTGGTGAATTAGAAAATTTAATACCCTGACAGCATTCAGGAGGTGATAAAGATAGGCAATGCATATATGCTTCAAAAGTTAAATAACTACAACAGACATTAGTATATGTCAAAAGGTGCCAAGTGAGTAATCTGAGGAGTAAAAGCTGTGTATTCAGCGGCAGAAGTGGAGAAGCTGCCAAAGAATCCGAGGTAAATGGGACAGCAGAGTAATCAGATGGTGGGACAGGGAGAGTGGGAGCTGAAAGACTGTCAGAAACAGAGTTTTCAGGGAGGGAATGGGGGGAGGTGCATTTGGACTTTTGCTTGATTATTGAATATTATCATAAATAATTCTCCATTTTCTCCCTCAATTATAATTATTCTCAATTATTTATTTCCATTAAGTTCTCTCCCTTTTCTGTTTTTGTCCTTAATTTAAGTTTCTAAATATAAATATGCATGCTGCCCAGGAGGGAGACACAGAGTTGATCTCACTTTTCCAATAAGCACAAAAGAACAGGTGGAGACAAGCAATTTTGGTTGATGATAATGTTTAAAATATTTTATTTTCTTTTATTTTACATGGGATTTTTTTTCCCTGGCTCCTTTTTATCCAACAGGCTCATGACATTGTCAGTGTTATGCCCCGACTCATATCTCCACGAACCACCAAGAAGCCGACACCGATGCAAGAGCAAGAGGGAGTTTATTTCAGACTCGAGTCCAGACCGCACTCCGCACACCGACGCAGCAGTGAATAGGAGGCGGTCCCGAACATGGGGCTTTAGGGTATTTGAAGGGAAAAACGTAAGTACGGGGAACAATGTCTTGGCGTTACAGGATTGGTACAACAAGCTTGACCTTTAGCGGGATTGGCTGGGTGATGGCACCAAGGAACAAGGCAGGGAATTTGGAGAGTTACTTTTCATAGTTGCTCTGATTGGCTGAGTCTAGGGTGGGGTGAGCGTCTCGCTATCTGCGTTTTTCCGGGAACTGGCCTGTGCCTAAGATGGAGTCTTATACCTAAGATGGAGTCACCTAGGTTGTTCATCAGCAGTCCTGAAACATATCATATATTTGTTATGTCTCTTTCTAATTCTATCTTATTAGTCTGGATCTGCTATCAGAAGTCTTGAAAGTTTGATTTAAAACAAAATGAGATGTAGAGAAATGAGAACCCTCATACATTGCCGAGGAGAATGTAAAATAGTGCAGCTGCCATGGAAAACAGTTTAGTAGTTCCTCAAAACATTAAACACAGACCTAGCAATTACCCAAGAGAAATGAAGACATATGTTTACACAAAAACTTGTACACTAATGTTCATAGTAGCATGATTCATAGTAGCCAAAAAAGCAGACACAACCCATATGTCTTTCAACTGATGAATAAGTGAAAAAGATGTGGTATATCTATACAATATTATTCAGCCATAAGAAGGAATGAAGTACTGTTGCATGCTACAACACGGATGAATCTTAAAATCGTTATGCTGAGTAAAAAAAGCCAGTCACAAAGGACCGCACATTGTATGATTCCACTTATATGAAATGTCCAGAATAAGCAAATATAGATACAGAAAGTAGATCAGTGGTTGCCTAGGGCTGTGGGGAGAGAGGGAGTTGAGAGGAATTGGGGAATGACTGCTAAAGTATTTCTTTTGGGGATAATGAAAATATTCTCAAATTAGATTGTAATAATGATTGTGATCCAGGACAGGGCAAATTTCCCTGCACTGAGAGAAGAAGAGGGTCCTTTGGCAGAGAGTGTAGAAAGAATTCAACACACATGCCTAAATTAAGGTCAAAAGGAAAGTTTATTAAAAAACGGGCAACACTCCACGGACAGAGCATGGTCTCCTCTTAGAGGCCAAGAGACCTTGAGAGATGGACAGCGAGAGAGACAGAGTAAAGAGTACTGAAAGAAAGACAGTGAGAAAGAGACTGAGAGCAAAGGCAGTGAGAGGAAGAACACCATGTGTTGGGGAATTCAGTTTATATATCATCCGTTATTTACTGTAAGTTAGTTTAAAGACTTTGTTTACGCATTTCCTTTGATACGAACATAGAGTGAGAGAAGGGTAGGGTAGTATGAAAAGGTAAGAATAGTAGCCTGAAAGGCCTGCTGGCAGTTCCCAGCTGTTAATCCATAGGTTCCCTATGGTTTTAACCATAGGGAATGAATAATTTTACTTGTGTAGGGCAGCCACTTAAAGACTGTTTTTCCTGTTTCCCCTTCACAGGTGTGGGAAATGGGTTGTTAGCAATCCAAGCAGAAATCTTCCTTTGTTCTGCAGGTGTCCTGAGGCCTGGCCACAGAACTGATCAGCAATATTGCAGTCTCTGAACGTAGCTTGATTTAACACTTTAATTCTCTTGCCTTCTCCCTAACCACATTACTTGCACATTGTGAATATACTCAAAACCATTGACTGTATACTTTAAATGGGTGAATTGTATGTTATGTGATTTATATGTGAATAAAGCTGTTTTTAAAATCAAGCATTAAAGTCTTTTCTTGCTTTGTATTTTGGCTCTTGTCTTGGTAGTCTCAACCTCCTGCTGTTGTCCATGCAATGACTGTTATTTCATATGAGATATCTTATTCTATAATTTCCCTGGATCACCTATTTTGGACTCTAAGCCTTTCTAGAACTTTCTTTGTAACCTGTCTCAAGGTTCTCTTCTGCAACAAATGATTAAAAGAAAACAACTTTGTTTTTATAAATTCTTCTCTATGCTCAGAAATTGAAATTGCTTTCTTACCAAATGTGATGTTGGAATTAACATCATTTTTACAACTGAAAACCCAAAGTTTCTGATGTAAGCTGAGAATGTATTCCTTAAATGAGATAAGATTATAATATTATATGTATTTTTTAAATCAATCTCACTAGATGGGTACATCTAAGAAGTTCTAGCATTTTGTAGGTAGACTTTTTATGAGGCTTTGTATTAATGCCGATATTGATGAAATCATTGCTCAAACATTTTTGAAACTCTTATTTTGTTAAGTTTGCCTCCAAACCATAACATGTGATCTTCAAAATATCCTTACTGGCAATACATTTCTGGTCTTTAATGGTAATTTACTTTTTAGCAATAGTCAAAAGCCACCCACATTTGATAGGCAGATCAAAAGACCAATCGGGAGAATATTTTTTAATGTCAAAAATAAAATATGGCTCTAAGGTAATGAAACTTTTTTTCCTAGGTAACGCAAACTAAATCTGAAGTCACTTCAAAAATATGAATTTCGAAAAAATAATTTGAATCTACAGCCGTGCTACCCTGAACAAGCCCAATCCCTTCTGATCTTAGAAGCTAAGCAGGGTTGGGCCTGGTTAGCACTTGGATGCTGTAGGCGTAAAAAATTTTTAAAAATAATAAAAAAAAATTTAAAATAAGGGATTGTAAGCTGACAAGTTCCTTGCAATCTGTGAGGTTGACCAAGGGTTGCCTAGCCTAAAATAATAATAATAAAAATAAAATAAAATAAAATAAAATAAATAATAAAATAAATAATTTGAGTAGTGACGATATTATTGGAATGAACCTCTGGCTTCTCACCAGATGCAATGCTAGGGACTTTACATAGATAATTATAATAAATTCTTCCAATAGTTCTGCAGGGTAAAGTTATCCCCATTTTACTGATAAGGAAACAAGGTCAGAGAAGCTGGACAATATGTCCAAGTAGCCTCAGCTATCCTGAGGCAGGGCTGGTTCTCAGATGTCCAAACTGCTGACTCTCCATGGGGCCAGTTGGGTCACAAACACTTTCATCTTTGTTTTAAAAGTTAGTCCATTTGCCTTATTCTAGGAGTGGTTTACAATTTTTATGTCCTAATTCTACCTGTCGTGTGTATGTCCAAGCTTGAAGCTGTGTGGGGTCTTCCTCAAAAATCTGGGGCTTTTCTGTTCTTCCAGGCCTCCTTTCTTATCTCCTCATTTCAGAATAGAATTACATGTTAAGTTTAACTAGCAACAGTTGAGTGCAGCACTTTTCTCCTATAATAACACCAAGAACTTCTAATTTACCCTTTGTCAAAATCAGCACAAATTCAGAGTCAGTGGAATCCAAATTAATTAAGGTTTGTCATGTTTTTTTCTGGGAGCTCCTTGGTCAGTCCTTATGCCATGCACTACTCAATGCTGTGCTTTTCAGTTTATGAACTCAGAGAACATAGCCTAAGGGAGCAGGGCCTAAGAAAGGTATTAGGAAGATAGTGTTAAAACCTGTTATAACATGTAAAAACCATGAATATAGCTAGGGGAACTGTCCATCCATGAAAATGAACATATTAGTGTAAATGAATTAAGAATTAGAAATTAATGAAGTCTATTAATTGAGTTGTATCCCGTAATCTGGTAAAATTCAAATAGCATCTTCTTTTTATTGGCTTATGGACTGCCCAAATGAACACCACTAGAATGTTTGGAAAGCAGGTTTGACTTAAAAAAAAATCCAATACTTAAAATCTTTTAGGAGGGCCACACTGAAGTAGCTTAACTATCACTTGGCTTTAGAGCCGTGGATTCCAGAATTAGTAATAGTAATAATAATAATAATAATAATAATAATAATAATAATAATAAACTACTTACATAGTACTACCTATGTGCCAAACACTGTTCTAAGTTGATTCACTTCAATTTTCACAGTTATGCAGTAGGTTTCATTATCACCATCCCCACTTTACATGTGAAGAGATCAAGACACAGGTATCTTAAGCAATTTGTGCAGGATTACACAGCTAGTAAGTAGTAAAACCAAAATTTAAATTCATTCTAAATTATTACATTACCCAGCCTGTCTTTATGCTATGCTGCCTCTAGTGCGAAGTGGCTTGGCAGAGAGGATGGGGCTGGTAGCAAAGGACAGTTTCCTTGGGCCAAAAAGATTTTGCCAGGCAGTCTATTTGGAAAAATAAAAGTGTAGATCTTCAAAAACAGATGACTGGAATAAGTTGCCTTCTAATGAGAAAAAAACTAAACCTTTCTCCTCTTTGTAATTGATTCTTTTTGTGGCAGATTGCATTATTGGTCCCATCTTGTCCTCCCTCTCCATCTCCATATCTTTTGCCCTGTAACTTTGTGGTTCCTTTCACTAGGAATTGAATCTATTTCTCCAGTCCTTGACTTCAGCCTCAGCCATGTGATTCATTTTGGCCAAAGGGATCTTAGCGAAAGTGTTGGGGCTTAAAACATGCTTGCACAGCTGGGCTGCTTTCCTTTCGCTGGCCATCACCATGAGAATTACGTTCTCTGGGGGGCTGACTGGTCCAGGAGGACAGAGCAGATCTCTAAGCCAAGCCCAGCTGAGCCCAGCCTGTACCGGCTGACCCCGTACACACACATACACACACACACACACACACACACACACACACACACACACACACACACACACACCCTGCCAATCTGCAGATGTGTGAGAGAAAAGAAATGATTGTTGTTTAAGCCTCTGGATTTTGAGGTGGTTTATTTTACAGTAAGATTGTGGCAATAATTACTCCATTTTCTTTTTTATTTTAGGTACCAATTCCTCCCACTCATGAATAATCTCAGACACATTTGCCTATATCTAATTACAGCAAATTCACAGCCACCTTTCCCTCTTCTATCACCTTTCTCCTATTTATATGGCTTTATACCACTACACATCTTTTCTTTTGTCCTCCTTAGCACTTTGATACACTTTTGCCTGATCCACAACTGCCTCTGTGATGGCATTGGTGACACTGTGACCGTGGAACCACAAGTGATCACTGTTCCTTTCTACTCTCATGCACACTGTGATCTTATTGGTTAAAATACCCAAACAAGTATCTTTAAAAGGAAAATACAGAGGTCAGTTTTCAAAAGCCAATAATTCACTGACTCTTTTATTTTATGAAGTGCTTCTAAGGGATCATATGTGATTTCCAAATGGACTAGATTTAATCAATTACCACATGTTCATTTTCAGTAAATGTGCCTATAGCAGTCATTTACATTTTGGTGGAAACTTAAGTCACTCTTCTAAAGGGATATTATATTTAAATCACTCTTCCAGAAGTATTTATATTCAATTTATATTGAAATAATTTCAAACATACTCCTAAAAGTTGCAAGAATATTATCATGAAATTCCAAGCTCCCTTTATCCACAGTCTGTAATTAACATTTTACATTTGCTTTATTATTGTCCCTTTTTTTCTTTCTCTTTCTCTGTCTTTTTCCTGAACCATTTGAGACTAAATTGCAGACCTCATGCCCTTTGCCCCTAAATTCTTCCATGTGCATTTCCTAAGAACAAGGATGTTCTCTTACGTGATCACAGATAAATTATTCAAATCAGAACATTTAATGTTGATATAATGCTATAATCTGATAGTTAATCTGTATTCAAATTTTCCCAATTGTCCCAATAATATCTGGCATAGCATTTCACTCCTTTTTTGGATTCCCTGAATCCAATTCAAGATCACAGATTGCAATTAATTGGCACATCTCTTTAGTCTCTTTTGATCTAGAGCAGTTCCTTAGCTTTTCTTTGGCTTTTGTGACATCAACATTTTGGAGTTGTAGAGGCCAATTATTTCCCAGAATGTCTTTCAATTTAGTATTATCTGAGGTTTCCTCATAGTTAAATTTGGGTTATGCATTTTAGCAGAAATGCTACATAGGTGTAATTTACATTTGAAATTCTAATTGTGATGAAGACAATATGTCATAATTATGTTACATTAAAGATTCTATCTGCTAAAGAATATTTTGAGGAAGGGAGAAGTTGACTATTCTATTTATATTTGAAGCCAATATATTTCTCTGTGGTATACTGATTGTGATCTAAAAGGATAATATACTTTAAACAAGAACATACTGTGATTACTGTCATGCAGTAATTATAGGAAGATTTTGGCTCAGTATAAAAACCTTTCTAAATTTTAGAGCCACATAAAGATGTCTTCAATTTTGTGAACCTTCTAACTCTGAAAATCTCTGCTGGGGAAGGCAGGGAGGTCATTTAGACATAAGACCAGGACTGGACTAGATGACCACTAAGGTACTTTCTGATCCCATGTGTTCCAGGAAGGCATGTATCTCCATTCACCTTAGCTTTCTAATTGCAAGCAAGGATATCACTCTTTGAATCAATGGGAAAAGTTTTAGTAAATTAAGAATCTGCACAGCATATGAAAAGATGCTCAATTTTGCTAAAAATTAAAGAAATATAAATTAAAAATGCTGAGATACTACTTTCACCTACGAGATTAGCAAAAATCTAAAAGTTTAACAACATATTGTGTTGGTGAGAATGTGGGGCAATAGACTGTCTTATGTATTACTGATGAGAACACAAATTGGTATATAACCTCGTTGGAATAATTTAGTAATAGATATCAAAATTATAGATTAATTTGACCTTCAAAGAGCAATTAAAGTTTGCAGAATTCGTTCTACAGATATACTTGCACACAAGGAAAATGATATAAGCACAGGTTACTCAATGCAGCCCTGTTTGTAACTGCAAAAGCTTGAAAACCAGGCAAATGTCCATCAATAGAGAACTGAGGAAATAAATGTTTAAATATCCACCCAATTGAATAGCATGCAGATGTCAAAAACAGAGTGGTAGGGGCGAAACTCTCTATGTACTGATTTAGAGAGAGCTCTAAAACATAGTAAGTGAATGCAATCATTTTTATATGTAGAACGGTTATCATACTATCTTACCTTTTTTCCTACTTCTTCCACTCCCTTACTATATACATATTTGTTTGTACGTCCATATGTAAACAAAGAACAATAGTGAGGGAGATGTCTTGGCAATGGAGGACAAGGAATGTATTACCTATCCAAAAACTAAATTTAAAAACAAATAACCAGAGTGAACAGAAAATGGTAAAAACAAACAACAACAAAAAGATTCTATGTTTCCGTTCTGCCTACCTAAGTTATAAGCTCCAGGGGCAACTTTAACTGACTAGTGCAGGAGTATGAAATCCCAGCTACTTGCTTCTGGCCTGGACAAACTTGGAGGTGTAATTTAGGTTCCAGAGCTCTCCACAGGATCATGCTTAGTCTGGGGCTTTGCTTGAAACTGCACACTTACTTGTTTTTTCCCCTTCTATGTTCTGCTCTCCTTACTGACTTCTCCTAAGAGGGCTTCCTTAGTAAATCATTTGAGAAATTGGGGCATCATTATTGCAAATTCCAACCCCACCATTCATACTTTCCAAAACTCCAGATTAAACCTCATTATGCAATTATTTTATGTTGTATAATAATTTTAGTGTCTTGCTTCTATGAGCAAACGGGCTTTACCACATACTCAACCACATACTCAACCCATTTAGTTAATGTAAAGTCCTGCCCCTAGGGTCTAGTATATTAAAAGACTGTATAAATGGAATTTACAGCAATTTCATGTAGACAATACAGAGGTAACAACAACAACAAAAACCTCCCATATCATCTTGGGTTATCTGCTAACCTCCTGAAGCATGAGATCTGATTACCTTTGTCTTATGTCATTAAAGTTCCAAGTAGAATTTAGCTAGTTTAATAACTGCATATTTGCATTTCTCCCCATAAAAGCACATTTTTTTTCAAATATAACACGTCTTTGTTTTTACAAAAAGACCAGTTTTCCAAACAAAATTTTTTTTTGCTCCTTCTCCATAAACATCACCTTGGTATCCAGAATTTTTCAGCAGGTGAGGGCTTTGGTTAATTGTTTGATCATTTTAAGAAGCATCCACAGTGCAACAAAAGTCAGAGAGAACATTTTGCCCTTTTAGGCTTCAGGTCTGAGACAAGAGGGATTAACATCTAGATCAGATGTCAGTAAACTAGAGCCTATAGCCTACCCTACTGCCTGTTTTTGTACCCTGTCCCCCAACTCTCATGAGCTAAGAAATAATTTTTATATTTTAAAATCATTGAAAAAATAAAAAGAATATTATTTTGTGACACATTAAAAATTAGGCGAAATTCAGATTTCAGTGTCCATATAATATGATTTATTGGAATCACCTCGCTCATTTATTTCCATATTGTCTATGGCAGTTTTCAGTTGATTTGTTGCAACACTGACGACTATCCTAAACATTATTCTGTGGTCAGCAAAATAACCCCCCATGGCCTAGCCTTATCCCTGGAATTTGTGAATATGTGACCTTATGTGGCAAAAGGGACTTAGCAAATGTAGTTAAGGTTATGGACCTTGAGACGAGAGATTAGTTTGGATTATTCAGGTAGGTCCAATCTAATCGTATCTAATCTCTCAAAACAGAGAACTTTCTCCAAAAGGAAAGGAAAAGTCAGAGAGATTCAGCACGAGAGGATTTGACATGCTATTGCTTGTTTGAAAATGGAAGGGACAGCGTGACAAGGAATGCATGCTGCCTCAAGGGGCTGAGAGAAGCTAACTGACAGCCAGCAAGAAAGTGGGGGCATCCAGCTACACTGCAGTGGATTCTGCCAGCCACCTGAATGAGCTTGGAAGCAGATTCTGTCCCCAGAGACTCCAGGAACAGGGCTCTGCCACCACCTTGACTTTGTTTTTTTATGACACTACCAGCTGAGTGAGCCCTATGTGCTGGACCTTCCAACCAAAGAACTATAAGGTTATAAATGAGTGTTGTTTTAAGCCACTAAATTTGTAGTAATTTGTTTCAGCAGCAGTAGGAAACTAATACTCCTTAAAGCCTAAAACATTTACTATCTGACCCTTTCTAGAGATATTTTGCCAAACCCTGACCTGAGTCCTTGCTCCCCAAATTGTGAGTCTTCAGACCAGCAGCATTGGTGTCACCTAGGAGCTTGATAGAAATTCAGAATCTTGTAATTAAACTAGGTGGGGAATCCTTTCACAATGTATAGTGTATCAAATTACCATGATGTACACATTAAATATCTTATAATTTTATATGTCGATTATACTGCAGTAAAGCTGAAATTTTAGCATATTAAAATAAAAATTAAAATGAAAACCTCAATACCCATATGATATATGCCCATTGTGTGAGTTTAATGTAAGGAGGAAGTAAGAGAAATAAAATGTTAAATCAAGTGTAATCAGAGACTGCAATATACTGTTCAGCCCTACAGCCGGACCATGAGGAAACCTGTAGAGCACAGGAAATTTTGCTGAGATTGCTAACTGACCATTTACCCATACCATGAAGGGAATACAGGAAAACAGGGTCTTTAAGTTGCACCCTACTCAAAGTCAAATCATTCATTCCTATGGCTAAAACCATAGGGAACCTATGGATCAAAGTTGGGAATTGCCAGCAGGCTTTTCACACTATATACTCTTATCCTTTCACACTGTATGCCCATACCATCAAAGGAAAATGAGTACATAATGTGTTTAAACTGTAATTCAGAAACTAAGAATGGTATTTAAAACGAATTCTCTGAATCCTTGAGGCTTTTTTTCTTGTCTTTGCTGCTTCTTTGCTTTTTTCTTTGCCGTCTCTTGTCTTTGCTTTTTCTGTCTTTTCTTTCTGTCCTTCTTTAATAAACTTTCTTTTTTTAACTCTAACTCTGGTGTACATTTGAATTCTTTCTTGCGCTCAGCCAAGAACCCTCTCAGTGCAGGCCCACTTGGGGAATTTGCCCTGTCCTGCATCATCTTCACCCATTAAAAAAAAAAGAAATACAGAACTTTGGATCTCACTGAGATCTACTTTAACAAGATTCCCTAGGTATTCTTTTGCACATTAAAATCTGAGAAGCACTAGTCTGAAATTCATTTTGCTGTTGTCTTAGCTATTACCAATATGTTCTTAGCTGCCTTTGTCTGGATAGAGATATGAGCAGAGATGTGAACAGAAATAGTGACATTAGGGGAAAGCTGGAAGTTGGACTTAGCTGGATATGTCATATTTATCATCATAGTTGCAAATACTTTTATCTTCATCCTCAGCATTATCATCACACTGAAGCAACATCAAACACTGCAAGTGCTATGGTGTATATTACCTGGATCTTTCAACTCCCCAGAAAACCACTGTATTAGTTCCTTAGGACTACTACAACAAATTACCACAACTAGATGACATAAAACAACATAAACTATTTTCTCACAGGTCTGGAGGCCAGAAGTCAGAAATCAACATGTCAAGAAGGTTGCTTTTTTTTTCTAAAGGTTCTCAGGGAAAATCTATTCCAGGCCTCTCTCCTAGGTTTGGGTGATTGCTGCAATCCTTGGCATTCCTTGGCTAGTACATGCATCACTCCAATCTCTGCCTCCATATTTATATCATCTTCTCCTCTGTGTCTTTCTAATCTCCCTCTGCCTTTCTTGTATAAGGACAGCTGTCATTGGATTTAAGTCCACTGTAAATACAGGATAATCTCATCTTGAGATCCTTAACTTGATTATATCTACAAAGACCCTTTTTTCAAATAAGGTCACATTTATAGATTTTAGGGGTGGAGTGGGAGTTTTAGAATGTGGACATATCTTTCCGGAGGTCACTATTAAACTAACTACAACCTCCATTAAGTATCATAAGTTAGTTAATCAAAGGTAAGATGACTAACTACAGTGAGGAGTCTTAATGAGTATCTCAAAATGGGGAAATGAGCAGAGGACAATTAGAGGATTTTAAAACCTGGAGCAGGTGATTTTAAGAGGAGTCTTGCAAGGTAAAGTATTATTTGAGATTGGACAGAATTTATGCTATAATAAATTTGGATTAGAGAACATGGTGAGGAGAGCCTTTATGTTTGAGCTTGTCACTTAACAGCCTAGGCTACCATAAAGATAAACTTTTTCTAGGCCTCAGGCTCTGTCTTCTGTATAATAAAAACCTTGCTGGAAAGTATGCACATAAGGCCTTCCCAGTCATTTATACCTTAATAGGAATGAGTTGTTTGACATCTTTCTGCGAGTTCACTTGGTAAGGAGAGATGAACTTGAACCATGGTCCAGGCTCAAGGAGGAAGAAACCTCAGTTTTTTTGTTTTTTGTTTTTTGTTTCCTGTTTTTATTTTGGCCTCGTCCTATATTTGGTTATCCAGCCAAGTGACCTCTTTCCCTACAGTAAAGCAAATTCCAGTTTCTCATTATTCAGTTGGCGTTATTAATATATATTAGATGTAACTAAGAGAAAAAAAAGAATGTTCTAACCACTTATATATGTATAGGCATTCCTTTAAAATCAGAATATTAAATCATTTATTATTCATTTTCTTCTACAGAAACATTCTTTATTGGTAAGCAACTTTGTCTTGTTTATCATTCCAAAACTATGTCTGGCACAAATAAGGGGCTAGATCAATATTTATAGGATAGAGGCAGATAGGCTATAGTCATTAGAATGAATACATTAAAATACCGTAAGATATATATATATATATTATATATATATATATATATATATATATACACATAGGATTCAGGCAGAAAATGTCCTCTGCTTGTTTATATCTTGCTGGTCAAATAAGTCCATTTCTAGTTAAGATCTATTCAAATCCCACTGATTATGATAGTAGGGGTTTTGGAAAGAAAAAAGCGGTAATAGAAGTTTGAAATAGAAATATATAATTTGGTTCTTATTCTATTCTTAGAAGATTTAAAGTACGGTGCACTGTAACTGCATCTAAACTGCAGGATGAAGATAAACCTCTAAAACCAAATCACAATATATATGACCCAGACTGTTTTTAATAAAAAAAAAATGAAAGCCAGATTGTACTATCCTCTTTGAAACAGCCAGTATTTATTAAAACAGAGAAAATAATTGTGATGATTGGTTTTAATTTAGCACAATTCTGTCTTTAATAAATGAAATTTTCTCTTAAATTAAATTTAAAATATCTTGAAGAGGTTGTCAAGAGAGGAGAGACCTAAGATTTGCAGGAAAAAAAAAGGTATTCTTAGGGGGAATTCTGAATAGTATTAAAATTGACTAATTTATTAGAAGAGTCTTTTGTGAGTTTATTACAAGTTCTTCATTATTGCGGATCTTCCAAAAGAGCTTAAAGGGCTTTCTAATGCAAATTGAACAGCACATCTTGCTTTAATGTTTCCTAAATATCTCACTCTTTGAAATTAGAATAAGTGGATAGAAAAACCATATGAATTTTCAGGTTTCCCAATTATTTTAACTTATTTTGTATGATCCAAATAATTCAGCAATGTTTGTTGCTATTTCATTTTCTTCCATAAAATTTTTATCTCTTATACCAAATATCTGTATTAGTGTATACAAAGATGCTTTATTAACTTCTAACATAACTCCAAGTTTACAATGCAGTTCAATCTTTCTGTGATATTAATACCCATCACAATTTCCTCATTCTCTGACAGAACTATGGCTCAGTGTAAAACCATGTAAATGCAAAAAGAGGATCTTCTTTTTCCTCATTGCTTTGTTGCTATTGAGTCAACTCTCCAAGTATCTGACACACTTAAGGTTATTTGAAAACAAGTCTTAGTGCAAACCTTGTATCTTCTCTTTAAAAAGTTTTAATTTATATGCCCCAAAATGATATACATCCTTCATCAAGTCACTGTTGTGAAAAATTATACATCTGGAGACAAAGAAAAAAAGTACATGTCATATTCTTTCAATATCATATGAAGTAGAAGACTCACTCAACGATTATCTAGGGGAATATATACCTTATTTGCTCACTTTATTGTTGATTAAGGGTCAAAGGTTACATGATGTTACATGAAAACTTAAAAACTTTTGTTTAGTAGATGCAAATAATTTCTGTCCAGTAGAAAAGATAAACCCAAAGGTTACAGTTTTTTTGGTCCTGTAGGAAAGTGTTTTGTATTTAACCTGACCATTTTATCCTGACATTCTTTTATTAAATACCTAAGTACAACCAATTTCCTCGCATGCTCTCAAACCAGTCTTAGTATCCTACTGGTTCCCTCATTAATTAATGAGTTGAATGAAATCTTTAACATGTTCTTTTTAAACTTGTATACGAGTCAAAATTTTGCCATTTGTGAAAATTATACCTAAGTGCCACTTAACACCTCACACTCCCACCTACAGGCAAGTAAAGTTCTAAAGTAGCCCTATGGAAAAGAATGCAGATCAGAGAATTTCAATATGAAAAAAAAATGAAAAATTACTAAGTGAAGGGGGAAAAAATACCATCAGTCCTGGAAGAGAAAAATAATAATAAATCAGTCACCATAGAAACCAATATGATAATGACTTTTATTTAGCCCTTATTCTTCTGTTCTCTTTGTTGGAAAAAGGGAAGGACTGGGTTCAAGCAATAAGAAAGGGTAAGGGGATGCATTGTTGGTAAACTAAGGTATTTAATTCTCAGATTTGGTTACAGATCTTTCCTTCTCTCATTGAATCCCTGGGGTCCTTTAGCTGATATACTGAGTAATCATACTTCATTCTTTTTTTCTTCATTATAAAGAAAAGTTAAGTCATCACTCAATTTTCTGAGGTTTGACTCTTATCTCCTTGGTTATCCCCATTTTCAAAGGTCCTAGTCATACTTCGGGCTTCAGCATGTGTTTGGTTATTACCTGCCAGTGTCAGTCAAATGGAGATAAGCCATGTACTTCTCCTCAAGGAAGTCACAGTCTCAAAAAGAAAAGGCAAAGGAGTAGACTGGACACAGTTCAATAGAGAGCAGAGAGACAGTCTGGAAAGATCTTCTAAAATTTGTCTATGACTAGGAGTACTCAAGTCTAAAGTGAGAAATGGAGGTAAGAGTTTCCACCTTAAGGAGAGTTCCATCCTAATGAATAAAGACAGTGGGCAGAATTCCACTGGACTTTCAGTTATTTTTCTAAGAAATGAGTAAAGAACCTCTGGATTAGGTATCCTATCTTTAGAAACTATGTACGAACCCTTAAGCCTTGAACTATTCATTTATTTAGCAAACATTTTCTGAGAGGTCCAAGTTTGTGCTATTTTTAATTCTTTCAGCTAGTGAAAAGCAATAATACATTCTTAAATGAACTGGGCTAATGTGCTAAACTTTGGCTTTCTCTCCAATCTTAGTGGGTGGAGATGGGGAGCCAAGCCCAGGGATCTACTAGTGCACTAGTGCAATAGCAGCTTTGAAAAGGAGATAAAAGCCAGGCTTGTAACATGAAAGTAACAGAAAGCCTGGGATTCAGTCTGGAACAAGAAATGTCCCCTAGGACACAAATAATATAAGCCCACATAGCAATGTTTTATCAATGAACTTGCCTCTGTCATACACAACCTTCAGGCTGCCCATGTGTGACTTCCTGCTACTATTATCTTGAGGTTCATTTTAACAAAACTATTTATTAATTTGTTCTGATGTAAAAGTATACAAGCTAGGAAATAAATAAAAACACAAAATAGAAATCACTCATAATACCACTTCACACAAGTAACAGTATTTTGGTATAAGTCCTCCTTCTGTGTTTACTTTTTTACATACCTGTATTAATTTGTCAGGGATACCATACCAAAGCATCACAAACTAGATGGCTTAGACAATAGAAATTTATTACTTCACAGTTCTGGAGGCTAATAGTCCAAAATCAAGGTGCCAACAGAGTTGGTTCCTTCTGAGGGCTGTGAGGGAAGGATATGTTCCAGGCCTCTCTCCTTGGCTTGTAGATAGCCTTCTCCCTGCCTTTTCACATCATCTCTGCTCTTTGCATGTCTCTGTGTCCAAATTTCCCTTTTTTTATAAGGACACCAGTCATATTGGATTAGGGTTCACCCAAATGACTTCATTTTATCCTTTTTAAATGACTTCTATTAAAATATAATTAACATACAATATTTTATTAGTTTCAGGTGTACACTTAGTTATTAAAGAAGTGATCACCATGGTAAGTCCAGCAACCTTACGACACTGTACGATGCTATCACAATATTATTGACTATATTTCCTATGCTGTATACCACATACCCTTGATTTATTTGTTATATACCTGGACTTTTGAACCTCATATTCCCCTTTACCTTCCCCTCCACATTTTTTGATTTTTCAATTATGGTTGAGATTCAATATTATTTTATATTAGTTTCAGATATACAGCACAGTGGTTAGACAATTACATAATTTATGATGACTTCATTTTATCTTAATCACCTCTTTAATATACTATGTCCAAATAAGGTCTCATTTTGAGGTACCAAGGGTTGGGACTCCAACATACCTTTTCGAGGGGGCACAATTCAATCCATAACAATACCTGATATACTGATCGATCTGATTTTTTTGCACCCCATTTTCCACCTCTTGATCTTGCTCTGTGCCCAAAGAGGCTGGCCTCTATGGGTGACATCAGTGGTCCCTCTCCCTCTGGCTTCCAATTGAGTTGAACTAATAAGAGACACTGGCAGAAAAACAGAGGGCAGAATGAGGGAGAGATGTAGTGTTTATTTGCTTCATTTCCATGCCCCCCTTCCCCCGCCCCACACTGTCATTTCAGACCTAGTGGTGGTAAGGGTTTCCTACTGTTCTTAGTGCTTGGAAATCTCAACATCTTTTTTGGTCTTCTTAACTCCATCTACACCTCTATAAGTAGTTTTTTTTGTTAAATGAGCCTCAGTTAAGTCCTTTGGTATAGCATGAATTTCTTATCAGGACCTTGACTAGAACTGAGACATACAGCATATTTTATATAGTTGGCATACTATTTGTTAAGAAAAAATATTCAAAGAATTGGAAATAAGGCAAAGGACAGGAGGCATGTCCTTTCAATGTCATACTGGGATCATTGTGTAACAAACATTTAATTCTCTAGGAAAATGCATATGCATTTAATTTTACTCTTTGATAAGAGCCCAGATACTGTACAGTTATATATTAACTTGTAGAATATTTCTGTCTGGTAGAAAAAAAAACTCCAAAAGTTATGAGTCATTTAATCAGTTTTGTATTTTATGTAGCCCTTATTCTAACGTTCTTGTTATTAATGCCTATAGATATACAGTACATTAAATGCTCTTTGAACCAGCTTTACAATCTCACTGATACCCTCCCTAATAAATCAAATAAATATTTAATATATGTTTATTCTATATTTATGAGTTTATTTTAATTATTTGAAAATTATGCTTTAACATATTTTATACAGTTTTGCATTATATCTTTTTTACACCTAACATATCATCAACTAATTTTACTCAATCATTCCCCAAACGTCAAGGATTTAGGTTGCTTCTAGTCTTTAGCTATAAATAAGCTTTGCTGATGATATTCACTTTTAACTGTAGTTTAAATGTAGGCAAATATTTGTGGGAAGAGAATGGTATAAAGTTTGCACTAGGTCTTTGCCTCCCATATTCAGGATGGTCCTGCCTTCTCTTCTTTCTCTGTCCTATCCTTAATCCCATTTTACCCCCATTACAGCCACCGAGGTGTCCTTCTGGGACTTATAGCCAGTTTGTGGTATGGTCATTTCGAGGTATGGCTTGAGCATACTACATTCTAACAATAGCATCTGACATGTAGTGAGTCTTTACTATTTACAGACACTGTACTAAATACCTGATATGCATTATCTCTTTTGGTCCTTGTGACTACTAGTCAGCCAGGCCTTGTTATTGTCTCCCATTCTCCCTGTGAAGAGGCTAAGATTTAAACTCTGGTTTGATCATAAAGTCTGTGCTCTTAAGCACTGAGGTAGGAATTGGCATGTTTTGAATCCCTGAGTGATTGAATAAATGAAGAGTCAAAACCCTCCTAAATAGGCTTAGCTGGAGAGCCAGATCGACAGAGCTTCACCATGGGCACAATGCTGGCTGGGGCTGCCTTCTCAGGCCTCTTCCTGACCTCTCTATTTATAGTTCTCTACATGTTCTGCTGGCCTGCTTTCTAGTTCAGGGGTTGGCAAACTTTTTAAAGAGCGAGAAAATAAGTATTTCAGGCTTAGCAGGTCAAATATAGTCTCTTTCTTTTTCTTCCTTCCTTCTTCCTTCCTTCCTTCCTTCCTTCCTTCCTTCCTTCCTTTCTTTCTTTCTTTCCTTCTTTCTTTCTTTCTTTCTTTCTTTCTTTCTTTCTTTCTTTCTTTCTTTCTTTCTTTCTTTCTTTCTTCTTTCTTTCTTTAACACTTTAAAAACATGAAAACCATTAGCTCACAGGGAGAAAATATAAGAATATGTAGGGTGAAAGGCCTGCTGGCAGTTCCCAGCCTTTGATCCACAGGTTCCCTATGGTTTTGGCCATAAGAAATAAATTATTTGATTTTGTGCAGGGCGTGACTTAAAGACTCTTTTCCTGTATTCCCTTTATGGTATGGGTGAATGGTTAGTTAGCAGTCCCAAGAGAAATCTTCCTTTGTTCTGCCTATTTCCCTGTGGTCTAGCTGTAGGGCTGATCAACCTATTGCAATCTCTGAATATAGCTTGATTTAACAATTAAAATGTTCTCTTGTCTCCTCTCTACATTACAACCACTGCATTCTTAATTTTGGTTATTGTATATTTTTACTTCTAGAAATTGTATTTGGTTCTTTTTAACAGTTACCAGTTCTCTGCCAAATTCTTGATTTTGCCTTTTATCTCATTGGGAAGGATACTTATTTTAGAGCATGTGTCTCATAATTCTAATATCTGTCTATACTCAGTGTGAGACTTTTTCTATTTTCTATAATTTCTGCCATTTTTTTTTATTTACGGCATCCTTATGTGTCTCATCATTTCTCGTCAAATGCTGGACATTGTATTTGCAAAATTGTTTATAGAAACAATTTCATGCATGGATGTTCTCTTCCTCCAGAGAAGATTTATGCTTGCTTTTGTATGGTATCTGGGCATGCTAGCGGTTTGGGATGCCCATGAGCACTAGCTAATTCAGCAATTGAGATGATTTCAGGCTGAGCTAGCTATAGATCCTGGAAGAGGTTACTTCTGGTTGTTGGATGTAGCCTTTCAGGGTAAAGATCCAAATCTTCCCCTATTTCCTTGACAGGTTCCTCAGCTTGACAAGGGGAAAAAATCTACTCAGCTGCTCAGTTTCTCAGCTTCCCTGCTAGAATTTGTTTAAGTATCCAGTGGATACTTCCTGAGCTTCCTTCTTCTCTTAGGTCCTAGGCAGGTAGATCTAGTTAGCTCACAAGTGCCTTTACACAGATGTTTCATATCTTACCCATCTTCTCTAGTTGTCCTGAAGTCACGTGCTTGGGTGAAATCCCCTAGCCTGCCGTTCCAGAAGTAGGAATTCAGAGATAAATTCTCCATGCAAAGGACCTTATCATTGAAAGAGATGGTTGAGAAGAGGCTTATACTGTCTTTCAAAAATTCCAGTAACACATACCTGTGAATTTGTTTTAAATTTCCTACTGTAGTATATTTCAATATACATCAGTTGTTGAGTCTTTAATAAATAAAAATGTTTCTAAGTTATTATCTATGTTATAGTATATTCTAAAAACAATAAGGATTAGCTGTATATTTTGAGGTACTTGTTGAAAATTTAAACAAACCAAATGAAAATACTTTCCTTTGTGACACAATTTTGAATTGTAATTTTAACAGGATTCTTGAATTAAAAAAAAAAAACTTCCATATTGAAGATGATTTTCCTCTCCTCATATTCCAGCTATTCAGATATTCTCCATACTTGGTATGTTGCCTGGGCAGGTTTTGGTTCATAAAGTCCTTTTATTAATATCCTGGTTCTCTTTCTGTGCACATGACAAGTGGACTTTTTGAAGGATACATGATATAAAAAATGAAACCCTCGCCTTCACTCAGGGTGAGGCCCTGAGTGTGGAGCAGTCTTAACCATACAGATTGTGGGCACTCTCCAGAGAGTAAAAAGGTGACCCAAGAGGACATGGAAGTAATTCACAGTGTTAGCCCAGCAACTACTTGCCTTGACACTGTTCTACAGTTGTCCCTTGGAGGGAGATGTAACAACTTTGGTCCTCATCACTGGCTGAAAGAAAATCTCTTTGTTTATAAAATTAAAAGCTAAGATAAAAGGTTAGCTAGGGGATCTCTTTCTCCTAACTAGCCCAGTGATTATAGGGAGGATGGGAAGGGTGTAATATTCCAATTATCAGAAGAACATTTTCACCTCATACAATTTCTGCCCTGCAACTGTTACCCGTCTTCCCCTCTTCTTCACTACCTACTGTCTCTGATTCTGATATATTGGCCAAAGTGGGTGGGTGTGAGTCTCTCCAGTTAATTTAGATTTGCTGAAACACCCTTGTCATGCCCAAGCCACGCCTTCACCCCCTCCCCGCTTTTTTTTTGTTTTTTTAATGAGAACCACTCTTCTGATCTTTCATGGATTTTCTTCTATAGGGCATTTTTTTTCTCTTGGTTTATATTTGCCCAGTCATTTTTAAGATGGACAGAAGTTTTCTAAAAACTTGCCCCTGTTGTAGCCGCCAGCCCCCGAAAGACACACGGAACACCAGAACTCAGCGAGTTATAGGAAACGCACTCTTTATTCAGTCAGCTGGGCCTGCCAGGGGTATGCAGACCCCAAATTAAGCAGCCCCGAAATGTAGAGGTACAGGGTTTTTAAGCCCACAACTCCATTCTTCATTCTGTCTGAATACAAAGGGCTATCTTTTTTCTATTCACTACCTGTCAACTCACAGGTCAGGTGCGTAAGTGGGGTTACAGAAGCAGAAAGCTTGTGTAGAATGTTATGTTCCTATAATCAAAGGCCTGTGTTCCCATAGCAATAGTCAAACAGTAATTTCCAGTAAGAGTCAATTTTTCAGCCACCACACCCTTCCCCAGCATCCAATGTAGGTCATATCTTCTACCATGTGACATACACTGTCCTGTGTCTAGGTGAAGTAGATTTATAAAGATGCCATCTGGTAGACAAGAAGAGCCAAGGACCTGAACCAATGTTTCAAACATTTTTTCTTTTTATTTAGTATTACTTAGATTCTGTAGAGGTTTTTTTCCCTACTTAAAAAATATAATTTATATATAGCAAATTCACTCTTTTTAGTGTAATCTTCCATGAGTTTTGATAAATGCATACAGTTGTGAAATTATACTATAAACAAAATATAAAAGAAATCCATTATCCTGAAGATACCCTCAGGCTCCATTGTAGTCAACCCCTTCTCTCACTCCCAGATACTGACAACTACTAATTTGTTTACTGCCCCTATATGTTTGTCTTTTCTGGATAGTCAAATAAATAGAATCATAGAGTATGTAGCTTTTTGTATCTGGGTTCTTTCATTTTGCATAATATATTCCTACAGGTTTTTGCATACATCAGTAGTTTCTTTTTTATTGCTGAAGAGTGTTCTATGGCATTGACATATCTCAGTTTCCATAAACATTCATCCATTGAGGGATATTTGGGTTGCTTTTAGTTTTTAGCAATTATGAAAAAAGCCTGGGTTTAATAGTGGGCAGGTTTCTCTGTGAACATAAAATTTCCTTTTTCCACAGTAAATATCCAGAAGTGAGATTGCTGGATCACATGGTGTCATCAGGACAAAAAAGGGGATCTTCCTGCGCACATCTAAGCAAATAGAAGAGATACGTGCAGGTTTTTGTAGCAAAGAGTGTAAGGTTTATTAAAAAGTCACAAGTCCCAGAGACACAGGAGGGATATCACTCTAAGGCCTGACTCCCTGGGTGTCTCAGGAGTGCAGATTATATAGGGAAAAATCAGTAATCATGGAAACTAAGGAAATTGAGTTCATGGGTGCTGCAGATTGGACAATAGAAGGGGGATGAGATAATTGATCATCACATCCAGTTCTGGAATCAGCCATGGCACCATCCAGTCTGGTCCGTGGTCTGGTCCCATGGCCTGGTCCCATGGCCTGGTCCCATGGCCCACAGGGTTCTTGTTCTGCCTTGATGGGCCTGGGCCTGAAATACCTCTAAGGCCAAGATACTATCCTTAATCCAAAAGAACCTATTGTTTTCATGGTTATAGACCTGAGGTTTGGCTAATCTTATGCCCTAAGGCTTAATGATTAAAGGAGCAGGCATACAGAGGATAAGTGTGGGAGAAAAAGGCAAGCAAGTCGCAATGCCATTATCTGGGCAAAACCAGCTTGAATCAGAGAAAAAAAAACTATATTGAAGAAATTAAGTTATGAAGTTTGCATGTGGTTACAATACAAAGTGTATGTTGAATTTTACAACAAATTGCCAAACTATTTTCCAGAGTAGCTATATCATTTTGAATTTCCACCAAGAGAGTTTTTTTCTCCTCATCCTCACCAGCCCTGGGCCTTGTCATTATTGTCAAGAATGTTATCCATTGCAATAGGAGTGGAGTGGTGTTTCACGGTGGTTTTCATTTAAATTTCCCTAAAGAGTAAAGATGTTGAGCTTCTTTTCATGTGCTTATTTGCCATCAATATATCTACCTCTTCTTTAACAGAATGTCTCTTCAAATTCTTAGCCCATTTATTAGTTGGGTTGTTTTCTTTCTTATTATTGAATTTTGAAAGGTTTTTTTTCTTTGAGAAATAACTCATATACCAGAAAATTCACCCTTTTAGTCTATAATTCAGTGGTTTTTATTGTATTCAAAAAGTTGTGCAATTATCCCCACTGTTTAATTTCAGAACATCTTCATCTCCTCAGCAAGGAACTCCTTACCCCTTAGCAATCACTTCCTGTTCTCCCTTCCCCAGTTCCTGGCAACCACTAATCTACTTTTTGTCTATATAGATTTGCCTATTCTGAACATTTCATATAAATGGAATCACAGAATATGTAACTTTTGTGTCTGGTTTTATACATTTAGTATAATGTTTTCATGGTTCAGCCATGTTGTAGCATGTATAAATACTTCTTCCTTTTTATGGCTGAATTATACTTTGTATGGATATACTACATTCTGTATATCCATTCATAAGTTAATGGACATTTGGGTTGTTTCTACTTTTTCACTATTATAGATAATGTTGCTATGAGCATTCATGTGCAAGTTTTATGTGGACATATGTTTTCATTTCTCTTGTGTGTATAACTATGAGTGAAATTGCTAAGTCATGTTAATTCTATGTTTAACTTTTTGAAAAACTTTCAAACTGTTTTCCACAGTAGGTGCACCATTTTACAGTCTCTCCAGCAATATATAAAGGTTCCAATTTTTCCCCATCCTTGCTAACACTTGTTATTGTCTGTTTTTTCGTTTTTTTGTTTTTGTTTTTTAATTAGCCATCCCAGTGGGTGGGAAGTGGTATCTTATTGTGGTTTTGGTTTGCATTTTTCTAAAGATGTTAGCCATTTGTATATCTTCTTTGGAAGAATGCCTGCTCGAATCCTTTCTCATTTTATTAATTAGGTTATTTGTTTTTATTGTTTAGGTTTGAGTTTTTAACATATTCCTGATACAAGTTTCTTATTTGATATAAGATTTGCAAGTATTTTTTCCATTCTGTGGGTTGTCTTTTCATTTTCTTGATGGTATCCCTTAAAGCACAGAAGTTTTTAATTTTGTTGAAGTCCAATTTCTTTTGTTGCCTCACTTTTGGTGTCATAGCTAAGAAACCTTACTCTAAGGTCATGAATATTTATGTCAATGTATTTTTCTAACAGTTTTATAGTTTAGCTCTTATGTTTAGGTCTTTGAGTCATTGATTGATTTTTATGCTGAAAGATCCTAGCAGTCTGGATCAAATCCCACTTGGTCATGGTGTATAATCCTTTTTGTATGTTGCTAGATTTGGTTTCCTGATATTTTGTTGGTGGTGGTGGTGTTGTTGAGGATTTTTGCATCTATTTCATAAAAGATATTGTTGTGGGATTCTCGAACAGAGAGATGGGACACCGAGGCTATAAGCAGGAAACAGCGTTTATTGATGCTGGCACCGATTCAGTGGATTCTTATCCAAAGGCTGAGCCCTGATTGTCGCATGGCAGGTAGTTTTATATAATCTTGTACTTTCACATTCCTACACAGTTATAGATATTCCATATAAGGAAGGAGAACATTGATTAGTTTCCAAACTATAAGGAAACCGGCTTAATCTTTTAAGTGGGGTTTCAGACTGCTGCATCAGCCAGAGAGTCCTGGGAAAGGGTCGAGGGTGCAGTCAGGAACTAACTCATTCGAGCAGGAAATGGTCAGGCTGCCACAATATTGGGTCTATAATTTTATTATCTTTTTGTGATGTTTCTTGATTTTGGTGTCAGAGTAATCCTGGATTCATAAAATGAGTTCAGAAATGCTACTACCTCTTCTATTTTTTAGAAAAGTTTGTGAAAGATTAGTGTTAATGTTTTTAAAAATTTTTGTTAGAATTTACCCATGAAGGCATCTGGATCTAAAATTTTCTTCACAGAATTGTAAAGGGTGGAAAATTTTCAAGTGAGCCAACTTCTGCTTCTGTAATATTAACCAGGGTGTGGTTTTAGGAGATGTCCTGTCCAAAGATATGCTAATGGCCAACTTCTGCTTCTGTAAACCTGCTTGCTTGTTTGATGCGGTTTTAGGCTTTATAAGCTGCCTCTCCTTTAACCCTGCGTGGTAGAGAGTCAGTCGCTGGCTGGCTAATAAAGGCTCACAATTCATCTCAATTGGCTCCGTGGGTCTTAGATTTGAGTGAACCACAATAGAATGTTTTTTGATTACTAATGCAATTGTTTGACTTGTTATAGGTCTATTCATATTTTCTATTTATTCTTGAGATGGTTTTGGTAGTTTGTATCTTTCTAGGAATTCATGCATTTCATCTAGGTTATCTAGTTTGTTGGCATATGATTGTTTATAATATCCCCTTATAACTTTCTATTTCTGTGAAGTTAGTAGTAATGCCACCCCCTTTCATTTCTTTTAGTAATTTGAGTCTTTTCTTTTTTGGTCAGTCTGGCTAAAGGTTTGTAAATTTTGTTGATCTTTTCAAAGGGCCCACTTTTGCTTTCTCTGTTTTTTCTGTTCTCTATTTCACTCCTTTCAACTGTGCCACTTTTACATCTTGTATTTTGGGGTTCTGCTGTTATGTTCACATATATTTATAATTATTATATCTTTTTGATGGATTAGTCTCTTACCATTATAAATGTCTTTTGTTACTAGTTAAAATTTTTGTCTAAAAGTCTATTTTTTTCTAATATTAGTACATACACTACAGCTCTTTTAATTACTATTTGTATGATACATATTTTCTATTCTTTCACTTTCATTGTACTTGTGCCTTTGAGACTAATGTATGCTTCTTGTAGATACCATATAGTTGGATCATATTTTCTTATCTATTCTGCCAATCTCTGCCTTTTGATTGGAGTGTTTCCAGAAATTGCCAGAAAGAGTCAGATAATGGCAATTCTCTTGAGATGGGGCTTTGAGGGAACTCCAAACTTCTATCCCCAGTGGTTACTAGTTTTCACAGCTATTTTTTTTGTAAGACTGTAGGATTTCAAGATTTCTAGGAGCTAGAAGAGGAAGATGTCATGAGGAATGTTAAAGTATCACAAAGGTCCCTATTCTTACTGAGATTCCACTTTTTTCTTGAATAAACATTCCTTGAATTATTGTAAGTCTTTAGTTACTTTCCAGAGTTATGAAAAGCAGATTTTGACAATTTTTGTCAGTATTTTCATTGTTCTTAATGAAAAGCAAATTTTCAGAGGTTTTTACAGATGTCACTTCTTCAAATCTGCTTTTATACCTAACTACCCATAAAGGAAAATCTGCCAAATGTTTATTTCTTATGAAATTAAAAAGTGTAGATCTATATGTTTTTCTGCATTGGAAAAATAAAACTGAAAACATCTTATTAGGCAGGCACGTTTAGGAGATACAAACAAATAAGGAATGGAGAATAAATTTTATATAATACAGAAAGATAAGGAGCAATTTGCAATAGTACAGCAAAGCAACACAGATTTTAATTCCATACTTTACAGAATTCAACAAGTTAATGCACCCAAACTCCAAATTTTCTAAACATTTTCTTTCTACACCTGGATCTTCCTCAGATACTAAATTAGTCTTCTATTGCTGCCATAACAGATTACCACAAACCTAGTGGCTTAAAACAACACCATTTATTTGCTCACCATTCTGTATGTCAAAAGTCTAGTCAAGCTCAAGTATTTTCTTTGTTCTGGGTCTCATAGGACTGAAATTAAGGTGTTGGCCAGGCTACATTTCTCTCTGGAGGCTTTGGAGAAGACTCTTTTTCCAAGCCCATTGAAATTATTGACAACATTCAGTTCCTTTAAGTTGTACAACTTCTGGTTGCCATCTGAGGGCTGATTTCTGCTCCAAGAGACTATCTACATTATTTGGCTCATAACCCCTTTTACCCATCTTCAAAACTAGCATCAGTGTGCTAACTCCTTCACATACTTTGAGTCTCTCTGACTCGTTTTTCCCCGACTAGAAAAAAAACTGTTTAAAGAGACTTGTGTGGTTAGAATAGGCTCACTGGGATAATCTCTCTGTCTTAGGGTCAACTGTACAACATAACATAATATAATTAAGGGAGTGATCTCTTCGTATTCATGAGATCTGGGATTAGGGCATAGAATCTTGAGGGACCCATTATTAGAATTCTGCCTACCTAAGTAAAAGTCAGTTTGTTTGCAAAATGATTGGACTAAATGAAAATTTGAAGGCAAGATATACACTAACATAGAAAAACTTTTCCTCCAAATTTTTACTTTGGAAATTTTCAAACATACAAAAAAGTGGAAAGAATGGTATAAAGTACACATATATATCTACCAACCAGGTTCAAGAGGTTTAAAATCTTTGCCATATTTGCTCTATATCTATCTATCTATCTATCTATCTATCTATCTATCTATCTATCTATCTATCATCTATCTATCCACCATCTATCTCCATATAAGTATCATGTATCACACTCCTGAATATTTGAACACGCATCTCCAAGAATAGGGACATTTTGTAATTTCACCAAAATGCTATTATCATACTTAGGAAAATTAATAATAATTTCCTTGTAGTATCTGCTATGTAGTTCATATTAAAAATTCTCAAATTGTTTGAAAAAGTTTTTTATAACGTTTTTTTTTTGAAAAATGATCTAAGATTTATTAAATGTATTTGTCATGATATTGTGGGGGAGAGACAAACTTTTCTCTACCCTCAAGGTTCCTCTGGTTAGCAAGAGAAAATAACCAAATTTAATACATACATATGTATGAGAAACCCACATACATGAGAGAGTCAGAGACTCCACACATGCAAGAGAGGTTCAAAGATAGGAAGGGGGATTGAGTTATATAAGACATCTTGAACTAGGGATGAGATAAATAAACTTGGGTGCATCAAGGGATCATTGCAGGATGATAAAAAGAAAAGACATTTAATAAATAAAAGTTTGCCCTGCCCTTTAGATAGTAGGTAAAAGATGGAGCTGAAGTTTCTCTTGAGCCAGAAGCTAAAACTGCCTTTAGCTCAAAATAATCTGCATACCACTGAAGCATATCTTGGGGTGGCTCATTCTGAACCCCTACAATATCTCTTTTGTGTCCTTTAACCTAGAACTGTCTCCACTTTTTTTATTTGAATTTTATAGACTTTGAAGAGGCAAGATTGATTTGTGATTTTACAGAATGCCTTACATCATTCTTGATTTGACTGACTTTTTTTGTGGTATCATTTAACTTGTTCTCTTGGCCCCTGTATTTCAAGTACAAAGTTGAAAGGTAATAATATTTCATAGGTTATGCTGTTTATTTCATATTGTATCATAATAGGAGTACATAATGTCTGTCCTAGACTCTCCCACTCTTAGTTCTGTTAAGTTTGATTCCTGAGTTAAAGTGACAACCACCAGATTTCTCCACTGCAGAGGTATGTTTTCCCCTTTATAACAAAAAAGTTATCTATGAGGTGACAATTTGGCACCATGCAACTATTCTGTTCTGCAGCAGCCTGACATCTAATAGTTGTGCCATCCACTGAAAATCCCTTTCTCAATCAACTGTGTCACTAGGGTTTACACAATGATAATTTTCTAATTCTGTCATCCTTCTACGTTTATCAGTTGTAATTCTTCTGTAAAGAAGAGGTTTTTCTCTTCAATTAAAAGAGGTGAAATACTTAATTTTTTCTAATGTTAAATTTTCAGCGAAAAAAATCATGTAAAAGTCTTCAGTGGTGGCAAATGAGTGTTTTTCTTTCTTTTTCCTTTTTCTTTTCTATTATCTGTATAAACTTACAAATTTTATTTACAATCAATTACATTTGTTATAGTTATCATTATCATCATTATCATTATTTAATGCTCCAATTTCTCAGTCAAATTGGCCAGTGGGAACCCCCTCAATGTGATGCCAATATCTTTTAAAATAACCCCATTAATCTTGGAGATTTTTTTGTTTTTGTTTTTGCTTTCTGACATAAGACAATCCAGGCTCATCTTGAACTTTCCCTGGCCTAGATCTGGAATCAGCTATCTCTCCAAGAAGTGTTGATTGCTTTCAGTGGGGAATGGAATTCAGAAACCAAGATGTGAGTGCTAAATATTGCCGTTGGGGGCAAGTACATATATTCTAGCCCAAGGGTCACCAAATATAACAAATTGTTGCCCTTAAGCCAAAGCAATCCCATTGCTTCTTTTTGTATATAAAGTTTCATTGGGACACAGTCACTCTCATTTGTTTATATATTGTCTGTGGCTACTCTCATGCAACAACAGTGGAATTGAATAATTATAACAAGGAGGGTATGGCCCGCAAAACCTAAACTATTTACTATTAGCTATTTACAGAAAAAGTTTGCCAATACTGATATAAACATCTAGGAATTATATTTGTAATAATATTATTCCATGTTTATGTTCTTAATTCAAATTAGACCATAAGTGTTTTTCTTAATTTCTTGGGTTTTTATTTATGTCTCTATTTTCTTAAGTGAAAGTCTTGATTCTTAAAAAATGGGCATAGTTGTATGTTTTGCTTCTAAAAATAAAATTACTGAGGAAATTTTAAGATTTCTTTGGTGTTTTTACATTATGTCTTTATAATACATTCATTAAGAATGTGCAGAGTACTATGCTCACGTCATTGAAAATAATTTTTTTATCTGTGGGCAATGTTATTGATTTGATATACTATTAGGTTCATTTGTTTCACTTTATTCTTAATTTTAGAGTTTGCTTTATATATCTTTGTATATTGATATTATTTTGAAATATGTAAAACACAACTCTATTGGAAGGTTTTAACAGGCCTATTAAAAACTAATAAATTAAGACTACAAAATACCTGCAAGAATATAGAAGAATTGGACCATACAATTAGCAAGCTTGAAAAAACTATCCAACTCATTTTAGAGTTAATGGGATCTTAATGCAAATAACAAAAAGGGAAAATACAGGGAAAGTATAAGCCAATCACTTACAAAGACAAGTATTCACACCCTTAACTACCAAGAGAAAGTTAGCAAACCAGATCCAGCATTATGTATGCATATTATGTTAGATGGGTAGATGGATGATAGATGGATAGACAGAGAGACAGATACATATGGAGAGAATATGACCTGGAAGTTGAAACAATAGACTATAAAGCCACAATGCCTAAGTTTGAATCTCAGCTTCACCAATTACTATCTTTATAAACTTGGACAAGTCATTTAATTTCTTTGTGCCTTAGTTTCTTCATCTGCAAAATTGTGATAATAATAGTATCTACCTCATAGGGTTGTTGTGAGGCATCAATCAATTAGTGTATATAAAATACTTCACATAGAGTGTAATATACGTGTTAGCTACTGTCATTGTTGCTGTTTTTATTTATTGAAGAACATCTTGTCCATAGAGTGGTGTGGCCTATGGTTTTTACTCAGAGTTCACCAACAAGCCTGACCTAAATAACGAAAAAATGATGGGAACTTCCCACAAAGTGCAAAAGTGGTAAACCTCAGCTCCCCAAATCTGCCTCATTCACTTATAGGGCTAACATCAATGATACCAGGAGGCTGAGCAGCGCCAATCAGTGTCTTGTGTCCAGAAGGTAATGTAACATAGTGGTTGAGAGAGAAGATTCTGTTGTCAGATGATCTGAGTTTAAATCCTAGCTCTATTGTATACAAAGCATCACCTACTGCAGGCTTCTTAACCTCTCTAAGCTTCAGTTTGTCCATCTCTAAAATAGGAATAATATTATTACCTACCCCAGACTCGTGAGGATTAAACAAAATAATACATGTCAATCACTTAAAACAGAGCGTGACACTCTGTGTTAGCTATCATTATTATTTTTACATTGTTAATGAACTTGTCACCATAGAAGCAGGCCTTTAGCAATGGGGAACATCTTCTTCTCTCCTGGTCATGAGGAAAGGCCAGTGGTGGACAACAGGAGATGTTGAAGAATTCTCATTGATTCAGAAAGTTAGAACTTAAAGCGTCTTCAGAGAGCTACCCTCCATCCTCTCCTCGCTGAGTTGGGATATGGTGCACAGTCAAGTCAGTGTACACTTAGGGTCTGGGGGAGTGGGGTTAAGGCAGTAAGGCTGAACATTTGTCTTGAATTGCTCATAACAGGGAAACACGATAAGACAGATCGCTCCAAGGACTCCTACTGCAGCCTTCAGGGTGTTTTCCTCCTTCCCTTAGGCAGCAACATTTCCTTTCAATCCCGTGGTTTGAAAGATACCAACTCCTTATTAATTACACAAATAGGGGCTGCTTCTCATTTTTCCTCTCTTGGAATTCATGTCAGACCCTCATTATTGCAGTGGCCAGCTCAGAGAGGACTCACAGTTTCCAGACTTCTCTGCACTTGGCAGGAGTTTTAGCTGCAGATGACAGAAAGCCAACTGGAATCACTTATGCAAAAGAGGATTTGTTAAAAGGACACTGTGTAGCTCCTAGAATCAAGAGATTTGCTAAATAAACAAGAGTTGCAGAAGCAAAATCAAGACAGCTCCAGAGACCTCATAGATTGGAAAAAAGTTCCTTAAAACCAGTGTACTCTCTCTGCATCTTTCCTTTGTGCTTTCCTCTGTGCATCTGTGACATTCTCTCAGACCAGCTTTTGTCCAGAGGCTGAGACCAAGTTCCTGGTAGCTTCTGGCCTCACATCTACTCAGTTCTACCACCCAACAGGAAAGTGGCCTCTTTCTTTTGTTCTAATCAAAATTATCCTTGAGGATGCAGGTTTGTCTTAGGTCATAAGCTCATCCCTGAGTCCCATCCCTGTGGCCAGGGATCAGGCCAATTTAGTCAGATGCCACTTCTCACCAATCACTGTGGCCAAGGAGGTAGGGTCTCTAAGAAGATGACAATTCCCATTTAACCCTAGGGTTAAAGGAGCATCTCCCAGAAGAAAGCAGTCATATCCAGAAGAAAAGAGGGGAGCTGGGAACAAGTAACAAATTGAAAATGCTACAGTCTCATTAAAGACAAAAAGCTAACCTTTGAGACCACATACTTATCAACATGATTTCTGCAGTCATTTCAGATGAATATTCATAATGAAGCAAGCCCCCATTTAACCAATATATGAAAAATGTTTCCACATAAGCAATTTTTCTAGGTAACTGAACTTTATCCCTTTAAGTGCTAGAACATGTTTATTTAGTTCATTTTTTATAGTTTCTTGAAAATAGGATAGAAACAGTTTTTCTTGTTTTTATAGAAAGTGTCTTAAACAAAATTTAACTGTAAGTTGTCACCAAATAATAATTACCAATTATTGGATATTAAAGATGTTATCCTTGACCAATGAAGCATGTAAAGCTATTTGCCCCTACAGCAAGGGCACCAGACTACGTATTTTGATTTCTGATGTCATTTTTAAGTTTTTGGCCTCATGTTCTCAGATATTATTTCCCACTGCTGTCACCATGCCTATCTCTAACATCTTTTTCCCTTAAGCACCTCCCCCTTGCTTATTTGTTAATTCTAAACTATCATGGATTGGGAAATCAGATGCCTAAAAGTGTTATAATATTGTGCAGAATAGTTGCAAATTTAAAAACTAGAATTTACTGCTAAGTGAAGAAATAGTCTCTAAGTGAAAGCTAGGGAATCAGTCTATGAATAAATTATGAGAGCTCTTTAACACTTATCCAGGTATTTCTAGGCATTTGTCATTTTCTTTCCTATGTTTACCTGTCTTGGTTCACGTATTTATTGTAGATAGTTGAGTTACCAAAAGTTTGATATTATAAGAACTGAGGTGTTTTTTTACTCCTTCTCTTCATATTACCTCTTTACCAGATTATGTTCTCTTTTCATTTTGCAACATCCATTTGTCTTTGAGTCCTCACTCAGCTAACTATTTTAGTTAATCTCCAAGAAGCCAAAAACTTGGACCCCTCCCCATCTTAAATCAGTAAGCGAATATGCAGGGGAAAAAACAGCATTAAAATTTATACTGACCCAGCAGCTTCCTGACACGGAAAGAGAAAATTACATAGAGATGAGTTTTTATGTAGATAAATCACTATTAAACTCTGTGTGAGTTCAAAATTAAGAGTAAGCAGTGCCGAATTCTGGAAATTGATGAAAACATTTCCTTGTGGGAAAGAAAGCTTGCAACAACAAAAACTGACATGGAATTTAGAAAAGATCTGAATTAAAACACATAGATCCAGCTTTTACCATAGATAATAAAAATAGGAAAAAAAATCAGCCCACTTCTTTGTTACTAAATGAGAGTCAATTGAAATGATTATGGACTACATGTCCCAGATATAAAGACCCACTCTGGAAACTTCATCTCCTAAAATAGCAAGTCTGGCTCCATTTATACCTGGCTAAACAACAGTTTTATTGGTCGGTTCAGGGGAAATGAAACTGATTGTATGACAGAATTAAGTAGGTATTCTAGTTCTCCAGCTGCATAATAAACCACCCCAAAACTTAGTAGCTTAAAACAGCAACATTTAATTTTTTGCTCACAAAATCTGCAATCTGAGCAGGACTCAGCCAGGGACAACTTGTTACTGTTTAACTCCATGTCAGCTGAGGTGATTCAAAGACCAGCTCCATTTGGCATTACCAAGAACAGCTAGAAGGTTGAGGGCTGGAATCATCTAAGGCTCTCCCACTCACACATCTGGAGTTGATGCTGAGGAGACTCAAACAGCTGCAGGCTGGGACAGCTGTTGCTCTTCAGGTATCTCTCTCTATCTTTATAGGGTCTTTCCATGTTGATGCTCTAGCCTGGTGGCCTCCAGATAGCTGGACTTCTTACATGATAGCTCTGGGATTCCAAGGCAGTTGTTTCAAGATCGCAAGAGACTGGCAGAGCTGTATTACCTTTTATGACCTAGCATTAGCAGTTGCTCAATGTCACTTCCTCTGCATTTATTCATTAGAAGTGAGTCACTATAGACCATCTCACATTCAAGGGGAGGGATTAGATGCCACCTCGGTGGCCATAATGTCCAAGAATTTGTGGGAACAGTTTAGAAAAACCACAGTCTGTAACCGTTTGCCTGAGGAAGGGACAACAGATATTGCTGGATCAAACTTCTTAATGTAGCATCTCCAGACCTAATTCCATTCCCCCTAATCTTCTAACAGCTCTTCCTGGCATCTCCCCAAATATATAAAGTTTCATGAGTATCCTGACTAAAGTATTTATTTTTGGATGAATCTGAAACAGAAGAAGAGAATAAAGAGATGAGGTGACTGGGTAGTTAGTGACTATGCATTCCCAGAGGCCTGGCAGTGAGGAAGCTCTGCTGAGAGCAAGGTGGTCTCATAGCACATTTGGGGTCCATCAGAACAAGATCCTTAGAACAAAGGCCTAGAGGGAAGCTACAGTGGTAATGACTTCAGAGAATCCAGCCTGATCAAGGAAGTGAACGAACACAGATCTACAAGTGCTCCAAAGTCACCAAGTGTTCTCCTCATTTACATTCATGTTATAAGGGTTCTTAAAAATAAGAGCAATCATAATAAATGCTTTAGAATTATAAGTTGTTTGGGCTTTGTAAAGTATATCCACATAAATTCTCTCATTCTCTGCTCTGTTATGGCAGCACTTTTGATTACTTCTTCTCTACCAAATGGCAACAGAGGCCACTATCCAGTTCATGGTAGGAAATTAGATCAGTCTTTGAAAGAATGAATTCCTATGTTGGGAGAGGCTCAGGTAGCTGCTTGCAATGGTGATTTCTATTGATCAGGGTGAATTACCAGTGTTTTCATGAAGTTCTCTGATAATCAAACTAGAATTAATTACTCTTTCTCTTCACTCTCATAGCATAATGATCACACCTTTATTTCACATTTATTCTCTTCTGAGTGCCATTTCAGTTAGCTTTTTTTACATTCCTACCATATTCTCTATACTTACTACAGAAATGTGAACTTTTGAGCATTGAGAACCATTTTGCTCCATTTTTATTTCCTAAAGCACCTACATGGTACCTTGCACATATATGTTTGTCGAGGAGTGAATATATGTTCATAAGTGGATGGTCATGAAAATAAATGATATAAAAAATTTAAAACAAAAAAATGTGAAGAAGTATGAACATCACACTCATAAACATGAAGGATGACTCTTCTAACTAGAAAAGACAGAAAAAATAAAATAAAAGCACATAATCTTGTTTATGTATGGTATGAAGAAATATTTCAATATTACCATCTATCCATTTTGATAAACATGTGTTTGGCATAACTTAGTGGGTTTACATCAATATTTGCATCATTATCATCAACAGAGAATAGACTTTTAATATTTTATAGCAATTTTATGACCATCTCATTTGAAAATTGCATAGATATTATGAGAGACTCGTTTTTTAATAAGCTAGATTTATGGAAGACATTTCTAGCATCAAATGAAGAGGACCTTCATCAGACTTTCATTGTAAATGGCTTTTCATATTGCCAAGTCAATTATTGTGATTCTAAGACACTGAACCTAGAAAATGATTTTAGAGTCAGGAATTTTTGATTTGTAAGATGTAAAGTGAATGGATGTCTTACTTTGAATTATTATCACAACCAAAAATATACAACCTATTAATTTTTGGAGGGAAGAAGACTCAAAGGCCATCTCATGGGCAAAGAGGTGATTGTCCATGTAAGAAAACAAATTATGAGTTCTCTGACATAGACTATGCCACTCACTCTAATGAGCAGAATATGGGATGGTTTTTACTTTCTCAAGGTAATGGGTCAGAGTGCAGACTGGTGCAGCCTGGAGCAGGGAGAAGGAGGGTGGGCTTCTCTGCACCAGAATCAGAGTTATGGCTATTCTAGCTCAGTGCAGGTAGGGCAATACTCCTCCTATCTCCCTTTCCTGGAACCAGACTGACTGCCTGCTTTCTGATTTTCGGTGCACAGAAATAATCTCACTCAAACTAAAAGGATCTTACCTGCTATAAGGGACAACTGCTTTTGCTCAAAAATAAACATCTCTGGGAGAAACTGAGAAGGCAAAGCAAATGTCTTTCCTCTCCTTTCTTGTGAGATGGGCCCTGAATAAATAGAAAGAGGAAACTCTGAAGGTCATCCTCGATTTGAGTGTTTGTCCCACATATAATTTACCTTGGCCTGTGCCCCACAAAGGATGAAATAAGGTTCATTATAGTGATGATACAGCTCAGACTCCAGATCTTCAAAATTTACTGGAATCCCAGAACTACTTATTTCCTTCCTTGATGGTTTGAGCATCCTTGGAGACCTCACCAGTATCCCATGAGCTTTTTTTTTCTTGTTACCTCATGCTATTTGTCTTTTCATGGTTTGCATACTGGTGCTTGCCAAGCTAAGCCTCTTTTATTCCTCTTGGTCCCCAGGTTCTTACTTTCCTGTGTTCATGCTACAACTTCTCCTGAAATATGGAAAGAGGGCCCATCTCTCCCCAGGGTGTCTTTTCTTCAGAGACACAAAGCAGAGCTAAGCGTCCCTACCCCCAGGTTCTTCTAGAAGCTCTAGAGGCAGAGGTCCATCACCTCAGTCTCTCTATTTTTCCTTAGAAACCTAGATAAAGTCCTTTGGGCAGTTCCATCACAAGACAGTACAAGGGTCACTTCTTAGTGTTGACGATGAATATTATGCATCCCATGATGTAACTTGCGTTCAGCTGTACCCTGGGTCTCTCCCATCAGTGTGAACTCCTGATCCATCTATTTCTGTCCAGAACATTAAGAAGTGTTTGATAAACTCCAGATCTGGGCTTTAGGGGTAGTGGGGTGGTGCAGATCTCAGGAGCCATTAACACCAAGAGGTATCTTGTACCCATTCAGAAAAGAACATTCCAAGTAGCCAGCTGACATGAGCTGTGTGGGACTACACCAGCATACAGGAGAGTAGGGGACCCAAGAAAGAAGATTTTAAAGCCTGAGAAAGCAAGAAGAAACCTTATTCAAAGTAGTCCTTCCAGACATATGGTTCTGGAGTGAGGAATCAAAAGCAGAGGTGAGAAAAGCCATGGGTAGGCCTGGGAAGATCAGCAAACACTTGGAGAAGAAGGATGGGAGCCTGGGGACAAAAAGCATGAGCAGTAATCAAGTTCAGGTATGACATGGTAGACAAGGCAGTCTCAAATTCAGGATTTTGTCTGCAGAGCTTTTTTTTTGGGTTAGAGTAGTGCTGTGGAAAGGGATATGGTGCCTGTTTTGTTCGAGTTCCTTCAGAAGCAAGCAAGGCTGGAAACAAGGACTTGGTTGCAGGTAGTTTATTTGGAAGATGACCCCAGAAATAAGAGGAGAGAGTGAAGACAGTGAGACAGGGAAGGAGAAAAAGCTAAAAAAAAGTGTGCTCTCGGTGAGCTGGTTACAACTGCGTATCCATTCTCACTGAGAACCTGAGGAATTATTAAGACTGAGCCTCAAAATTATCTCTCCGGAGGGACAATAGGTGAAACCGTTTATCCTTGTACTCCAATCTCCCACTGGTGGGTGTCCTGGGCTTTACCTCCTCCCACATTCTGGATGTCTTGTTAGCAGCTTTGGGAAAAGCCCTTAGTTAGAGAAACTAAGAAGCTTTGGAGCTTGAGGTCCATTCATGCAGACTACAGCTAAAGTGAGATAGGGCCAAGGAGATGTGATGCAAGATACAAAATCATCTACCACAGCTCCCTAGCACAGCCTTAGCAGGCCAAGCACACCTAGCCAAAAAGTGTTTTGACCTGCTGAGCTCACAATGCTGCACAGTTGACACGCTCACCCTGGCTCTATTGTTCTTTACAGAGGTCAAGATTTGATAACAGATGGGTTTCTCACCCCATCCTCAAGGAGACTGGGTCTCATATATTCTTTTTAGCCACTGTGTCAGTGAGAGCTGCCTGGATCATCAGGGGTCAACAGGGCAATCAGGTCCTGACTTAATTATTTATTTGCCTATCTGCAAAGTTTTAGATAAGTATGCATTTCCTCTAGAATCTGTAAAACATTGCTATTCCCTTTATTGTTTAGCCTGCCTAATCTGTAAATTCCTTATCAACAAGTATAGAATAATATCTATCTTACCTGTCACGGTATCTTCAGTGCCCAACTCAGTACCTGCCTGCCTCTTACTGATTTTTAGTAAATATATGTTAAATAAATGAGTAGATGAAAAAGAATGAGTGGGCAAATAATATTTGCATCTCATTCTGACTCCCCTACTCGCCATTCAAATCCTCATGGCTTCTATCCATTTTAGGGAATTCTTTTTTTCCTTTGATATTTTCTTTCCAGTGTTTCATTCAGTTTCTGCTACCTCATCCCAGGATCTGTGTTCATAGTCAATTGGCACTTGGGAACTAAGAACTGGGGTTAAGAGGATGTTGGGCAGAGGAATACAAAGACCCAGGGAATCATGGCACTGAAGACCTTTGGTGAGAGGTTGGAGAAGGGGGCCTCTGATGCCCACCTGAGGATGATTCTGATGAGAGTTGACTTGATGGTGAAAGTAAAAGACTGTTTGGCCCCATCATCTGGACTCTGTGCATATGTATTATGGTCTGTGATTGGGAACCTCTTCGAAATCACACAACATAGAAAAATGATTCAAGTGATTATTTTCTCAGCTGTTCCAACGGTGGTACATAATTAGTTCCATACTACAGAGATCGATATAAATTAATTTATTACATACATTGAATGCCTTAAGGTTTAATTGTCCCAAAAGACACCAGCTGAGAAAGGTTGGTCAACACTAAGATTTTCTTTCTCAAAATAGACAGTACCTTCTCACCTTTCCAAATTTGAGAGGCATTGCTAAGTTTATGCAGAAATACAGATGACCTGATTGAGATCATATAGGCCACACCACTTCTGTCACCCAGCATCCTATCAGGACCATTCCCTAGGTCATGAAGAACTCCTCCAAAGCTCAGCCTTCAATGCTACACAATATTTCATCATACTGATGAACCAAAGTGCCTCCAATTATTTTCCTGCTGTTAGGCATCCTGGATGCCTCTAATTTTCCACAGAGCTTTTTTTTTTCCTTCCTAAATTAAAGCAAACTCAGCAGCAGTATGGAGTCTGGATTTGATGAGGGAAAGACTCAAGACCATTTAGCCAGCTATTACAATGGCTCAGAATGAGATTCTGACTCCAGATGGAGGCAGAATGAATAGAACAGTATAGACCAAACTAGATTTGCAAGAAAAGAAAAAAACATGTTGGACCTTTGAGATATTCAGATGTTTGTTTTACTCCACACCCATACCTTTCAAATTTTAGTTTTATGTTATGTTCACTTAACCAAATTCTAATTTTTTAAAAACCTGCCTTCTTGAAACTTAGCAAAGCACTTTGGTTCCTGGGCGATTGCTTCTTCTCCATTCTCCCCTTAAACAAATTCTGACTCTGCTGTGCCCATTGAACAGCCCTGAGTGAAGAAAGAGCAGAAGGCAGCTGACTCCTTGCGGGTCCTCTGCCCTTGGGCATCTGCTCTAGGGAAAAGAGACAGGATGTATACCTATGCCTGAAGCCAAAGGCTGCTGGAAGCAAAGTTCTCCCATTTCCAAAAGAATTTTTCACATTATTAATTGAAGAAAAATATTTCAATTATCTTAAAGTTTTATGATTTTTCTCTACAGAAAGGTATCACTCATACCAACAGAGAATCTAACAGTTTAGATGTCTAAATGTTTTCCTTAAGAGTCAAGATTCTGGACTTTGACTATGTTTATTTGATTTTTTAATAATATCAATGTTTTTAAATTCAAATTCAGACACACTGATTCCTGATAATTTGGAGATATACATTTTTTTCAAAGTAAAATATATATTATTTATACAAAATATATGTTATATATATTCAAAGTAAAGATGCTAGCAAGAGTTCTACATGTGATATTTACTATATTCTTATGTTGGATACCTATGCAAGAATCTAAAACGTATCTTAATACCTTGCCAAGCAAATAACACAAACCTCATAGTGAATTCAGAAATCTGCTTTGCTCTCTTTCGAGTGCATGCTTCAGTCAAAATAGATTGCTTTTTTTGAGCATTATAGAATTTGGTTATCAGTTCTCACTTAGCTCTTTGACTTTGAGACCCTCCCTCAAAGTAATAGCCATATACTGGAAAGGAGAAAATTCTTCTGGATGCTCAGTTGTTTTTTTTTTCTATGTTAATTGTAGTGCCTTCATCCCAGGAGAATTTGATAATAATTGATTGTCCCAAATTTCAGGTGTCAGAGATAATAGATAATTCCCTCAATGTGTGGGATGAGTTCTAAAGACATTACAACTCCATGAGTCTATGGTTTTTCAAGTCTATGTTCAAGCTGTTTTGGAAATAGTTTTCTTAACCAATAACAAAAGTAAACTCTGAATTTTCCTTCTACAGCAGTCCTGTACTTCCTGAATTAGTCAAGGTCAAATTTAGCTGTGAACTTCCCACCGAAGCCACACTTAATATCTCAAGTCCAAGAGGATCACAGCAAAGTGGAAACCAGGAAGATTGCTGAAACAATGTGGCCGAAACATAGAACCAGAGAAAGCATAATAGGGCTCTTGATTAAAAAATAAGAAAAAAGATATAAAAATTAGGGGGACAAATTGTGTGATAAAATCTGAACACTATATTTTGGTCAGCGGAGTAGAGACACTACTAAATTTGAGGGAACATTAAATTTACCACCTGGGCCTACAGAAAACTATCACCTGTTAGCAAATATTGCTTTCTTATTTTTCCTGCATTGCTGTTACATGGGGTCCTCACAAATGGTGTCTCAGCAGAGAGGCTCTTTAACTCTGACTGGCATAAACCTATGAGGGAAGCATTGCCCCTTATTTTTTGTTGTTGTTCCCTTCACATTTGCCTCTCCGAATACCTTGATTCTACCAATCACAATGCTGCAAATGATGTGGTCTGGTGGAAATGAACAATAACATGAGAGTTAGGAGACTCATTCTAGCCCTCTTCTAGAACCGGCAGAGTAACCTCAAACATATATCATCAACTTTCTGGCCTCAGTTTCTTCTTTAGTAAAGTAAGGACTTGGTCTAGATGATTCTATAATTATTCTTCTCTATCCCATATAAACATCACTCTAAATTTAAAACTCAATGTCAACAAAGCAAATGAGATTTCGAGCTATTCTGAACAGCTTTCTCTGTTGGGTAAGAGAGAAGGACAGAATTCCTGGGCATCCAGCCCAAAGCGCATGTGTTCACCTGGCAATGTGTTAAAGTTGGTTTGGGAATGAGCCTGGTAGAGTCCTAAAGGGCAGCCATGTGTCACTGTAGGGTGTTCATCCTATTGTGCTTGAGCCCTGGATGGGGGTCCAAAGCTAACTAAGCCCTCTTTAATCTAAACATCCTAATGATCTTAAAAATGATAAGAGCCCCCATGTGCTTTCAGTAGTCATAGCTGCTATCAAGGCCCCTTGGAAAGAGGCAAAAGACTCATGACCTATGGTCTTCCTTTCTGACTCTAGTAACTCATGATTCCCCAACATCACCCTTGTCATAGGCAGCAGGAAACATGAACTGCGCCATTTAATAATGGAAGCTATCATTCACCTAGTACTTACTTTGGGCCAAGTATCTGTGGAGCACTTTATAGTGTTTAATTCTCATAGCAGCCCACTCAAGTCAGTGCTATTATTATCCCCATAATACAGATGACAAAACAGTACAGCAGAGGCTAAGTCACTTCCCTACAGTCATACAACTAGTAAATGGCAAAGCTGGGAATCCAATCCAGGGACCCTAATACCAGAGTCCACACTTCAGAAAAGAGCAAAAACAAACAAAATCTTTTACTTTGACAGAATTTCAGACTTCAAGTTGAAAGAATAGTGCAGAGAATTATCCCTAAATACTTCAATGTGTGTTTAAAAAAACAAGAACACTCTCTTATATAAACATGGTTTAATTGTCACTGTACTGTCAATTAGAATTAAAACAATACTATTGCCAGATCTTCAGATCTTCCTTAGATTCTGCCAATACTTCCAATTGTGTTTGTTATAGAAAAAAATCTTGTGGTCGAGCATCAAATCCTTGATCACACATTGTATTTAATTGTTACATTACTTTAGTCTCTTTTAACTTGGAATATTTCTTCAGTGTTCCTTTGACTTTCATGATTTCACACGGTTGAAAGGTATAAGCTAATTATTTTTTAGAATATTACTCAATTTGGTTTGTCTGATGTTTCCTCATGTTTAGATTCAGGTTATCCATTTTGAGCAAGAATACCACAAAAATGATGCATTGTTCTTCTCTGTGCATTTTATTAAGGGGCACACAGTGTCGGTTGGTTCCATTACTGGCGATGCTAACTTTGATCACTTGGTTAAGGTAGTATATGCCAGTCTATGTCCCCCTTTGCAATGAATCTCACCCAGAGCCCACACTCTTAACCACTACAAAATTCTTCTCCACACTGGTATTGTGCTAGCCATTGGAGATACAAAGAACCTATAAGCTCCTCATACAGAGCTTACAATATTAGTAGGAAGACAAGTATATGATGTATTTCTTCAGCATCTATCCACAAATTGTTCTATGAGTCCCACAGTCAGAGTCAGAGGAATTCAGAAGTATCAGGATTTTGAGACCTAAGGGCTGGCTCACTGTGGAAGACAGGTTGGGAAGCTACTCCAGCAAGGGAATTAGAAAGGATAGGTTTGGCCTCCTGGTACTTCAGGGCTGTGCAGAGCCCTAACCAGGAGGTAGAAAGGGTCAGAAACAGTCTGGGCACTGATTTAAGAGGGCCATCACAGGGTGTCATTTTCTCACACAAGAGGATTCTGGCAGCCATTCTAGGGAGCTGTTGGAAGGGGGAATCAGCTGAGCTGAAGAAAGCTGGGAATCAGGGAATGTGGCCAGATTCAGAGTGGTCATGGCCAGATACAGGAGTCTCCCTCTGGCTGACCCAGAGTAGCTCCGAAGAATCTGACCGAATGCCTCCTTTGCTTCCAGGCTCTCATTTCACCAAGTCTTAACAGCACCAAGTACTTTAACATGTATTTTCTCAGGAAATGTTCATGGTATTTCCGGTACCAAGGCCAAGGACACTTTGCCGGCGCAAAGGTTCTTTGTGGAGGAATAACATGAGCTAAGGTAGGAGGGATAGATGGGGCTTGTCTGGGAGACACTTGGGTTTGCCACTCAGAAATTACGTACAAGGTCTTAGTATAACAAAGTGATGAAGTGAGAGATTAAAATTCTATCTCTCATTTCACTGGCTACTCCTAAACTCAAATTGAAATCTTTTCAGAACAGCATTTTCACCTGCTTCTATAGTAAGAATGAGAACTGGCACTTCTCTGAAGTACTCTTTGCTTCCAATCTGGCTTAGAATTAAAGTGATCTAATTAAATGGAGACCTCATTATATTCTGCTCTAATCTGCAGTGCAATCATAACACAATGATTACCTTGAATTATTATTGCACACACTTCCACCCATTTATTATTATATGTCTCTACATTTTATGTTTCAATGAATATAATTCCATACTCTTCAGCACTTAAATAATATTCACTTTAAATGTAACACTGTGCCTATAATTCTCTGTAAGTGTGAGTGCTTGCATTGCAAATAATAAAGATAAGTACTGTTCTGGAGGTTGAAACAAACTAAGGCATGCCTGAAAGAAATCAATTGGCATCTTAATAGAATTTTAAAACATTGACTTTTCTTACCAATATTTCTAAAAAACAAATTTCAAGGGGGTGATTTTTGTAGCCTTAACAAAAGGTTTTGGAAGGAAACAATAATTCTCTATAGAGGTTTTTGTTGCTTAATAACTATATTAGGGACTTTGCTCCCAGAAGGGAATTGATTAAAAAACAACAACAACAAACTTTTCACTGAGATTTATTTACACATACGCACACACACATGCACACATACACGCACACACAGAGTTGACCCTTGAACAACATGGGTTTGAACAGCATGGGTCCACTTATGTGTAGATTTTTAAAAATAAATACTTGTATTATTTTCAATCTGTGATTGAGAATTCATGGATGCAGACAGCCAATTGTATGCATCGATATATGCCATTTTATATAGGGGACTTGAGCGTCTGTGGATTTGGGTATCTATGGGGGGTCCTGGAACCAATCCTCTGAGGGACAACTTAAGTTTGGGGGAAGTCAAAAGTTATATGCAAAAAAAAAGTTATATGCAGATTTTTGACTGCGTGGTGAGGATCGGTATCCCTAATCCCTGCTTTGTTCAATGGTCAACTATATATAATATTTTTTATTACTTAATACTATACATATATTTTTCCCCAAGCATTAGCTATGAAGAAAATTTCCCAGAGAGTTTGATGGGTCAAAGGTGAAATCTCAGAATTAACAACGAGATAACTGGCATGAAGGCCTTCTACTTGCTCTACCCATCTGCACATACATTCTTACTACCCAGGAAAAAGAGTGGTATTAATGCTTATATTGTTTCTGGTGTGCGATCTTAGAAAACCATATACTCCCATATTTCTGCCAGGTTATGTCTCAGTTCAGACTTTGTCTTTGGAAAAATTTTTGCGTTCTGTTATACTTACTTGTAGAGCTACAATAGCTGTATATACTTCGGTTGGTATTTATTTTAAACATATGGTCAATAATAACTTGGACCAAAAAGTAATCATTTGTGTTAAATTCATGACCTCATGCCATGAGACAATACTCCTGAAGAACCAGAGAAATGGTAATTCTATTCTTCCTTTCCAGTCTCTGATTTTAAAAATAGTGTATGAGGTAGAAAACTCAGAAATAGGTTTTTTAAGAGGAGAGAGAACTAAAACAGCCATTTTGATCACCTTTGATGAGGAGTAACACGGAGTAGATTTTATAAACCTTTAGGCTGGGTAAATCTTTCAAGTTTAATTTCAGTCCCCTATTGTGAACTGTTCAAAACTCATTGTCCAGGAAGAGTGCTCTGCCATTATCACAAAGAATCAATGTTATTAAAATAATTTTTTTCTGAAAACCATATCTACAAAGTTGGCCACTCAACGAGTCCATGGAATAAATCATGCCATTATATAAATTGGTTACTGAAGTTTTATCTCAAAAGGAGGAAAATAAAGGTGGATAAAGGATGCCAGACTTGGTGGTTATGCAAGAAGTAAAGAGACTGAGATTTTTAACCTTTATGCTAAGCTAGTAATTGTCAGTCTGTTCCCTCATGGGTGCATTTGACATGATAATGACTAAATCAACTCAATCAAATACTCTAACATTTAAATACAAGTTATATTAAAAAAGAAAGAAAGTGTATCCCACTGTGACACAGTGAGTCAATCACCCAGATACCATGTTCTGTATATGGTTCTCTTTCCATGTGTAACTCATTAGTTATTGTTCCTTTTTCATGAAAATTCTTCAAACTGATATACTAGTTTATCAAGATAATTGAGCCTATGGTATTATTTCATTACTGGATAAGATTTATTACCTTAACTTTTACCTACAGGAGAAAATACATAAAACCAATAATCACGATCAATGCAAAAATTAAAGGCAAAGATTAGCACTTCCAGCATGCCGGTGTGAAAAAACTCCACAGGCCATTCCATAAAGAAATTGTTGAAACTTATTAATTTTTTTTAACAATCATTCAAAGCCTCTGGAAATGGTCCTAAAGTCATACAGGAAATGAAGAAACACTTATTCAATAAAATCTACTTGGTAGACAGAGTCTATGGTACTTAAACCAATAATCCACTCTCTCCTTTCCCCAATCCAGCCTAGCAAGATGGAAACTCCGCTCCAGACTGCTGCAATTAAGAATACAGGACTCACCCCAGCTCTTAGTCAGAGAGCTAGCTTCCTAGAGTGGGTAGGATGTGAGAATTTCTCACCCTGTCTCCAGCTGAAGCTAAGTTCCAGACAAGTGAAACTAAGATGTAAGGATTCCCTTTTTCCATCAGCCCCATTTGTGGGATGGAGGTTTTATCTTGAATGCAGCACTGCTGAGAATACTGGGACCCCCTCATCCTTACCCCAGCTTATAAGGCAGAGGTTCCATGTGGGGAGAGGCTAGCTGACAAGACTTGAGACTACTTCCCTCCCACACCAAACACTCAGCTCCTAAAGTGGGGGTGTCACTGAGGGACAAGTACACCATTGTTCCCACCCACAGCTCCAGAGCCATAGCTCAGAAATTTTCTTCAGGGAGAGAAACAGGCTACAAAACAGAGAGCTCTGAATCTCCTCCCAAAGGAACTGACTTCGTTTTCAACAGAGTGTAAAAAGTTCAGACTTAGGGTATTCTCTAAAATAGGTGGAGGTTGTGGTGAAAGTTAGTTGGAATGAAATTGGTATAATCATTGAATATCTAGGCTAAACTGCAGGCTGGCTAGTTTCCTAGAAAGAACCAAGGGAGGAGACAGCTGTGAGGAGCCTTCCTAGGATAAGAACAAATCTCAAGCACTAACCTCAAGAACTATATTTTCAAAGGATGCTAATTTATTGGAAAAGTCTGTAGAGCAATTTATGCCCCAAGACAATGTGGAAAACAATAAAGCAGTCAACTGGAAATTAGTGGAGTGTAACAGGTAGGTGTGGTGAGGAAAAGAGAAAGTCAAAGAGAGTCCTACCAAAACTGCTATCATCCCGGAGTGACTTTGGACATAACTTAGGCTGCACTCTCTGAAGATAAACATCAGAGAATTCACACAGGGTGGGAGAGTAGTGAGGGTAGAGGTGTGGGACATAAGCTTTACTAAAATAATCTACCCGATTATTAAAAATATACACAAGCAAATAGCAAGGAAGGAGTTCCAGAATTTAGAGTGGGGGGTGAGGAGTTATACTTAAAGTGCTCAAAGAAAAAAAAAAACTGTCAACCAAGAATTTTATATCCAGCAAAACTTATTTTCAAAATATCGGTGAAATAAAGACATATCCAAATAAGGAGCATTTGAGATCTTGCTCCCCAGTATATGTCGTCTGCTTGGTTCAAATAAACTCTTTTAAAAATTCTTTACAGGTTTGGACATTTTTCACATCGACATTTACTTGGTGTACTGCAGCAGGATTCTGAAGAAGCCCACCCAGAACTACCCTGTGGACCTGGACCCAGTGCTAGGAATAAGCAAAAACCCACTCATTGTGCCCCATAAGCTTCTACTTCACATAAGGTGAACTGGGGTGGGTTTCTCTCACAATCTTAGGCCTCCTTGAGTTTATTTGAGCTGTTTTTAGAAAATCCTCAAGGTGCATAAAGGTTGAGATAATCTAGGGAAAGGAAAAAAAGTGGGTTGCTGATTGTGAGCACCAGGCCTGGCTGGCCCAAGGCCTGGCTGTGATCCAAGGTCTGACTGTTATCCAAGGTCTGGCTGATCCAAGGCCTGAGTGGCCCAAGGTCTGGCTGGTCCCAGTTCTGGCTGCAATTCAGGCCCGTGGCTAAGAATAGGACCCCGGACCTAGAATATTATGAAAACATAATTCAGCTTATTGTATCACGCATGTGTGGCTGAATGCCACTATTGTACTCTGCTATATGAGGAGCCATGCAGTCCCCTTAAGAACAGAAGGGGAGCACAAAAAAGGCAAGCAGAAGTGCGCGCAATACCACGCAATAGATTGCACTTTCCAACAGAAGTGTGCTCCGCACGCAATAAAGTTGGTGCCTGACATTTCATTCTTATATCTGCTTCTTGTGCATTCTTCCAACTGGGGTCTCACCATCAAACCTTCTCTTCTTGATCAGCAATACCGCTGATACTTGACATAGCCGGCACAATGAGCTCGGCTCTGACACTGATTTTAATTTTGGCTTTGTAATTGGATTGCTTACTGAGAGTCTAAACAAAATCTTTGCTGATTAAATGAGATTCTGAACTCTCTTTAACTCTGAAAGAGGAAGGACTCATGCTTCCCCCGACCTGAATGCCAATAGGGTGACTACAGCAGTTCAGATCCCTGAATTTAAAGTGATGAAGATGGGCGTTTGGAGTTGTTCAGTGCAGTAGTGCAGCTGATCCTGGAGAAGCCCCAGGGAAAAGGGCAGGCCCCTTGGAAGAGGTTCACCCCAAGAGAAGGGCCCAAGAAAAAGATCCACACCTTGGAGAACATTGTGTTTCCAGCAGCATCTGGTAGGCTCTCTCTGGCCCTTACTCAGGTATTCTTAGGTGACTAAGAATCTTTGTGAGGTTGTCTAAGAAAAAAATTTCCTCTAGGATGTAAAGGAGTACTATAGGGATGTCCACAGCATTTGGCTTGTCTAGAGATGTGCACATAAAAGCTGGTCTTTCCTAGAAGTTTCTTCAGACTCTACAGAGCTCCAAACTAACGTGGAAAATTGTGCCTCCCAGGCAGGCAAGGCCCACCACAGTCAGCCTCTCATTAATACTAAGACAACCAAGATGAGAATCTTTTGATACTTCTAAATTAAGTTTTGGACATACAATTAGAAAAAAACTGGCCATAAAATTAGGAAGAATGAATGCAAAGAAAACTATTAGAGGCTGTCTCAGAACTTTAAAAGGCCTCTTGCCTAAGTTAAAATGAAACTATGTAAAAGAATTTAGATGAATGTATCAACCTATGGTATCCTTTAGGTGTCAACAGAATTCTTTGAGGTATTAAAAATGGCTGTCCTTATTTTAAAAGGAGGAAGGTAATTTGGAACTTGACTTGTTAAGGACAGATAAAAATTGTAAATGCCTCTAAAACAAAAATTGGATCCAACTGTGCTCTGTTTCTCTGTCTCTGAGTATGTCTATATATGTATATTGTAAATGTAAGATAATTTTCTACCTCTGAACAGCAATGCTAAAATTAATTTAAAGGTAAATGCTTGCAATAATTGGGTATCCTAAAATTCTCAGAAATATAGAAACTCGAATGCTTTTCAAGTTCACGTGATCTAAGAATAATCCTTAGTAAATAAAAGTTACCTTAGGCTTGCTGGTTTAAATAAAACAGACGTGTCTTTATTTTTTCCGAGTTTGACAAAAAGAAGTATATGTTAATAATTGATTTTTATGTCTATGAAAATGTTTCTAGAGGTTATAAAATGTCCAAGCTAAAGAAAGCTAATTGATTACTTCTTAGTGTTCATTAGAAATTGAAGTTTTAAGGGTTAAAATCTCAATATATGTAGGAATAACTTTGTGGTGTTTCAGAAGGGCTTCTGGAACACCTCAAAAGATTTGTTTTTATGTTAAATTGCATGGGAAGCATTATAAAATATGTGATGAAAAACTTCTAGGGTATATTGTATGGGTAAACAATGGTTGTAAATTAAATCAATAGTCAGGGCTATGGGAAACCCAAGATGGCCACTTGGTTCACCTCTTCTCCCTACCTCCCCATTTTTCAGTTTTTTCATTCCTTCCTGCATCACAGTGCATTTAAGCTGGGCTTAGATGAAGGAACTTATGAGCTGACATTATTGAAAGGAGACACCTTACATTATTGCAAAGGTTTGATAGTCACTTCAAGAAGATGCCAAGTTGGTAACCACTTCTTTTCACAGTGAACTCCCAAGAGACAAAAACTTTAAAGATCATTGACTCCCACCTGGAGATTTTGTTTATTGGAAATAACATCAAATAAAAGACACTCTTCAACCTCATTGGAAGGGACCTTATCAGGTACCTAACCATGAATGGACATTTACTCCTGTCTACAGACATCAAAGACTCTTCACGGTCAAGAAGCTGCCGACACCAGAGGTAGACAGCTATCCCAAGACATCGACAAGGCCTGTATACCTATGGATTGATATTGAACTCAGAATTCACTTTGTTTGATTGTCTTTACCTATCTACTAATGATATTAGTTATAATAATAATAGTACTTGTTCTTTTGGTTTTTCTATATAGTCTGTTTATGATTACTGAACATATATATAAAATAACCATTAATAGCTTTTTCATGGCTCATGTGTTATACTACATGTCAAATACAAAAAAAAATGAGATAAAAGTCAAAACTCGAATCATGGTAGTTCGCAGGATAGAAATGATCCAGAGTGTTTCTTTCTCAATGAAGGTGTTGTAGCTGCCAGCCCCCGAAAGACACACGGACCACCGGAACTCAATGAGTTATAGGAAACACTCTTTATTCAGCCAGCTGGGTCTGCCAGGGGTACGCAAACCACAAATTAAGCAGCCCTGAAATGTAGAGGTACAGGGTTTTTTAAGCCCAAAATCTCATTCTTCATTCTGTCTAAACACAAAGGGCTATTTTTCTTCTATTCATTACCTGTCGACCCACAGGTTGGGTGTGCAAGCGGGGATACAGAAGCAGAAAGCTTAATGTTAGAATGTTATGTTCTTATGGGTGACAGCCTGTGTTCCCATGGACATAGCCAAGCAGTAATTTTCCAGTAAGGGTCATTTTTTTTCAGCCACCACAAAGGTGCTAAGACCTAACTACTTTCCATTTACCTGTCCTTACCTTTTTGGGGAAAATTCAGCCTCAACTTAGATCCCCTGGTTACAGTGTTGCCCATCCTCAGTCTTCAACAAGATGTCAATACTGAGACTTCCTATGAATGAGGCTTTCTAGCACTGTGAGACCACACTATCTAACCCAAAGGTTAGTGATTAATAGTACATCATTTGGATTGATTTATGACCAAAAGGGGGAACTGTGGATGAAAAAAAGGGATTCTATGGACAGTAACTGTACAGGGTAATCTGATCATAACTGGGCAGGTCATGGTGGATAGTCATGGCCCAAGCATATAACTTCTTTAGTGAAAGATTTTAAGCCGGCCCTATCCATTGTTCTTGTGCACCTAGGATAATATCCTTTTGAAATACAAGAGTAATGCCCCTCCAATGTGGTATTCGCTCTCAACAGAGCACAGAATCTTGTTAACTATCCTGTAATCCAATCACTGTCTTCCTTTCCCCCACCTCCATGTAATCTTCCTTATAATCTTCCTTATATTATTCCTTATGTTCCCTCCTTAATTTAAAATGTACAAAAGAAGCCGCAAAACTGTTATTCTGTGGAGCTTTTGAGATCTTGCTCTCTGGCATATAACATCAGTTTGGCTCAAATAAACTTATAAAAAAAAAGACATTCCCAAATAACTAAAACTGAGATAATGTGTTGTGATTAGACCCATCTTGTGAAAAATACTAAAGGAAGCTCCTCAGGCAGAAAGCAAGTAACCCCAGATAGTAATCTAAATACATGTACAAAAAAATTTTTACCAGTAATTATAAAAGATATATAAATGTATATTTCTTCTAATTGATTTTAAAAGTAATTGAGTAAAACTACTTGTATATAATTGTATTGTTGGACCTATAACAAACTAAAAGGCAATGTGTGTGCCAATAACACAAAGGAGGCAGGTGGTAACAAAGCAATATTGGACTAATGAAATGACTCTAGATGATAACATGAATCCACAGGAACAAATGAAGAGAACCAGAAATGGTAAATAAGAAGGTTAATATAACAAAAACTGTAAATTTATGTCTTCTTCTCTTAGCTTCTTTAAAAGATGTAAAATTACATAAAGCAATATTTATAATGACGTTACATTTTCAGACCCTAAAGACATTATGCTAAATGAAATAGCTAGTCATGAAAAAACAAATAATGTATGATTCCACTTATATGAGATAGCTAGAGTAGTCAAATTTTTAGAGACAGAAAACAAAATGGTGGTTGCCAGAGGCTGGGGGCAGGAAAAGGGTAATTGGTGTTTAATAGATATAGAATTTCAATTGGGGAACATTAAAAATTTCTGGAGGTAGATGATGGTGATGTTTGCACAACGATGTGAATATACTTAATGCCACAGAACTGTATACTTAATGGTTAAAATGATACATTTTATGTTATGTATATTTTCCTCCAATTAAACATACAAACACGCACACACACCCGAGACCAGTAAGATTACTTTGCTTTACCTGAAGTGGAAATCAAAAAGGATCTCACTAGGGGCAACCACAGAAATGTGGGCCAAGTTCAAGCCCAAATGCATAAGGTTATAACCATCTCACAAAATATGCAACTCTACCAGAAGAAAAAGCCTTCCAGTTTGCTTCTGGGTGTGATTTAAAGTGTTCATTTAGGGCTACAAATCTAGATCAGATTAGTGAAGTTACCACTGTCTCTGATTTGGCCCAACAAGGTGAGGAACTGCAGCCCTGAGCTCAGAGCAAAAAAAAATCCAACAAAAGAATACTCTTATTTTATTTTGTTCCTTAGTTAACAGTTATTTAAGGCTGCAATTACTTAAGTCTGCTACTAAAAAGCCCCAGATTTAGAAAGCCAGTGTTGTTCTCAGGGCAGTGTTGGTTACTGCCAATCCATATTTTCCCTCTTCTTTACTACTGGGAAACTGACCAATTTTACTACATAAAAGGGTCAGATTCAAGTGATTTGTAAGTTATTTAGAGTAATTTTTTGACAAGTGCAGTCTACTTTAACAAAAACCTTGGGAAGGCTGGAGACCTTGGTGAATTTCTAAACTCAATAAACCGTAATGCAATCTCACTAATGATTTTTTTTAAATGTCTGAATTCTGGATTTCTAAAACTTGAGACATTTGTTCAAATGCGAGCAGTGAATAAGTGGCAAGATCATAGCAGACATCCTTGAATGAAGTGATATGAATCTATTTTATTTTTAGAACCTGCCCTTATTTTCAGGTTCAAGTATGTATCCCTCCAAATTTGTTGAGCCATATACCCCTTCTATCTGCCAGCCCAGGGCAGACCAACCCCCTGAGGCTCATATAAGAAGATTCTGACATTGGAAGTGCTCTCACTATGTTGTTAAGTGAAATAAATGAATGCACAATAGAAACAGACTACACAGTACATGCCAGTCAGAATTCTTAAAAATTATGTGTGTGTGTATATGTGTGTACAACCAGAAGGAAATGCACCCAAATTTTAAGTGTTTGTCTCTTGGTTTGAAGCTTATTGGTAACATTTATTTTTGTGTGTGTGTAAATTTAATTTTCGTATTTTCCAAATGTTCTACAATGAGCATATAATTATTTTACAAACAAATACACGTTATTTAAAATGAAAGAAAAATAAGTCTGCTCTGAATCTGTTTTCTCTGGAGCTAGTATCTTTTGTTAAATTGTGCACCCTTTACCTTTAGTCAGTCTTGTTCCAGTCTTCATGGTGGACTGTCACGCTGACCTTTGGATGTGAATATTGCCTTCTGCCTCTTGCCCACTCTCCTAGTTTCATACCTATCATTCTCTGTATATGCCTTAACTACTGTTATGTCAGCTGCACACTTCCTTAGGCCCTGACTGTGGTTTGTCATGACCTTCCCCATCCTGGCTTCATTCTCTGTGGCCCTTGCTATTGCCCAATGTAAAAACATGAACTAAAGCATAGATTTGGGGTTTTTTTCTTTTACAAATGGGTTCTTGTATTGTTAGTATATTAGTTTACTAAGGCTGCGATAATAAAATACCATATATTAAGTGACTTAAAAAACAGAAATTTATGGTAGATAGGGTAAAGGGGATAAATATATGGTAGCTGAAGGAAATTGGACTTTGGGTGGTAAAAACAGAATATACAGATGTCAAATTATAATGTACACCTGAAAATTATGTAATTATATTAAGCAATGTTGCCCCAGTAAATTCAATTAAAAATAAATAAATAAAATGACAGATCCAAAGGGAGAAAAATAAAACAAATTTATTTCCTCACGGTGGGTGCTGGAAGTCCAAATCAAGGTGTTTACAGATGGTTTCCTCTGAGGCCTGTCCTTCTCTTGCAGACAGCCGCCTCGCTGTGCCCTCACATGGCCTTTCCTCTGTGCATGCACCTCTATTGTCAGTTCCCCTGTTTATTAGGACACCAGTCAGATTGGATCAGGGCCCACCCTAATGGCTAATTTTAACTTAATTACCTTTGTAAAGGCCTTATCTCCAAATATAGTCACATTTTAAGGTATTTTCAATCCACAACAGTAAGTGTTCTTCATTGTCAACAAAACTTATTTGAGATAGTTTGAACAAAAATGGAATTCGTGGAAGGATATTCAGTAGATCACAGAATCTCCTAGAAGACTAGAGAATATAGCATGGAAGCTCCACAGCCCAGACTAGACCCAAATCACATCTCAGGACCCTACAGCCACCACCACCACCAAGCCCAGGAGATTCCCACTAGAATTTCAGCCAACTGTGCTTCTGAACAATGAATGCTGTTCAGCCATGGATTTCACATGGTGTCTGCCTTCTAAAGTCACTGGCTTCTAAATGGAAGTTTCACTTCTATTGCTATGTCTTGTCACGAAGAGATTAGATCAAAGGTTGTGCCTTCACTGCAAGGCAAACGGGAAATGAGCCATTGTCTTCTGCCTTGGGGAGTGAAAATTAGAGAATCATGAGATGGAAAATTCCTAAATACAGGAAAAATTTGAAAAGGTTCTTGGCAGCCAAAAGAAAAAAAAAAGAATCTATTACACTGAAGATAAAGATATTTTAAGAGCATGGAGAGTTCCATTTTTGAATGGTTCCCCCTCACTCTTTCCATTTTGAGTTTGATTTTCTTTTTTGTTGCTTGATTTTTACAGTTAGATTTTTCAGTCTAATGCTTAATGGAGGAAGATTTGAAAACTCAGAAGAACAAACACACAATATTTTAAATAACTGTAATCTTATCCAGAGATAACCACTATTGCCATTTTGGTATGTGTCCTCGCCTTCTTTTTTATATGTGCATATATACTATAAAAACTTTAATATGCATGTTATTTTGTAGCCTTCTGTTTTTAGTTATCAATATGTCACAAATGCTGGGTTTTCTGAGTCAATTTCCCCCACAAATAACTTATACTATTAAAGGGCCTAAAAGCCTTTAATTTAGCCTATATGGAAATTAGAAATTTTTTAATTGGGAGGAACTAATGTTTACTTTAGTTTAGTATCTTTCCTCCATTTGTCTGTTTTGGGAAAAAAAACCCAAAAATATCTTAAAGTTTTCTTCTCTTCAAGATCTTCCTATGACTTTACTTATGGAGCCATTTCAGTCAATGGTGATTGACTCACTCAAATAAAAATGATTATGAACATTTGTAGCTATTAATATCATATTGGATCTTTTAACATTCTATCCAACAACTGGTAAATAAAAGTAATGTTTTGATTAACTAGAGAATATTTAACCTCATTTAAAATCTCCTTGTCGCATCTTCTTACATCCGCAGAGGATTTGCTGTTGTTTGGTTCTTGAAGAAATCACCCAGGGACCCAAGAAGGTATGCAGATCTTTCCCAAAAGGTTTGCCACCTGTCAAGGTCTAGGTCAAGCTCTGGGACTGAAGCTCCAGGAGTTTATTCCTAGCTTTACTCAAAAGTCCCTGATTAACTCATTCATGTTAGAAGAATATCTGGGCTTGACTATTGTTCCTCTACAAGACTCTTAACTCTTATGTGCATTTGCTAAACAGGAAAAATAAATCAGGTGTCATGCTTTATAGTAGGTGCTATGCACTAATTCAAGAAAGTTGCTGATACTTGTGTTTGAAAATCCCAATTTTATAATAAATCTTCAGTCTGTCTAGTTTTTTTTCTTCCTGACTTGTGGTAGACAGAATAATAGCCTCCCAAAGATGGCCCGCCCTAAAGCTTGGAACCTGTAAATACGTTACATTACATGACCAAAGGGACTTGTAGATGTGATTAAGGTTATATACTTTTTAAAAAGGTGATTATCCTCGATTATCCAAGTGGGCCCAATCTAATTACATGAGCCCTTAAAAGCAAAGAATTTTCTCTGGCTCAGAGCAGAGACGTGGCAGAAGGAAAAGTCAGAGAGATTAGAAGCATGAGAGGACTTGACTTGCTGTTGCTGGAGAAGGTCACATGGAAAGCATGAGAAGGAATGCTGCAGCCTCTAGGAACAAAGACTAACCTCTATCTGACAGCCAGCAAGAAAATGAGGACCTCGCTCCTATAATCACAGGGAGCTAAATTCAGCTAGCAATCTGAATGAGTTTAGAAGCAGATTTTTATCTACAATCTCCAGAAAAATCCTGCCAACACCTTGATTTTGACACTGTGAGACCCTAGGCAGAAGACCCAATTGAGCCATGTTGTACTCAGACTTCTGACCTACACAACTGTGAACTAATAAATGCATCTTTGTGGTAATCTGTTATAACAGCAATAGAAACTAATATATGGCCTGAAATGAAAATTTACCCTTGAGAAGTAAGAACCATTTTAAAGCTTAATTATTAGGCTAAAAATAGAGCTTTCTGTAACCCAGGAACGTTGGCATATGAATTATGATAACATCATAATTAGTTCAGAAAACTCCAAAACAAAATAACTATTGCATTATTACAGACCAGCTAAAATGGGGCTCAACACTATGTAAGTTTCCTACTTGCTTCTAGGATTATTCCTTCAGAGGGATGCTTTGTATTTAACATTAATCATGTTTTAAAAAGAAAAAGGAATCAATAGTCTTATAAAATTTAAAACAGATTCTAATTCAAGGACTCTCTATATTGTCATCTTTATCTGTGGAGGGGATGAGAATATGTAAAGTTATTTTAAAATGAAACTGATAGGCCATCCTGAAACAGAGAGGTTTAAGATTCCAATCTTATTATCCAAGGTGGCAGTTTTCTTACTCCCTATTCCAACAAAGTCAGAGCCTATTGAAATGCAATATGAGCCAGGCAGAAATTAAAAGATGGGGTTGTTAAGAAACATTCCCAGAAATGAGAAGCAGCCACAGTTTTGCAGGCAGCCAATTTCAGGGGTCAATACATTGACTGTGTCTATCTTTTTAAATCACTATATTTTGCTTCAGGCTTTGATGAGGTCAGAGAAAAGAAGCCGCAAAGAAATGCATCAGGGGTGCCCTAATGATGTGCAACATGGACTGTGGGTAGCTTGAGCCCACAGAGATGCTTCCTTGTTATTACTAATAATTACTTATCATCATTGGATGGTTCCCTGATGTGAATGAGATCATTTAGGGAATAAAAATTCTTTAAACATTGACAAGTAGAAGGATATTTCTCTGATCTGTGTTATTTTTAAGATGCTTTATGTGTCTGCATTGTGGCCAAACTCACATTTGCTTTGGTTTTCAAGATTTCTCAGGTAAACATTTAAAAAGATGCATTCAATTGCTCTACTTAAATGTTTATTGAAAAATACAATGTTCTGATACCTCCTATGCCAGGAACCACATTAGAATAAGCATATAAAATATAATTGCAATTGAAATTGAACTATATTTATATTATCTACAATGCAGAGTATTCCCAATGAGAGTAAGACTACACACAAAGTTGGAATATTTTAAATAGATTGCTTATTTAAAGTGTTAAGACAAATAATCATATAATTCCATATGAGATGAACACAAAGTCTTATTAAGATTTTGTGTGCAATAGCCAAATCTATAATCAAATTTCTAAATTTTATTTGGAATAGTAGATTTACCTTTATTGTTTCTGTATTAGATTTATAACATTGCACTACTTTTAATCTCTACTACTACCCTTAGCCATTGTAATATATTGAGTAGCATCTTCAAAGACATATTGTATTAAAAAAGAAAAACAGTAATTTTATTATGGAGAAATGTGGTTATTTCCTTAACCAAGTAATTCAAGTTAACATTATCAATAATGGGACAAACTGACCCCTGGTCTCATGCATTGAGAACACATCACTTCTCTGATATTCCTGCCAAATATGCGCAATCTGAAGCTAAGTGTTAAGAAATTTACAAACTCAAATTGAGGGATATTTTACTGAACAACTGGCCTGTACTATTTTTAAAATGTCAATATCATGAAAGACAAAGAAAAATGAAAAAATTGTCCCAGATTTTAAAAGTTTAAAAAGGATATAATTATTTATATGACCTTAGATTGGATCCTAGATCAAAGTGGGAAAGTTGCTATAAAAGGCATTATTGTGACAACTGGCAAAATTTGAGTATGGACTGTTTGCTAGATTATAATATTGTATCCATATTAAATTTTCTGAATTTGATCATTTTACTGTGGCTATGAAAGAGAATATCCCTGTGCTTATGAAATACAAATTGAAGTATTTACTGGGGAAAAAAGGCATGATGTCTGTGACTTACTCTCAAATGGCTTAGAAAACTAATAATAACAACAAAGATGATAAAATGTCTATACATAAATATATACATACATATATATATAGGGAGAGAGGGGGGAGATAAAGTAATAAAGCAATTGCTGCAAAATGTTAACAACCGGTAAATCTGGGTGAAAGGTGTGCCTGAGATCTTTGTAATATTTTTTTCCTAAATGTAACTATTCTGCAAATTTAAATTATTTCCAAGCAAAAAGTTAGAATTAAATATAATAAAAAATAAACTCTTAAATGACTCCAACTATATACCCTGTTCCAAAGTAGGCAAATATTCAACTCAATTAAACTGTGTAAGGCGTTTGGTTAAATTTGTTCATAAAGATTTCACCTCAAGTTAATGTTGATTCCTTATCAATGTTCTCCTTGTTTTCTCACCAACAAGTATTATGCAAGAGGATGTTGCCAGAAGAAAACACCACATTGAACTGAATATCGACCTGAGAGATTTGCATTTCCTCAAAGCAACCCAGGGGGGCTGAAACTGGCAAACAGGATTAAAATGCACCCATAGCTAAGCTGTTTACACCCCAATTCCAGTGCTACTCTTAAGTGAAACTGACCTAGAAACAAGATGTATTCATGGAGACTTATACCTGCCAACTCCTCAGAAAATAGCTTATACCAAACTTCTCATTAAGAAACTCGAGAAAGAAATCTAACTATGGGAGGTGAACACACAGTGTAAATATATATATGCTTTACTGTTAAAATGTACAGCCGAAACTTACTGGATTTTGTTAACCAATGTCAACATTAAAAAATCAATAAATAAATGAAAAAAAAGAAATGGGTGACTCAACTCTCTTTTTTCCACTACTATTATTACTATTGCAGAAATATGATTTTAGCACTATAAAATTAAATTCTGCTTATTTAGATAAGAGAAAAGGTGATGTCATTTCATTTTTAAACAATTCCAATTTTAATAGTATATTTATACTCTCTCAAAAAGAAAAATATAATGTGTACATTTATATCATGTTAAATAGAATTTTCTTTTACAGAACCTGTATCTCCATTGTTGTCAATGAATGTGCACGGTTTAGAGAGCTTATTTTAGGTTAGAAAAGAGAGCATGTCAGAAAAAATGTATTTCACCTTAAAACTTTAATTTTCTCTCAACTTATTTATGACAGATACAGCTGACCAGTAAAAGAAAAAGGAATAAAAATATAGAGAAGAATCCTATCCTTTCTCACTGTCTAGTGTCCATACCCATGTTCCTCCCAGGGAAGAGTTATAATTGCCCCCTGGGATGAAAAAAAGACACACAAAATCCAGCTCTGATTGTATAAGAGATTTCTAATCACTAGGACAATGGTAATCACAGAACTAAACTATAAAACCCAGGAACCACAAGCAAATGAGTCAGCAGCAATTATTTAAGAGCCTAAAAGTCAGCTTGACAGGGAAAATTCTTCAGCATCCCTTGAGTCTAAAGGGTATTGGGCTCTCTTTAAGGCATTTTCTCAAATGCTTTAAAAAGAAAGGAAACCTGTGCAAAGTCTTTACAGCATTAGAAATCATTTTAAAGATCCAGGATCAATACCATGTTTTGGTATCCATTTTTTATTCAGTAACATTAATTTTAAAATTTCAAACTTTCAAAAAAAGTTGCAAAAATAGTAAAATGAACACCCATATACCCTTTACCAAGAGTCATCAAATGTGGCACATTTACTTTCTCCCTCTTCTTCTCTCTCTTCCCCACATATATTTCTTTTATTTCTCTCTTTTTCCCTTGTTTCTACTTTTTCCTCTTCTTTCTTTTTCTGAACCATTTGAGAGTTCGTTGCAGGCATGACACTTCAATTCTAATATTTCAATGTGTATCTTTTAATAATAAGGACATGCTACTACATAACCACAATATACTTACCACATTTGTGAAATTTAACATTGATACGATACTGTTGTCTAATATACTATCCATATTTAAATTTCTCCAACTGTCCCCAAAATGTTCTTTATAGCTGGAATTTTTAAAAATCCAGTTTCTAATGAAGAATTACATACTACAAGTCTCTTTAGTTTCCTTTAATCTAGAAGAGTTCTTACTTGTTTTCCCTTGTTCGTTTTTTTTGTCTTTCATTATATTAACATTTGGAGAATCTAGGCCAGTCGTTTTGTAGCTTTGGCCTTTATTTTGGGTGGAAATAACTGAGCCCCAAAATAAATTAGAAATGGAATGGAATAATAACTTTGTAGTTGGATTCAAAGGCAGTTCTAACGATTATAAAGTGGTACAACCTCTGCAAAAAGCAATCTGACAATTTGTATTAACAGTTTTGAACATGCTTGTATTCTTGGACCCAGTAATTCTATTTCTAGCAATTTATTCTTATCAGAGATATAGACACATATAGGCAGTGAAATTCATTACTGTGAGTGTTAGGGGAACAGGTGAGTGAACTGTACTTCATCCTCCATCTCCTCCATGTCACCCTCAGGCTTCTTCTCTTCATCACTCATTGCTAACATTTATTAAAGGCTACCTTGCGTCCAGGACTGAGTCAAGTTACAGATTGCTGTGGCAAGCTTTAAAGTTATGCTTTGGAGGAGGATTTCATAACATGGAAGAGAAGTAAGAATATAGGGTTTAATGAGGAATCTGGACAAGTCTATATGCAGTGAGATCCCAACTTCGTTTTATGTTTACAGAATTATGCTTAGAGAGGAACTCAAGAAGGAGTACTTATAACAACAAAAACAAGGAAAATTTGCATATGAATTTTATGCCATTATATGTAGAACCCTGTGCTTGGCAGGCATCAATTCCACTCATGGTCGACTGGCAATAACTGGTTATCTGGCCACTCATAGATGAAAGGAGTACTTAGAAATTTAAACCCTGTTGGATCAGCCGCTGCCCAGCAATAACTCTATATAAATAAGAAGATGTTTCAATGGATTGCTGATTATCTCTGTTACATCATACAATCTATTTTTGTCTGATATTAACATAATATCTTTAGTAATATTAATGCAATATCTTTTTTTGTTTAGTTCTTGCTACCTAAATACCTTTTCCTAACCTTTTATTTTTAACCTTTCTGAAGCATTGTATATTGTTGATAAATAGCACTAACCTGAATTTTATTTTATAATCTGACAATTTCTGACAATTGATAAATGAAATCTATTTACTATGATTGCTGATACATCTTCACTTATTTCTACCATCTTATTTATGCCTTCTGTTTTTTTCCACTTTTCCTATGTTTTTTTTTCTTCTTCCTGCCTTATTCAGAATTAAGTTTTTAAAATCTAGTTTTCCTCTGGTTCTGGAACTATGCATTCTATTTCTATCATTTACTAGAGTTAGACAATAACTCAAAATGTCAGCATGCATGCATACTTAACTTAAAGTGTAATAATATTCAATAACTTTTTCTCTCTCCTAAATGATACAAAGAATTCAGAACACTCTTTTTTCTCTTATTTTATTTTATTTTAATTAATTTTTTATGGTGACATCGGTTAACGAAATCCAGTAAGTTTCAGCTGTACGTTTTAACAGTAAGGCATATATGTACATTTACATTGTGTGTTCACCTCCCATAGTTAGATTTCTTTCTGTCACCACATATTTGACCCCTGTTACTCCATCTACCTCCTCCCTCCTCCTCCCTACTACCCTCTAATAACCACTAGTCTATTGTCCATGTCTATGAGTCTCTGTCTGTTTATCCTGTTCATTTGTTGCTTATTTCACTTAGCATGATTATCTCGAAGTCTATACATGTTTTCATGAATAGCACTGTTTCATCTCTTCTTATGGCTGAGTAATATTCCATTATATATGTACCACTGCTTCTTTATCCAATCATCTATCATGGGGTACTTCGGTTGCTTCCATGTCCTGGCCACTGTGAATAATGCTGCTATGAACATCGGTGTGCAAATATCTTTTCGGATATGAGTTTGCAAGTCTTTGGGGTAAATACTCAGTAGAGGGATTGCTGGATCATATGGTAGATCAATTCTTAGTTTTTTGAGGAAACTCCATACTGTTTTCCATAGTGGCTGTACCAATTTGCAGTCCCACCAGCAGTGTATGAGGGTTTTTTCTCCACATCCTCTCCAACATTTTTATTACTTGTCCTTGATTATAGCTATTCTAACAGGTGTGAGAGTATCTCATTGTGGTTTTGATTTGCATTTCCCTAATAGCTAGTGATGTTGAGCATCTTTTCAAATATTTGTTGGCCATTTGTATGTCTCTAGGGAGAAGTGTCTGTTCAGGTCCTCTGCCCATTTTTGATTGGAGTGTTTTTTTTGTTGTTATTGAGTTGTATGAGTTCTTTGTATATTTTGGATATTAGGCCCTTATCGGAGGCGTTGCTTGCAAATATATTTTCCCATTCTGATGGTTGTCTCTTTATCTTGTTGTGACGATTTCTTTTGCTGAGCAGAAGCTTTTTAGTTTGATATAGTACCATTCATTTATTTTAGCTTTTACTTCCCTTGCCTTTGTGGTCAAATTCATAAAATCTCTTTAAGTCCAAGGTTTGAGTTTAGTCCTATCTTTTCTTCTATGCATTTATTGTTTCAGGTCTTAAATTCAGGTCCTTAATCCATTTCGAGTTAATTTTGGCGTGTGGTGATAGACAACAGTCTAGTTTCATCAGAACACTCTTAAGTCCTATTGATCATCTCCTGTCCTGCATATTATCAATTTATGACTTATTTTGTCCTAACTTAATTTTTATGACCCAAATTGAACATTATTAGTTTTGAAAGACTCAAAATGTGTTTAGAGTCCCCCATCTCCATTTTTATCAGTTTATTTGTTTATCACTCATTCTTATATCTCAGACCTTTATTAAGGGATCTTTCTTTCTATAGAATGTATGGTAACAAATTCTCAGTTTTTTAAATCTGGAACTATCTTTACTTTCCCCTTACTCTTAGAAGATAATTCTCTTTAAAAAAATTAAGCCTTAATTTAAAATAAGAAGAAAGAAATTTTAAAAAGAGTACTAGAAGAATATAAATATCAAAGTCATATTCCCTTTACCTACTCTCTACAATCTGACTTCAGACTAAGATGTAACCACTGTTGACAGATTCTTGTGTATTCTTCCATATGATTTTAATTCACATGCATACATGTGTTTATTTACAAAACTGGGATCATAATATACACATTGCTGGGCTACTTATTTTCTATAATTGGAAATATGTACTAGATATATTTATATATCATTATAATAACTATAGAGTATTCCATTTTATGAATATACCATGATTTGTCTAGTCCTGTATTTATGATTATGTTTTGCTCCAAGTAAAGCTGCAATAAACATTTCTTATACACATATCTTTGTCTATGAAATTATTTTAGTACATAGATGGAATTTAATAGATACAAATAGAAAGATTGTTTTGATTCTTTAGAAAAGAATTCATCAGACTATACAATTCTAGATTGACAATTATTATTTTCCCACTTTCAGGTATAATCCACCATCTTTTCATTTTACTTTTGCTGTTGATAAGTCTGTTGCCAATCCAATTGCTTTTTGTTTCTGGTAATCCTCTTTTTTAAAAAAATTTCTTTCTACTTTTGAGATTTTCATCTTTGTCCTTGGTGCTTTGCAGGTTTACTATGATATGTCTAAGAATATATTTTTTATTAGTGTTCTCAGAGCTCATTGTAGTTCTTCTACCTGAAGATTTATGTCTTCAACAATTTTAGAAAATTCTCCACCATTTTTCATTTGAATATTACCTTTGCCTCCTTCAGGATATTCATTCAAATGTATATTGAAATGTCTTATTGTATCCTTGATGTCTCTTACTCTCTCACATTTTCTGTCTCTATGTTTCTGTGTGCTAAATTCTGTGAAATTTTTTCAGATTTCTCTTCTAGTTCACTTGTTTTACCTTCAGATCTGTCTTATCTCTTTAACCCACTAATTGAGTATGTAATTTCAATAATTATATTTTCATATCTAAAAGTATTATTTGGACCTTTTTTCAAATCTGTTTGATTTTTTTTTATGTACTCTTGTTCCTTGTTCATATTTGTAATTCCATCTCGTATTTCTTTCAATAATTTAACTAACTAGTAACTTTAATTGCCTTTGAAAAGGGGATTGGATAACTGTGGAATAAGTTTGGAAAAAAGACTTTTCAATGCATTTCTTTTGATGCCATTCTAGATCTAATGAATAAATTGATGAAATTTAACTTTACTTTTTAAACATATTAATGTCGCAGTTTGAATTTGATACATCTATTATCCATAATTCAGGAGGTTACAATTCTGCCGGGTTTTTTTTTTTATTATTATTTCTGTTGACTCTAGTTTATAGTGGCTTGTTTTTTCAAGTGTTTTCTAATCTTATATTGGCTTCTGCTTGGGTGAACTTTACCTGTGGAAATCCTGAGGAATCTAGTTTAGTGCCAGACTTCTCCAGAGAGATTTTCTATTACCATTCATCAAGCATCATAGGGGGTTAAAAACCCAGGACCACTTTAAATTAAACTTCTTAGACTTCATAGATGATATAAACTTGAATTCTAACCATATATGAAGGCCAGCTTATAGTTTAAATTTTCAGGGGAAACATTTTTCCCTACTTAAAGGGGAAATTAAAACAGATAAGACTCATTTTCTTCCCTTGCTGCAAGCAGATTGCTTATCTGGCCAACCATTTCACTATGCTGTAGTTCTTAGAAGATCTTGACTTCATGTGAAGTTGCAGTTATAACATTCTCTTTGTGCTGGTATTAAAAACCAGATTTCTGTTTTTAATAGTGGCAACTATGAGTGGCTTTGGGGTTTGCCTATCATTTTGATTTCTGTTTTTTGTTCTTTTTTGACTCCTGGAGATTTCCTTTACTTTCTAAGGAGCTTGGATTTTATACAGAACTTCTAGATGCCTTATTATGAAAAGGTTTATCAGACTCTCCAGTCTTTCATGTTAACTCAAGTTAAAAATCTAAGCTCCTTTAATTTTACAACAACCCTACAAATTAAGCACAATTGCTCCTGTTCTATTATTGTGAAATCGAGGCTCAGGCAAGGTTAAGCTCCTTTAATTTTACAACAATCTTACAAATTAAGCGCAATTACTCCCATTTTATTATTGTGAAATTGAGGCTCAAGCAAGATAAAGGTTATATAGTTTTATGAAGTAGCAGAGTCTGAATTTGAACCCGGTACTGTCTAGCATGAAAGTTCATGGTTATTTAAACACTAAGCTATATATTGCCTCTATACTATACTCTGCTTTTTGGTATATTTTTTCTTCTTTTAGATGTTAATTATATCCATAATTGGAAAAAAATAAAATAACTTTTAAAGGCACTCTAAGTTGAAAAAAATATTTTTTGCTTATAAAACATATTTACTAAATCCGATAAGCTCTGTTATCAAAGCTCTGTAGATCTTTCATTGTATCTGTCAAGTACCATATGGGGAGAACTGAATATTTTCCTATGCAGGAATTATAAATGATACCCGAGCCAAGGTATTATCATATCTTCCTTTTCCTTGACTTTATTGTGCTTACTTTTTCCCTATGAACCCATCATTTTCTCCATCACTTCCTCCCCAAGCTGCTACTAGATCCAAAGAGTAGTAATAAGTATGATTGGGTCTCTGCTACACTTTTGGCAAGCAGGAAAGTCTTCTTGGACACAGTAGATATAAAGCTCATCTATCTAGCTTGTTGATTAGAAAAGCATGCTGGAAGGCATGTAAGCCTTAATGAAATCTGAATAGATTACATCTACTGCTTCCCCAGGATCAGCATGACATGGCACTCATAGCAGAAAACAGAATCAGTCTGGCATGCTGGCTCAGTAAGGGATCATACTGCTAACCACACACTGATTTTTGCTTGCTTAAGTGCCGACAAATTGATTGGTTTGTTATTTGTTCTGGTATTTTCACAAGTATCTACGTGCCTATAATTACTTGGATTATCATTTTATTCCTTTTTAAAACACGCACGTGTGCACACATTTGTGCACACACAAAGTTTGCTCTTTCTCAGGCTATAGGGCAGGTTTAGTTGCTGAGAATGAGGTGGTAACACTTACTTATAGAGTAAATGATCTAGTATGACAGTTAAATAAACAAACAAATAAACAATTTCAGGTGGTTATAAATTCTATGAAGTATTTGAAAGAGGCGATAAATACAGAGTGATTGGATTAGAGGAAGAATCTTACTTTAGAGTTTTTCAGGGATATTGGCTGAGAAAGACTTCAGAATCTGGACTATCACTCTTTTTGACTTCCTTTCTACCTTTCTAGCTATTTCTCTATCTTCTATGACTACTTCTTTCATCTTTCCAACCTCCAAATATTGGAATGCCCCAGGACTCATCCCTGAACTTCTTTTTGACCTGCACTTACTCTGTAGATTTCATCCAGTCCCTTGATTTTAAATATTTTATGTGCTTTATCCATAAATGAGTTAAGTATGTATAGAACACTACAATTTGTCTAAGAGATGGGTAGGATAGAATACAAAAATATTACGTGGTTAAGAACTGTGAAGAGTCTGAGATTTTATCCTACTTGCAATCTAACAAATTAGCCTGCCATAGTATTATGGATTCTGGCAGAAGGCACTAAATTCTTGGGCCTTGTAATTCCATCTTCTATTTTTTTCAACAATTTAGCTAACTAGTAATTCTAATTGCCTTTATAGATGAGATTGAATGACTGTGGAATAAAGATGGGAAGAAGACTTTCAATACATCTCTTTTGATGCCATTGCAGACCTATTGAATAAATTGATAAAATTGAGCTTAAAACAACTTTTAAATATACTAATTTTGTAGTTTGAATTTGACACATCTAATATCTGAAATTCAGGAGAGTCAAATGTATCCAGAGCCAGTCTTCTCTTCATTACTTCCTCTGCTCCTACCGTGGTCCATGCCCATCTTGTTTCCTTTGGACTAGTTTTTCAACAGCTTCTTATTTCCATCCTTTTGTCCCTATAGGCTATTGTCTACACTACAGCTAGAGTGATCCTTTTAAAGTGTGTAAGATCATGTCCCTGTAAAGATAGAGGCACTTCTTTGCTCAAAACTCTCTGTTCACAAAGGAGAGACAAAGGAATTTATTACTCACAGAAATAGCATTAGTCAGATTATCAGCATTTGAGTCAGTTCCCAAGCCCCAATTCCTAAAGGGTAATGTGAAAAGGATCATGTAATGGCTGTACATGCAGTGGGTTACATTATAGGGAAGGAACCCTGAGCTTAGGGAACCCGAATCTTTTATAATGATCAGTAAGTCTGCCTTCCCTACCTCCCAAGGGAGACACTATCTCCATCTTTCAAGGTTATTAGTTATACAAACATCCTTGAAAAGATAGTCTGGAACTAAAGCAATCAGTGACTCTGGTCACAAGATGTGCAAAAATGTAAGAGAACTATGGAGAATTATCTCCTACATGTATTTGCTTACATTTTTTTTAAATGAAAGAATAAACAAAAACATTTTTTTAATTACTGAGAGAGAAAGAGATAAAGGGAACAGGTTGGGAGGGATGAAGATGGAAGCTAGACTTCTCTGAATATATCTCGTTTTGTAACCATCTATTTTACCTATTTTGTTTTCTAATTAAAAACAAAATTAAATTTTTAAAAAACAATCCCTAAAAACCAAAAACTGCATGAAAAAAAGAACCAAATTGTCTATTAAAGTGGCAGGAAAACCACAGAGAATAATTATTTCAAATTACTTTTAAATATAGTAATTTGTCTATATATCCCTAGTGTGATATACACTAAAGGCAATTCTTTTCTCAAAACTCTCTGGCACCTTTTTGGGACCAGGGACTGGTGCTCCTATGAAAATCTAATGCTTGATGATCTGAGGTGGAGCTGAGACAGTGATGCTAGTGCTGGGAGCGGCTGCACATACAAATGAAGCTTCACTCTCTTGCTTGCCACTTACCTCTTGTTACGTGGCCTGTTCCTAACAGGCCATGGACAGGTACCAGTCTGAGGCCTGGTGGTTGGGGACCCTGCTCTAAAGGGAAAAGGAAATCCAAAACATCTTAACTCCTTTCAGCAATCATGTTAGTGGTAGCTTTGGTGTTGGTATTCTGAGGTTGTTTCATGTAATACGTTGACGAAATTGAGAACCAAAATTTTCGGTATGAGAGAATAGAGATATAGATTAAATATCAAAGATGTTAAGTAAAACACTGTAGTCCTGAATTTGAATTCAAAGTATTATGTATGAACTCATGATATATTTTATCTTTACAGAAAAAAATCAAGGTACTTTTTTGCTCAGAACTCTATTATCATAGCCCATCTTACTCAGAGTAATATACCAAGTCTTTTCTACATTTGTAGATAAGGTAGTGACACCAGAAGAGTTAAAAGTTAAAAAGAAATAGTAAGACCCAACTTGTTACGGTCACTTCCAATGACCGTGATTATTGTCGGAGTACAGAGAGCCGGTCATATCTCCAACTCAGAACAACTTTGAAGGGCCATTCTAGCTCTACAGAGCCCCAAAGGATTGCCTGAGGCCTTTATTGGGACCCAGGGCAGCTCAACTTTTTCCTGTGCCTATGCCTGCCTGCTCTCTCTGCCTCCCACAGGTGCTAATTACAAAGGTGCTCCCTAGGGAACAGCCTATGGTCTAACCTCCACCTGAGAAACCACCTTGCGCGATAACCATGTCCCCTCACCTAGCCCCTCCGATAAGCACCATTATGACAGTTTAACTACAAAAAGCTCAACATAGATCCTCACATGTAACAAGAAACAGCCAACCACAGAAAACCCTCTGCCTTTAACATTGAACAATCCTTCCTCTTTTGAAATGTCCCTAAATGGCTCTAACCAAGGACTGTGAAATGTACCTGAAGATCAATTAGAAAGTCTCCCCACTTCCAAAAATCTCACCATAATAGAACACTTGCCAATCAGACACAATTTCAGTATTTCTTGTTTACTGTAGAAACTGTACTAACCACCCTTGAACCCAAGCTAAAATGAAAATGATGGCAGATGGTTTATGCATGAAGAACTTATGTTAATTTTCTTGGACTTAGTTTTGTATTTGACACATCTCAGAGTCAGCTTCCCAGGGAACCTCCCCGTCCTGACCCCGTTCCCTGAGAGTAGGGACTTTATGGTGTTTCCTAGTTCTCCAGCCAGCTAGAACAGTACCTCACACTGGAAGCTGCTCAATAACTATTATGCTGGATGAATGAATGAGTGAAATGACATGTAAACTGAAAGTTGAATGACAAGGAGATAGTCAGGCAAAGATCTTGTGGAAGAGCATTTTGGGTGTTCAGAACAGCAAGTAAAATTCCAGAAAGGGCTCTTTCCTTCCTGTTTCAGTCCCAGTTTTTTGAAACTGTAATTTAACACAATTAAAAGATTTTTGTTTGTTTTTGGTTTTGTTTTTTTTTTCCTATTTTTTCCTCACTCTTATTATTCCAGGATCATTTGATTTTTATAAATTTAGCCTGGAGCACACAGACCAACATATTATCAATCAATCTTAGGCTTTACCTTACCAAAGTTGATGCCCTTCCATTATTTATACTTTATGCTCCCCAAAATATATTTGTGTGAGAGGACATGATAGTTGATATGAACTTGACTTTAAGGAATTTAGTATCTATCAGGAATCCGTTTCAGAATTAGTCCCAAGAGAGGCCAGCATCTCCCTGGGTCTATAGCCCTGAAGGCAGAAAGGAGACTCCAATCAGAATTGCCTGGGGAGCCTTTTCCCAATGTGTGTGTCAGGTGCTCCCTCTCCACTCCATTCATATACATTCTTTGTAGAGCTTATGTATTTTTTATTTTCTGCTTTTTTTTAATGCTTTCTATGGCTGTTAGTGAAGTAAAATTTCTACATGGTTAAAGCATCAAATTATTAGACTGGCTTTGTTCACCCTTCCCCTCACTCTCTACCAGTATCTATTAATCCTCTATTAATTCTGATTATCTTCTGAGGTTTATATCTGTATCTCTAAATAATCTCCTTCTACCACTATTTATTTATTTATCAGTTTTGATGTTGTCTGTTTATTTACTGGCATGACAGTTAAGAATTTAGTTCAGTTACACAATGCTCACCAACATATACTATCACCCTCTCCTCTTCAAATATGGTAAGAGCATATCTTTAGTTCTTTCATTGATTTTCTTTGTACTTCTTTCTTTCACATGTTTCAAGTTTTTCTCAAATGTCTGATAATCCTTTATTATCATACTTAAGAATGAGGCACTAGGAAAAAAGATTATGTGGATAGGTCTTGCTGACTGGCTGAATTTCATCCACTTCAGGGTAAATAGGCTATTGTCTTGAGGACCCCTAAATGTTTGAAGTCATCATTTTTGTACTAGGAGCTAATGCTACTCCTACCCTCCACTTCCCTGCTTCCCCCACATCATTTATTAAATGTATTTAGAGATTGACCTGCCAATTGTTTGTTTTACCAAATTATTATTATTGCTGTTGTTATTGCTCATTTTCCTTAGATATTAGATATCTGGCTGCTGGACATCTTACATAGAGGTATGAGAGAGGGATGGGAAAGCAACACCTTCTCTGCAGCAATCTGGTAGTCCCCCTGTTTTCACTTTTGCTGACTCTGGTGTCTCCCAGCTCTCCAGGTGTGCTCCGTTGTTGGCTCTAGCCAACATTGCACAAATTCTAGGCCATCAGGCCCTCAGTCATCAGCCTTCTATCAGCTTTTCATTCCCTGGAACTTCCTGGAACCCCTCATGCATGAATATTGCTCTACCCCTACCACACACTCCTGACTGCTTATGGTCTCTTCGTTGTTATCGGCTTATACATTTTTTCCTATTCTTTTATTATCATTTTAATGGAGTCTCAGGAGGGATAGAAAATAAACAGTCCACTCTCTTGAATTGGAGGTTTACAACATATTTTAATTTCAGAGCATGCATTTTGAAAACCCCGTAAGGCGATTCTGATAGCTGCCTCCCAAGCACTCCCTTGGAGTCTCACTGTTGACCTGAACACAGTCTGGTCCTTCCTCCTCTAGTCTTCCCTTGCTCAGTAAAGGGTATCAACAGCCCCAGCTGGCCATAACCTGGGTTTCACTCAATTCCTTCTTTATCCTCAATCCCCACATCTAATTCACCATCAAGCTCTATCATTTTTACCATGTAAAAGCATCTCATGGGCAAAAAGGGAAAACTATGGGCCAAAGTGACTAAAGCTAAAGATTTTTTAAAACCCTAATTAAAAGAAAAAACACATTTAAAGATTAGCACACCTTGACCAGGACCGGTTAATTTCAGGAATGTGAAGATGATTTAATATTAGAAAATTTACTAAAATAACATTATATTAGTAGGTCAAACAAGTAAGATCATATAATTTTCTTCATAAATATTAAAAGGACATTTAACAAAATTTGTCATCCATTCTATTTAATATCTTTTTATAAAATAGAAAGTAAGGATAGAACAGCATGATAAAAATACATTATGCCCAATGATGGAAATGTTCTAGAGACTGATAGTGGTGCATGTTGAACAACAATGTGAATGTACTTAATTAATGCCACTGCACTGTACAATGAAAAGTGGTTAAAATGGTAAATTTTATGTTATGTATATTCTACCACTGTATGTCTGTATGCATGTATGTATCCCAAAGTAAGCATCATGCTTAATGGGAAAACAGTGAAAGCATTCTCATTTGAGACTAGAGTAAGACAAGGATGTTCACTGTCATCATTATTATTATTTAACCTTAATCTGGAGAACTAGCTAATATAATAAGGCAAAAGAAATAGATTAAAGATATAAAAGTGGAAATGAGAAGGTAAAATTATCATTACTTATATTTAATACAATAATATACCTAGAAAACTGTAAAAATCAAATGAAAAATCATTACAAAAAGTAAGATAATTCAATAAAATTTATAGACATAAAATTAATAAATATAAATATGTATAAGAAATTAATATGTAACCTTCATATACACAAACAGGAGAGCTTTTGAAAGAAAAGAACTCCCTTTACAAAAGCCACTAAAAAGATAACCTGTTTGAGAATATAGTTAAAATATTTGTATGATCTATATGAAGAAAACTTTTAAATGTTCCCAAGGGACACAAACAAAAAGCTTTTAAAAATGGAAAGAATAGCTTATTTTTTTGTAGGAAAGATCAGCATCATGGAAATAGTTCATTTTCCCTAAATGAGTATATAACTTTAATGTGAGCCCAATTAAAGCTTGTCAAAAAGATTTCTTCTAGAAACAGACAAACCATTTCTAGAGTTCATGTGAACAAAAAAAGAATAATCAAGAGTATACAGTAATTGCTTTCCAAAGAAGATAAATAAAAAAGGAAAGAGATTTACCAAATATTAAAATTTATTACAAAGCTATAATAACTAAGACCATGCAAACATGAATAGACAGGTCACTTCAACAGAACTGAAGGTCCAGAAAGGAGACAATTACCTACAGAAATTTAGTACATGATAAAAGTGACATGTTGAAGCAGCATGGAAATGCTAGATTATTCCATAAATTATATTGCAACTACTGGTGAGCATGTGGTGGTTCTATACCCCTTATCTATTACAAATAGATTCAAATTTTAAATGTAAAAATCGGAACCATAAATATACTAGAAGTAAGCATGCAAGCACTCGTTTTTAAGTGCAGAACAGCCTAGTTGACTCAAAATCCAAAGCCACAAAGGAAATGATTGATATCAATGACAAAAAAAATTAAATATTTTTGCATGGCAAATAGTATCATAAACAAAGTCAAGACAAACAACAAACTAGAAAAACTGGTTGCAATTTGAATGACATCTAAAAAGAGCTACAAGTCAAAAACAAAATCTCACTAGCTTAAAGGATAAATTAGTAGAGGCTATAAGCAGGCAGTCCACAGAGAAGGAAATACAATGGCTCTTAAATACAGGAAAAGATGTTTAACCTTATTCATTAAAAAAATAAATAATTAAACTACACTGAAAGACTGTTCACTTTCCAGATTCATAAGCTCCAAAAAATTAATTGATAATCCAATAATTGGCAAAGATGTGGAGGAAACATTCCTGATTGGGGCTGTGGGTTGGTAGGACATCTTGAAGAGGCAAATGACAATGCCTGTCAAAATTACAAACGCACCCAACAACTACTTCTAGGAATTTATCCTATAGATATACTTATATATACATGAGATGGTATATGTAGTATTGTTTATAACAGCAAAAGTTTGGAAACAACCTAAATCTCCATCACTAGGAAAGAGGATAAATAAATTACTGTACATGCATATAATGGAACACTCTGTAATCATCAAAATGAATGAGGTATGTGTTTAAATATTAATATGCAGTGATCTCCAAGATATATTGGTAAAAAAAAAAAAGCAAGGTACAGAACACTATGTATAATACACTATCCTTTGTGGAAATATATTTGCTTCCATATGAAAAAAAATCTCTGGAAGAATATATAAGAAACTGATTCAATGTGTTGCTTCTGGAAAGGGAAACTAGGTGACTGGGTAAAAGAAAAACTTTTTCTTTACTTATTTTTGTACTTTTCAAATTTTAAATCATGTCCATGTAGTACTTATCCAAAAAAAAAATTTAGACATATTTTAATTTAAAAAGTATATTTCCAATCTGCCTCTCCACCTCCATTGCCACTTCTGTTTTCTTAATAACTTGGTGACAGAAATGGCTCCTCTTACAAGGAATTTCCCTAACTATTTTAAGTAGTTTTCTATCTCTCCACCATGTTCTTTCCTGTCACTACATTCAGTGATAAGAGCTTTGAAGGTAATGAACACTTTGTAATTATACACTTTGTTCCATTCATTCATCCATTTTGTTTCATTCATTAATTAATTCATTCATTTATTACTGGTCACCTGTTTATTTGTCCTAGGAGGGCAGAAAATTCTTAATGATGATTCATCACTGTAAACCTAGCACTTAGGCCAGTGTCTGGCACAATTTGTGTCAAATGATTGAAAGTTTATGAAGAATGAAATTGTTTCACTTTATTATTCTTCTCAACTAGGTGGACCAGGGCAGACATTGCCTTCATTTTCTAAATGAAGAAATTAAGGCTCAGAAAGAATTAGTCTGAGGCCACACAGCTCGTTAAGTGGAAAAGCTAAGATTTCTGCTCCTCATCCAGGTTCTTTACACCAGTGGGTCTATACTTGCTGCAAGCCTCAAGAGTGAATATTGCAGAGCCCCACCCTTACCCACAAGGTGCTTTATGTAAATTTCCAAGCTACCATCCACAAATGCAAAAATTCTTAAGGCAGACCTCATACATGGGTTTCAGTAGGCCAGTCGACCTTTTTCCATTGCATGGAGAATTTTACATGTCAGTCATTGTAACATAGGGAGGAGGCAAAAGAACTGAAGTGTTAAATCAAACTACATTCAGAGACTGCAATATGCTGATCAGCCCCTCGGCAGCTGGACACCTGCAGAACAAAGGAAGATTTCTGCTGGGATTGCTAACAACCCATTTTCTCAAACCATGAAGGGGAAACAGGAAAAATAGAGTGTTTAAGCAGCTGCCCTACACAAATAAAATCATTCATTCCCTATGGCTAAAACTATAGGGGACCTATGGTATAAAGGCTGGGAACTACCGGGAGGGCTTTCACGCTCATATTCTTACCTTTACACGCTACATTCTCTTATCCTTCCTCACTGTATGTCCATATCAAAGGAACTGGGTATACAAAGTCTTTAAACTGTAACTCACAGGATCTAAAGAATGATATATAACCTGAATTCCCTGAACACTCAAGATCCCCTTCAGTCTCTTTTTAAATCTCTCTCAGCGTCTTTCTCTTGGTCCTTCTCACTGTCTTTACTCTGTCTCTTTCACTACCTTTATTCTCAGTGTCTATACTCTGTCTCTCACTGTCTTCATCTCTACTGTCTGTCCCTCATAGTCTTTCTTAGGCTCTCTCACTCTGCCTCTGAGAGGAGACTACACTCTGCCTGCAGAATGCTATCCCTTTTCTAAAAACTTTCCTTTTGACTCTTAACTTTGGTGTGTGTTTGAAATCTTTCTACACTATCTGCCAAAGGACCCTCTTCTCTTGGTGCATGGCTTGGTCTCCCACCGCTCAGGGGAATTTGTCCTGTCTTGCATCAGTTTCTATGGGGAAAGTCTGCAAGGTTTTCATCAACTTCTCAAAGGAGATGTGACACTCCACCATCAAAAAAATTCCTATGTCAAAGATTCATCTGTATGGCTTCAGAAGATGTTCATCTTGTTAGACAATAGGATTGTCAAAGAATGTGAATCACTAGTATAAGCCATCAAGGCACAAAAATAAATAAAAGAAATCTCCTTTAAAATGTATTTGGGAAGCCTGCATAACCAGCAGTAAGAAGGAAGGAAGGTAATTATTTTGACGAGAGGTCATTTTTCACATAGAAATTCCATCTCTTGCTTTTAATGAAAAGAAGATGCCTCCCTGCCCTAGCAACAATGCAATACTTAACACCGCTTGCAGCCAACGAGAGACCACGATAACCTTAGACGCTTGTTCTCCAATGAACTTTTGTTCAAAACTTTTGTTCAAAACAACCCTCTCCAATTTCCTTCTAAAACCTAATAAAAACTGACCTTCCCTTTGCCTCTTCAGGCTTGCGTATGGTTTTACCACAGCTTGGCCCCAATTGCAATTCTCTGCTATTCCTGAATAAACCCATTTTACTGGCATAAAACAAAACAAAACAAAACAAAACAAAACAAAACAACTGGTCATTCTATTTTTAAGGTCCACAGTGGAAATGTATTTGTACTGGCAGAAAAACAAAGTCACCAGAACTTGAACATCTCACCCTTCTCACCACAACACACCTCCGCTCTTATTTCCAAATGTCCCAAGAGTAATTAGAAAACACGTCACTTTATCACCCTCTGAAGCCATTAAGAACAAAAACATCTGTAAAACAAATTTTTGTCCCACCTAATAATTTAGTTTACCAGAAAGTTCACTTTGGGATCTGTAGGCCAGTTTGAAATCTCGTTACTTAAGTCTGGTAATTTACTTCTTCAGGACAATTGCCTTATCTACTTAAGGGCTTTTGTGAGGAACAAATTAGCAATTGCTCAATACAGTATTGTGAAGCAGGGTGAAGTGGTAGTCTCTACCCTTGAAAGATCTACAAGACAATAAGTTGTTTTCTTTAGTATTCTCCCTCCCCTTCTCTCTCCCTCTCTCCTCCCCTGCAACCCTGTAGGCTGATTTATCTGTATTACCAACACCCTCTTCTTAACCAAAACACCCTCAGGGTGAAATTCCAAGTGCTGCTCTGGAAAGAAGACAGTCATGAGATAGAAATAGATCTAGCTAGAGAGCTTCTTTTCTATGTAGCTTTGGGCAAATCACATACTCTGTCTGAGGCAGTTTTCTCATCTGCAAAATAGGAATAATACTTAAATTTTAAGTAGTGCCAGGCCCTTAAGCATTCAGTAATGGTGGTTATTACTGTTACTGGGTGCTGTTTCCAGCCCAGGCCTGCTCTCAGATTCTCATCTGCACGAAGAGAAATAAAAAGACCCAGGAACATGTAAATGGAATTTACAGTAAGTAATCTTTTTCTTAAGTCTTCTTTCATTCAACATAATATTTTGAAATTCATCTATGTCTTAGATATATCAGTAGTAGATACATTCTGTTGTATGAATATATCACAGTTTATTTAGCCATTCTGTTGATGGACATCTAGGCTGTTTCCATTTTTTACTTATTAAGAATAGAGGTGCTAAGAATGCTCCAATATAGTGTCTGTGCCTTCACTTATTTCTCTTGGGTTAAATACCTAGGAGTGAAAATGTTAGGTCATAAGAAAAGTGTATATTTAACTTTTTAAGGAACAGCAACTTTACTTAAGTGGGTGTACGATTTCCCACTAAAATCAATCTTTGAGAGTTCCAGTTGTTCCACAGTCTCACCAGCTGGAAGAGGGTGTTGTTCTTATCTGACCCATGTGTGTATTAAAGGAAGGATTTACTGAAGCCAAAACTTCTCTCTTCTTGATGTCAACTTTCTCTTTAGATTTTTAAGGCTACTTGTGGCTCTCTGAGAATTCTTTTTCAATCTCTTATAGGTTTTGAAGATGAGTAATTTCTACCCAGAGAGGAACTAACCTGAATTTGGATTTGTTAAACTAAACGGAAGATGCATGAAAACGTAGATTAATGAGCCTCTCGGACTTCATGAAAGTCACCATGACTCAAGTTACTTCATTGATCTATTTTAAATCTAATTCCCTGAATAAATATTTAAGCACTATTTGTTCACATAACCCAAGATTGACTAGATCTCTAGATACTATACTCATATGTTAACTAAACCCTATTTGTAGGAGCCCTTTTCAGGTTTATTAAATCTATTATATGGGAGTAGAAATTCCCATTACTAACAAGCTTAACTCCTCCCCTGTTGTGGTGCAATCAAATCTAAGACCCACAGAGCCAATTGAGATGAATTGTGAGCCTTTATTAGCTGGCCGGCGACTGACTCTCTACCATGCAGGGTTAGAAGAGATCAGTCCTGACCTCCCCAAAGAGGCAGTTTATGAAGAAACAAGCAAGCAGATTACAGAAGCAGAAGTTGGCTATTAGCATATCTTTGAGCAGATTACCACACCCTGGTTAACATCAAACAAGCAAGCGGATTACAGAAGCAGAAGTTGGCTCACTTCAAAATTTTCCACCCTTAACATTCCCCACTGGTTTTCTAGGGGAATTCAAATCATTGATTCCTCAACCTAGAGCAGTGGGTAGTGAGTTCTGAGAACCATGAGTTTCACTGCCTGCACCCCGCCCCCTTTTTTTTTTGACATACGTAGTTAACCAATTAATTATACAAGGTACTAGAGCTGCGGTCCCTACTGCAGCAGGACCTGCAATGCCTATACTTACTAGTAAGAGGACTAGGATGTTCACGACCCCCTTCTCCAGAGTAGGAATATACTTGGGAAACAACATGGAGTTGAAACAAGGGGTGAGTCCAGGGTTGCAGGCAAACCAAGTCCCCTTTGGGGCTACTAAGCAGAAATAGGAATGCCAGTTTCTGTCCTGGTAAGCTCCCAATCATATAACACAGGCTGGTGAGGATTGCTGGGGTTATAGTTGGAAAATTAGAAGAGTACGGAAGATGGTCCAGACTGGACCCTTGATAGTCTTATCTTTAGTGGGTCCTCTGTCCAACGCAGGGTCCATTGTTCTGATGTCTGTGGTGGCATCCAGCTACCTTGACCACGGTGGGTGTTGTGAGGATGACCGGTGGGTGTTGTGAGGATGACAGGTCTGTCCCAGCGGAGCTCAAAAGAAGCAGGCTGTACTTCTCACCCATATCCAATTGCCTGGAGTATGGCTGTGTGGCTGGACTGGATACTGAGTGGTTGTTCTGGTGGCAGAGACCAGTTGGTGGGTCTCCTTCCGTGTGAGATGGAGGACCTGAAAGGCTTAAGCACTGAAAAATTATAAACTTCTGTTAGCTTTTCTTCCCCTAACTTGGGGAGGAGAGGTGGAGGCCTTCCAAACATTATTTCATAAGGTGTGATGCCTTTACAATAAGGTGTGATTCTGTTACAGTAAGGGGTGCACTGTGCCCTTAATAGGGCGAAGGGAAGGAGGCTTACCTGGTTTTCGCCAGCTTCCAGCTTGAACTTATTTAAGGTCTTTTTCAAGGTTCCATTCATTCTTTCTACTTGTTCTGAACTCTGATGCCTATAAATGTAATTTCCAATTGATCCCTAACACTTGCTAGAGATTGGCTGGTCTGGGTGATGAACGCCGGGCCGTTGTCGGACCCCAGTGTTATGGGCAGGCCAAATCGAGGCACTATTTCTAAGACTAATTTTTTTGCTACTTCCTGAGCAGTCTCCTGCTTGGTGGGGAAGGCTTCAGTTCATCCTGAGTAGATGTTAACAGTCTTGTTTTCACCCCACTGCAGAGCTTGAGTCACTGCTACTAGTTCAGCCCACTAAGCTGAAGTGCCATGGCTTAGCTTGTGCCCAGATGACAGTCTCAGTCGTAACCACTGCAGCCCCGGCATACCTGACTCCTTCTGAGATGAAGCTACTCCCGTCCGTAAATAGAGTAGTGTCCGGATTTGACTAGGGGCTGTCTGTCAGGTCTGGTCTGGTGCAGGTGACGTTCTCTAGAACCTCAAGGCAGCCATGCAGTGTTTGGCGAGGGTCATTGTAAGGCAGTAGGGTAGCTGGATTGAGTGCGGAAGTTTTCAGGAACTTCTCATTCTGCGTCCTCGAAGAGGATGAGGGGAGCCTTCTTTTTGGGGTCTCATACTTTTCCAGAGCACTCATTTTTCCAATGTCCCTTTTTCTTGCAATACGCACATTGGTCCTTCTAACCTGACTCTCCTGGGTCCATTGTTCACCCTGGGTGCCTGTTCTCGGCCTCTGCCTTTTCCTGGTGGTCCCTTTGGCTGGCTTCTTGCATGGTTGCAAGCAGACTTGGTCATCTTCTTAGTCTGTGCTATATCTACCTCATCTCTATTGTTGAATACTCGTTGGGCTATCTCGACCAGCTCAACAGGTTCTTTCCTTCAAACCCTTCCATCCTCTGCAGTTTCTTTCTAATATCTGGGGCCGACTGACTGACAAAGGCTAAATTCACAGCCCTCCTATTATTAGGGTCCTCCGGGTCAATAGGGGTATATAACCTGGTACGACTCTAAGAGTCGTTCCAGGAACGCTGCGGTGACTCATCTTAGTTTGGATGACCTCGCTTACCTTAGATAGGTTAGTGGGTGTCTGGCAGCAGACCGGAGGCCCTGGAGCAGAAGCTGGCAATACTGTTGGAGAGCCTCCTTACCTTGGTCGGTGTTGGGGTCCCAAGGCGGACGGGTGTTGGAGAACATGTTGGATGTGGGCCAGATTGGTGGAAGGCTGCCCGTTGGGCTCTAATACCACTTTTGCAGCCTCCCTAGGATCCGCTCCCACTCCTCTGAGGTAAACAGGACCTGGAGGAGTGCTGACAGTCATCCCAGGTGGCTGGTGGGTAAAGAAAATAGTCTCTAGGAGAGAGGTTAATCCCTGGGGTTTCTCTGAGAATGAGGGGTTCTGGTGTTTCCAATTGTACAGATACTGGTGGAAAAAGGGACATAGACCATGAATGGCCTCTGGGTTTCTCCCCCAACCAGGGAGCCAATTGCCAGAGTGGGGCCAGGACTGCTGCCTGGTTCGACGAGTCAGGGACAGGATCAGGGTCTGTGGGGGCAGGTACACAACCCCATGTGGGCATGGGGAGGACTAGTGATCTCAGGGTCCTCAGGGGGTGCCTGAAAGGCTGTTTGCAGGTCAAGTGACCCCTCTGATGGCCACCCTGTTCAAATATGGGCCAATCTAACTGGCAGAACCTCTGAAGGTCAAAGGGAGTGACACTAGCTCGTAGGCGTGGGCTCGTCTCCTGAAATCCTTAAAATGGTTAAGGAGGCACTGAAGGGGAGTAGGACGATTCGAGGAAAAAGCCTGACCCATGTTAATAAAAACAAGCAAGATCCCCTCAAGAGCCAAATAATCCAGGGCTAGGATCAGCTTCTGACCTAGCGTCCAGTCGGACGGGGCCGTGGAGGCCAGATCTAAGGAAAGAATTAAAATACCACACATCGATATATGGGGTACCAAGCAATAAGGGGTAACAGTACATTTTGACCAGCCCAGACAGACAGACAGACACAATACAGACAGACAAGACGAACTACAGGTAACACAAAACGCTAGTGCACCCAAAAACCTGAAGTCAAGTCTGACATCTCAGACCTTGACCGAACTAGGGAAGTATTGCTGTGTGCAGTCTTCCACTAGTTCCCCGACAGATACCCAGAAACCTGGATACCTGTAGTGCAGTCTGACTCACCGGTGAAGCTACTCCAGATGGCTCATGCCCAGTTGTTACAGAATTGAACCTTTTATCCACCTGCTCTCCTGAGCGAGTCCGCCTGGCGTCTGGGGCTGAGGAACGTCTCTCAGCGGCCGTCCTCTAGACGGGGCAGATCCTCGCCCAAGGTGACCAGGGTCATGGGTCTTAGGAGATCTCCCCCTCTGGAGAGAGATCTCACTGGGGCCTCCAAATGTTGTGGTTTGATCAAATCTAAGACCCATGGAGCCAATTGAGATGAATGAGGGGTTCTGATGTTTCCAATTGTGAGCCTTTATTAGCTGGCCGGCGACTGACTCTCTACCATGCAGGGTTAGAAGAGATCAGTCCCGACCTCCCAAAAGAGGCAGTTTATGAAGAAATAAGCCCGATTACAGAAGCAGAAGTTGGCCATTAGCATATTTTTGAGCAGATTACCACACCCTGGTTAACATCAAACAAGCAAGCAGATTACAGAAGCAGAAGTTGGCTCACTTCAAAATTTTCCACCCTTAACATCCCCCCCATTGGGAATTTATTGGTAGAGATGATTACAAATTAAGCAACCTTAGAATCACTGATACATATATTTTCTTTTTTTATTTTTTATTCCCACCCCCCACTGAACTTCCCCTTTGGTAACTATCGGCTTTGTTCTATGTGTCTGTTTCTGTTTTGTTTTTATTCATTTGTCTTGTTCTTTTTTTTTTCAGATTCTGCATATAACCTGAATCATACAGTATTTGTCTTTCTCTGTCTGACTTATTTCGCTTAGCATAATACCCAACCCTCTAGATCCATCCATGTTGTCTCAAATGGCAAGTTTTTATTCTTTTTTATTGTTGAATAATATTCCATTATATATATGTGTTGCAGTCACAAAGCCCATGTGCTTGGTGCATCAAATATTTAATATCCAATAGATCAGAGTTTGGAATAAGGAAAGGTTTTATGAAAATGGCACTATAATGAGAAGATGGGAGATTTCTAGTTTGCTCAAACCCAGCTTAAGAAAATACAGTTTAACCATCTTGTATCACAAGAAAAGGCAGGAGGGACAGGGCAAGAGGTGGGAGCCAAGGAAGAGTGGGCAAATCTCCAAATCTCCAAATCTCCAAATCTCTTTGCTCCCAATTGATCAGACCAGAAGTTACTCAAGACTCAGGCAGAACTCCTCCAGTTAATTGGCATGTTTATAAAAATGCAGTTTAGAATTAAGGTAGAGTTGGGGTGCAAAACATTTCACCCTGTTACACATGTACCATATCTTTATCCATTCATCTATTGAGGGACATCTAGGGTGCTTCCATATCTTTGTTATTACAAGTAATGCTGCAATTAACATAGGGCTGCACATATCTTTTCGAATTAGTGTTTTTGTTTTGTTCAAACTGTGGGGTAAGAACAAACTTTCCTGTACCCTCAAAGTTCTTCTGGCTAGTCTAATAATCAAATAGAGTTGAGGCAAATTTAATAAAATAACCAAATTTAATAAAAACATATGTGTGGGAACCCTGCATACATGAGAGAGTCAGAGATCTCACATGAACAAGAGGTTCAGAGATAGAAAGAGAACATGGGTATACAAGACATTCTGTGCTAGGGATGAGGTAAGATGACTTAGTACAAATTATAGTACATTAAAAATATCTATTTACAAAGCATCTTCCATCATACAGGTTCTCATCCTCAAATTGTTAAAATTTGCTATTTTCTGAATGTCATATGGGTGTTAATTTCCAAGAAGCAGCAGTATAGGTGCCAGAGCAGGGTCTGGGGCATGCACCAAAGCCTTCTGGAATCTGGTCCTCCCTCAAGACTAATGCCCTTGAACCTATAACATGACTGCTTTGTTACACTCTTCATCTCAACAACAAATTATACTTTAAATTCTCTAAAATGTTTCCATTAGGAAATGATTTCAAATGTGATATAAGGTCAATGAGATTTCAATATCTAAGGTTTTTCCTAATACACTCTTATCCACTGAATGCTTTCCTCTACAATTAAGTTTCAGTTAAGTGATGTGGCAGGTGTTGGCTCTATATGTGCCACCCTCATCTGCCCAATGCATGTTTAACTTAATGCTTCAGACTTTTAAAATTATAATTGCTTATAAATTCGTAAACTAGTTACTAAATAGACAAAATTATTTTAGTCTTTAGATACTATTTCTGTAGGAGAGTTGAAACATAAACATAAATTTTTAACACATTATATTTTACTTAAAATATTCATCAGAAAGAGGCATGTAAGTAGCAGCTTGTTTATGGGATGTGCTATTGTTTCTCTGTGAAAATTTAGAAGGAGATTAATTCTTGATTGTACCAATGGCTGATAGTCCCTAGATGATGTGTCCTGTGATGTGTGCAGTGACTATGCAGCTGCTCCATTGTGTTAACGATGAAGTTGCTCCATTTGTTTGCTTTATTTTGCTGTGAACATAAAATATATTACATGATTATGCAGGTATTCCTCAAATGAAAGAATGTGTGCATTCCAAAAAAAGTGTGATGTAAAGTAAATTTGGATTAAGTAAATCTGATTTACCTATTGACTTCTATTATAGAATCAGAAATACATACCACAGGAGTGGAAAAATTGGTCCTTGGGTGTAATACATTTATATTTAATAATGTAGCAGTGCCTGTAATGAGACATATTCAAAGGGAAAACAATAATTCTCTGATAAAATATTAACAATAATGCATTCATACTGACTATAAGTTATATTATTTTAAAAGCACTCTAAGTAGAACTATAAAACAGTGCCAAATTCTAGATTGTCCGTTTCACATGTGGTTTTCAAGAGGCAATCAACTATTAAACGTCCACAGTTTACCAGCCTTAAACTATAAAATACTTTTAACTTTATGTCCAAAGTAATCATTTTACCATTTTCCCCCATCTAGGATGGAAAAGAAATATTAGTGTACTTCTGCCCTTGAAAATTCCATCTTCTGGCTGGGAAAAAGGGATGACCTAGATGCGTTCACTCACTCACTCACTGATTTATTCATTCATCTGAATGCCTACATGTCTCAGATATTCTGCTAGTTGCTGAGGTTAAGAAAATAAAATGCAGTATCTGTTTTTAGGGAGAACAACAAAAAATCAGATAACTGCCCTACAGTGTTCAACCCAAAGGAAGTACACTTAATACAGACCTCTGAAAAATGACTTCAGATTTGAACATTTGATACAAGACCTCAAATTGGTGGCCTATGGCTCTATTCAGCCTGAAAGTGAGTTTTATTTGACCTACTTAGAGTTGAAAAAACAAACAAACAGTTTTTTGGCTTTTTTTTGAAAAACAAAATGATCTTACAATGTTAGGCATGCATTTCCATGTAGCAAGCTGAAATTGAGTAGCAACTCAATTTAGGAGAACTGAGTAGTGACTATCTGTTTTTAGAAGGGCTTCAAGCTCACTAGCTAATAACAATCCCCACGATTACCTCTTGCTGAAAATAAGAATTATTTGCCATTTCTCATCACACTTGGACTGTTGCTTTTCTTATAGTAGAGAACCTATTTCTCAGAATCTGTGTCTCTATATAAAGGAGAAAAACAAAAGGTAAACCAAGAAAGGCACCTGTTTAAAGAAAGTAAGAGTGAACATATTCTATTTGGCCTTCACTCATTACATGAGAGTCTGAAACTCTTACTCTAAGAATCAAATGGAGAATGAGGGAAGGTGATAGAAAGAGTATAGGGAACAGCGTGTGCAAAATGATAGCTGTGTACGGGACTGCAGATATTTCAGTATGAATGGAGGGTGGGGGAGTCTATAATGAAAAATCAAGAGATGAGCCAGAAAGCAGTCTGAGCCAGTCCTCTTCCAGAGCAAAGCTGTGACTAATGGCTTTGAGGAGGTGATTCCACATCAGCCCAAGCCTACATTCTTCATTCCAGAAAGTGGACATCAAGGCAAGTCTATATTACCTACTTGATTTGGGTTCCAAATAAGATTGCCAGATAAAATACAAGATGCCCAGTTCAATTTTAATTTCAGATAAACAATGAATAATTTTTAATATAATATTTGGAACATTCTTATGTGAAAAAAATTTTTCATTGTTCATCTGAAATTCAAATTAAACTGATTGTCTTATATTTTTAATTGCTAAATCTGGTGACATTTAATGGCTAGGTCCAACCTAGGTGATTATTTCTATTTTTAAAATTTCTACTTCCATATTAAAACACATTTGCCAAATTATTGCTTTAAAATAAAGGTGTCCTCCTGGACAGCCCAAAATAAACTTTAGCATGTTAGTGAAAAATTAACCAATTCTCCTTGTATTGATCTACTTCTCACCATGTGCTGCCTTAGCTTTCTTTAAATATTGTATCTCTCATCCATCTTGCATTTAGTGCTATGATGTGAAGAAATTACTGAGGGAGTCTGTAGCTCTTGGTGGCCTCCATGAAGAAGAAAGAAGTGGCCAGGAAGGAACAAGATTTGAAGACTCTAAAACAAAAGATCAACTCTCTGAACTAGCCTCACATCGCCAGAGAAAGATTGCCAGCTCCTGAAGGTTTATGAATCTAAACAAGAAATAATACTTGAAATTTGCTGATAAATTTAAAGAATTTAGTAAAACATTGTTTATATATTATTTACCCAAAATGTGATTTAGTTAAGCTCAAATAATTTTTTCCTTACAATTTTTCAAAACCCTTTTAAATGAAGACAAGCTCTATATTACACTACAAAGCGATCTCAAGGATGTATTGTTAAGAAGAAAGCAAAGACTGATGGAAAAGAAAGAATATATAGCTCTATGGGGTTTTTTTTTAAATCAATGAAGTTTATACCAAAAACTAAATTTAAAAAATGGTAAACTAAAGGGGAAGGAAGGGCATTGATGAAAACTAGGTCTTTCTGCATATATCTTGTTTCATAGATTTGGCTTTGGAAATGGATGAATAATTTACATAATTTTAAAGAATTAAACCAAGAAGAAAAGAAAGCACTCTCTAAATATAAAAAAACAAATGAAACTGATGTACCTAAAGTTTCTGCCATAATCACAGAGAATTATTTCAAGTATCTTTAAAACAGTATTTTAGAGGTGGGACTTCTGAAATGACAGAATGAGGACTCCACAAATCTACACTTCCAAAAAAATAACCTTTTTTCAGAACTCTGGAAATTAAGGCTTACAACAATCTCAAGAGAATTCATTCTAGATAAACTACCAAACCTCAGTAAGTACAGTAACTTTGTGACATTTTAACTTGTCCTATTCCCATATATGTCACCCCCACATCTATAGAGCTCCATCCATGAACAGTAAAATTCATATTCTTCTAAAGTGCACATGGAATATTCTATAAAGTAGATCACATATTAAGCCATAATAAAAGTCTCAATAAAAGTCCAAGTTAAAAGGAGCGAAATCATACAAAGCATGCTTTTTAACCACAATGGAATAAAATTAGAAATCAATAGCAAAAAAAATTCACAAATATGTGGAAATTAAAGATCACATGCCTAAATAACCAACGAGTCAAAGAAAAAATTAGAAAATACTTTGAAATGAACAAAAAGCACACATACCAAGTTATAAGATACAGCTAAAGCAGTGCTTAGAAAGAAATGTATAGCTGTTAATACTCATGATAGAAAAGAAAAAAGATTTTAGATCATTAACCTAACCTTCTACCATAAGACATTGAAAAAAGAGGAGCAAACTAAACCAAAGCAAGCATAATGATAAAAATAGGAAAGATTCAAGCAGAAATAAATAAAATAGAGAATAGAGAAATATTAGAAAAAAATCAATGAAATGAAGAGTTGTTTCTTTGAAAAAAATCAAGAAAATTGGTAAACCATTAGCTAGACAGATGAAGAAAAATAAGAGAAGACTCAAATTACTAAAATCAAGATAGAAAAAAGACATCACTACCAAACTTACAGAAATAAAATTAATTATGAAAGAATACTATGAACGACTGTATGCCAACAAATTGGGAGTATTGGACAAATTCCTAGAAAAGCACAAACTGCTAAATCTGACTCAAGAAGAAATAGAAAATCTGAATAGATATACAAAAGAAAAGAGATTGAATTAGTAATTTATCAATTACTTCAAAGAAAACTCCAGGCGCTGATGGCTACACTGGTGAATTCTACCAAAGGAGCACACCAATCCTTCACAAACTCTTCCACAAACTGGAAGAGGAGAGACCCTGCAATTCCATTCCTAGGTATAACCTCAAGAGAAATGAAAACACATCTACACAAAAGCTTGTACACAAATATTCATAGCAACATTATTCACAATGATGAATATTATGGGGATAAAAGGCAGAAACATCTCCAAATGTCCACCAACTGGTGACATTTGGATAAACAAGATATGATATATCCATAGACTAAAATATTACTAAGTGATTAAGTACTTTTACGTTCTACAACATGGATGAACCTTGAATATTGTGATGTGTTAAAAAACACAGTCACAATAGACCGCATATTTAATGATTCAGCTTATACGAAATGCCCATGACAGGCAGAAAATAGAGACTTAAAGTAGATACGCGGTTGACTGTGGCTGGTAGTAGGGTGGTGAACATGAAGAGGATCTGATAATGGGTGTGGTGTTTCTTTTTGGAGGGAGGTGATGAAAATGTTCTAAAATTAGACTTCAGGTTGTTGTACAATTTTGTGAATATGCTATAATCCAATTGACAACTAACAAAGACACGTGGACCTCAGATCTATAACAAGAAGAAATTGAATTCTGCCAAAACCCAAATGAGCTTAGAAATGGATTCTCCTCCAGAACTTCCTAATAAGATTCTGGCCCAGCCTTGAGTTTGGCTGTGTGAGACTCTAAGCAGAGCTTAACTAGATTTCTGACTTCTGGAACTGTGAAATAATAAATGAGTGTTGTTTTAAGCTGCTACATTTGTGGTGATTTGTTATTTAAGAATAGAAAACTAATATAAGAAGGAACAAATCAAGAATGTATTCTGCTTTTTTTTAAAAAAAAGACTTTATCTTTCTTCTTCTGTACAAACTGTAGTTCAAAGTGTCTTAGTCAGCTCAGGCAACTGCTTAGTCAGTAGCTTGTTACCATAGACTGGGTGGTTCGAATAGAAATCATTTATTTTTCATGTTTCTGTAGGCTGGGAAGTCCAACATCAAGACGCTTGCAGGTCTATAGTGTGGTGAGGGACTGCTTCCTAGATTGTAGACTGCCATCTTCCTCCTGTGTCCACAGAGAAAGAAAGCTCTCTTACATCTTTTCTTATAAGGGCACTGATCCCATTCAGGAGGACTCCACCTTCATGACCTAATAATCTCCAAAGGCCCCATTTCCAAAAGCCATCGCATTAGAGGTAAGGGTTTCAACTTTTGAATGGGTGAGGGGTGGTACACAAACATGCAGTCTATAACACAAGATGATAATTAGTGGGAGAACATTCTTCTTTATAAAGTAATTCTAGGCAATAAATGCAATAGGAACGCCATAATTAGGATCTTACTGTTCTGCAACCCCAAATGAAATGATGGATCTAGACAATGATCATCAATGACTACTAAAGACATTGGGTGAAAGGTTGGATCAAACTGACAGTACCTAACCCTCTGATCTATCTTAACATCACACAAAGTGAATACAAATCTTTGTTGGTGACTGGGGTACACAGGAATGCGACTGGTCCTGATGATTTCTGAAGAGAAGGTAGGTCATCAAAAAGATTATACCCTCCCTTTTGGGATTGGTTTGGTCTAAGGTGATGAGAACTAGAACGAGATCAAGGCAGTGGTGGAGGACACAGTCCCCGCAATGATAGAATCAACACGATAGTAAAACAGAAAAGTCAAATTCAACCGATCTTTCTAGTCTGAGTGACTGAAGTCATGGGACATTATTTCTTAAAGTAAAAAATTTAGAAGATATAGCAGGTTTGGCAGAGATAATAATTAGTTCAGTGAAATGAAAATTAATCACCATATTATTAAATTAACTCAAGAACATCGTGATGGTTTCAAACAGTAAAACTGTTTTAATTAAGATTTTCTATTAAATTGTCTTTTTTGTTGAAGAATAACTTTTAAGTTTCAGTCCATCCCAGAAAGACTAGAGAATTAAATATTAAAATATTACAAAGTAATGCTGAAACAGTGAGTGAGGGGTTTTTTTTTTTTCAGTATGTTCTCAATGCTTATATGCATTGGTGTGTGATATTCTAGGTTGGCTGTTCACAGTAGTCTAAGGTGAATGCCAATAAAAACTATAATGAAGTACTTCTATCCATACTCTAGAAGGAAAAAAAAATAGAAAGAGACATAATACCAGGTGCTAGTAAGGATATGGAACATCTGGATCTCCCATACACTGCTGGTGAAAGTATGAATTGATACAACCACTTCGGATAATCATTTAGCAGTATTTACCTTAAAAAAAAATACCTATAACAGTGACTCCAATCCTAGGTATAATACCCACACATATGTTCAGAGCAGCACTTTTTATAAAAACCTCCAGCTGTTAATAACTCTACTGTCCATCAATGGTAGAATGTGATAAATAAATCCATTTAATTAATTCATACAGTGGAATACTATAGAACAATAAGAGTGATAAACTATACCTATGCATAATGAACAATTGAATTTCACAAACATAATGCTGAGTGAAAGAAGCTAGATCACAAAAAAATATGATTATATAAAGCAGGGTCATCACACTAGGTGCATGGATAGGCCACCTGTTTTTGTAATTAAAGTTTTATTGGACTGTAGTCACATTCATTTGATTGTGTATTGTCATCAGGTGCTTCAGTGCTACAACTGCAGAGTTGAGTAGTGGTGACAAAGAGCATCTGGCCTGCAAGCCTAAAATATTTATTATCTGGATTTTTAAGAAAAAGTGAACTGGTTCTTGATATAAAGTTCAAAAACAGGCAAAATTAATCTATAATGTTAGGAGTCAGGGTAATATCTAGGACTAGAAAACTGTAAATATAATTATGCGTTTTTCTTTTTCTCAAAACCACTAAAGAAAACTTTACCTTCACCACACATGTAGCAACTATTGCAAATAAGAATTTCTGGTTTTTATTCTCTACAACTGTGTATGTAATTGTGACCTCATTAAGACAGGTTTCCATGGACACAGTAGGATTGACATAGAGGTAAAACATTAGTCCAGAAAATACTGTCTGTTTAAATTTAAGACTAATTCAATGAAGGGCGATTTAAACACACACACACACACACACACACACACACACACACACACACACACACAATATCTGCCAATATCTGAAGATACCGGTTGTCACAAGTCGGGGTAGAGTGTTCTACCAGTTATCTAGTGGGTAGATGCTGTTAAACATCCTGCAATGCACAAGACAGCCTCCCATAATAAATAGTTACACAGCCACAAATATCAATTGTGCTCAGGTTGAGAGACCCTGATTTGATGAATGGCAAAACGAATTTAGTGCCTCTAGAAGTCAGATATAAAACGGTAATAATAGTAATAATAAGAATAAAGCAGTGCCACCCGATAGAACTTTCTGCAAATGATGAAAACTTTCTGTATGTGTGCTGTTCAACAGCCATTTAGCTATATGTGGATATATTGAGCACTTGATATATGGCTAGTTCAATGTAGGAACTGAATGTTTTGTTTATCTAATTTTAATAAATTTGGACCTCTTAGGACTAGAACATAGACTCAGAGATGGACTCTTTCTGTGAATTCTTGAAGTCAGTTACAAGCTGTTTGACTCTGGCAAGTTGTTTGCACTTTCATTTTCTTATATGTAAAATGAGGCTTAGAGTAGAACCAAGGTCAAAGGATTGTGTGATTATTAAGTGAGTCAGTGTGTGTAGAGCACTTATAATGACCTTGGCACGTAACAGGTGCTATATGAGCTATATAAATATTGTTATTATTCTTATTATACATTATTACTATTATTAAAATATACCACGCAAAGCTTCCTTTTCCCAGTCACTCTCCATTTCCTGCAGAAGGAAATCTAATTCTCCTAGAGTGGTACACAAAACCTTAAAAGACCTATCCCCTCCTGCTTCTCCAATATTATTTACTCCTATTTCTTGATTCCAGGTCAGATTCTTTATAGACTCAAAGAAACTTTGCTTTTTGGAACTGCAAGATGATTTTTGTATGTTTTTAATTATAAAATACTTCAAACATAAAAGGTATAAATGATAATGTATTAAATATTCATATATCACTACCATTTTTCATTATTTGCTTCAGAATATTTTTAAATTTTTGAGCATTTAAAAACTTTTTTATTATGGAAAAGTTTGAACATACACAAAAGTAGATAGAATAGTGTAATGAATCATCACCCAGCTTCAGTAATTATTAACATTTTACCAATATTACTGTTCCAGATCTTTTAAGAAAATTGAATTTGACAGAAGCAGTTAAAACTAAAAAGATATCTATTTGTCATCTATCTCTGTCTCTATTATCTATTTATCATTTATCTATCTATCTATCTATCTATCTATCCATCTATCTATCTGTTTATCTTTTAATCTGTTACTGTGGTGTACTACATTGATAGATTTTTCTGATGTGTTCTTTGCATTCCTATGGTAAATCCTACTTGGTCATAAAATATTTTCATATGTTGTTGGATTTGAGTGGCTAGTATTTTATTTAGGATTTTTACACCACTGTCCATAAATGAAACTGGTTTATAATTTACTTTTCCCATGTGATCTTTCTCCTGTTTTGGTATTAACAGTGGACAGTTCTCATACAATGAGCTGGATATTTAATATATATATTCTCTATTTCTTAGGCAAAAAGTTTTACATTGAATATGAGATCAAGCTTGTAATTGGGTTTTACAACATTTGTAAGTTCTATACTCAATGGTCACATCCTATGTATTTATTTTTATATTCTTACTTCTTTTGATTTGCACAATCTATCAGTATAAATCATAAGAGATTTGTTAAATTCTCACAATATAATTGTTAACTGTAAATTTCTTTTTGTAATTCTATCAATTTGAAATTATGTTGTTAGTTGAATAAAAGTTTAAGAAACAGTTCCATTTCTTTATTTTAAAACTTTTTGTGTTGCTTTTTTTTTGCTGTGACTTTTATAAACTGTATATAGCTGGATTTTGTTATTTTCTCAATCAGATAGTCTCCTTCATTTGTTGAGTTTATCTGTAAACATTTTTAATGATTGCTGATACAGTTGGACCAATTTTATCTTCTCACAATTTGTTTTCTGTTTACTGTCCTTTTTCTCTTCTTTTCTTGCTTCTGCTGGTTTGGGAATTATATATTGCATTTCTATGATTTTAGTGGTTACACTTGATGTTTACATCCATACTTAACTATAAACTTCCTAACAAAATTTAAAATTATTACATATTTTTATCTTCTCCTGAACATAATACAGATTTTAATCATCTTTAACTCTCTATGGAATAACATCTCCCTCCATAATATTATTATTTGTTATCTTCAGTTTCAATTTTACTTTTTTAATACAATAAATTGTTTTCAAGGTAATAGGCAACAGGTAATTAAATTTACTGCCATATTTTTGTCAATTTCTATTCTTGTTGCTATTTCTTATACCCATGCCTTCCCTCTGGGCTAACCTTTTGTTCTTGCTGCAGTATACCCTCTAATAATTCTTGTAGTGAAAGTCTGTAAATTCTTCTAGCATGTAAGTATAAAAAAGTCCTTATTTTGTGGTCATTTTTAAAATTTATTTTTCAATTACAGTTGACATACAATATTATATTAGTTTTAGTGTCACCATTTTTAAAATGATATTTTAATGGGAAATAAATGTCTAGGTTGCAGTTATTTCCCCTAAATACTTTGAAGATGTTCCCTTGTCTACTGATGTCATGAGGAATCTGCTATTAGACTAATTGTATCTTTGAAAGTAATTTTTTACTCTCTGCAATAACCTTTTATATTTTCTTTCTCATTGATTCTTTGTAATTTCACTTCAGTGTATCTAGCTATAGATTCTTTTATCCTGTTTGATATTCAGCAATTTTGATCTAAGGACTCATGTATGTCTTCAATTTTGGAAAATTATCAGCTTTTTCACCTTGAAACAGTGCTTCTCTTCCATTTCCTCAATTCTTTTACTTTAGAATTCCTGTTTTTATCCTCCATGTCTCTTAACTACCCTTTCATATTTGTTTTTAGTCTTTTTTCTCTGTGCTGTTTTAGGGGACTTCATCAGGACTACCTTTCAACAAAGTTGTCCCTTTACTATGTCTGGTCTTGAATTTAACTCATCTATTGTATTTTTAAATTTTCATTTTTTTAATTTAAAAATACATAATTGATTCTTTTTCATACTCACCTATGCTCATTTCTTTTTTTTTTCTTATTTTTATTCATAATTCCAGGTACTTGTGAATAAAAATTATTCTTCTCTTTGAACATCCTAATATATTTATTTTAAAGTCTTTGACTGTTCCATAAATTATTGTTGCCTGCAATAAATTTATTATCTGATTATTGATTTATAGTTTATCTTTCTTTGCCTTCTATTTCTGAACATGTTTTTTGCATTTTGGATATTAGGGTCTTTTGAATGCTGGGTGGGTGAGTCTCCATCTTTCCTTGTTTTCCCCATCTTCTCTGGCAACAACCAGGGAGTCAAGTATTGAGTACAAAATTGGGTTTTATGATGGCATTTATGAGGTCTTGTCAGATGGCATCCAATGGGCAACTTAATTCAGTCCCAGCGGCCCAGGCTGTATTTGTGTACTCCCTCCTTCCTAGACCTATAACTTGCTGAAAGCCATAGCCTCACCAAATTATTGGCAATAGCTTTTTCTTACCCCTTCAGCTTCCTTACCAGATGAGGAGGTTCATCCCAGCAATTGGCTTTAAGCAGAGACCCTGACAATGGTCTTCCTCTTGCCTGGGTTCTGTTTATCTCCCTTTACTCTGCACAACCACTATCTGCTTCCAGAACCAGAGCTTCCCAAACCTGAGGCTTTATGTCCCCATCATTTTCTTCCTGTGTTCAGTTTTTGTCCAAACAATTGTTTATCTTCTTTTTAAGTCCAGCTATATGTTTTTCCTTTTTTACTTTTACGTCATGTTTATTGATGTTATCTATTTGGACTAGAGAAGTTATATTATGTGCCGTCTTACCAAGATGCCAATTCCATAACTTTTCACAAGTTGTTCCTTTGTCTACGACAACCTTCCATCACTGGTCTACTTCCAAATCATCAAAACTGCTCTGAAGCCACCTCATTATAAACTCTTTCTAGATAATTACTTCTATATCATGGATACTTTTCTGCTCTTCCTTTATGTTGTAATTATTTGTTTTGATATCTGTCCTCATCAGAGAGTGAAACATGTTTCATTATTTTTTGTATCCTCCAGAATCTAGCAGATTGTCTAGCACATAGCAGATGATCAATAAAAGTTTGTTTTATTAAACTGAATGAATGGAGCAAAGATCCCAAAGAAATTCAAGAGAACTGTATTTTAAACACTTATATCCAGCCTCTTAAACAAGTTGCATTGCTTTACTACTGTATTAATATGAACTTAAATTAGAATGAAAATGAAGAAGACAGATTCAAAAAATAGTTCACGGAGAGTCAATGGAATTTGGTGACAGATATGGTAGAGGAAGAAGGTGACACTAGAATTAATTACAAGGTTTATAACTCAGGTGAGTGGGCACCCAATGATAGTGTTATCCAACACCATGAACACTGAGGAGCAAGTAGATGTGTAGGAAACATGAGTTCAATTTAAGACATGTCAAGTCTGACAAACTTCACACTTCACATCTATGCCTAAGATTAGCATAGGGGTGTCATAACACATTTGAGAAAAATCTCTGATCACAAAATTTCATCTGGAATGTAAATGGTGTAATATTTTGATAAAGTTATTGGAAATTATCTGCAACAATTTAGAAAATGTAATAAATAAAAACATCTTGTGTAAAATTGTCATTCTCCTAGAGTTTGCATAATTTCTCTTGATGAGGCATATAACTGTTGAAGCATTTGCTTAATTGATAATTTGTGCATAATTTTCTAAACTTTAGAACATAATTATCATCACTTGTGTCTGAGTTAACACTGAAATGAAACACTTTGGTGAAATGTTTTAGACACTAACAAAGTTTTAAAGACAGTAAATAAGGAAGAAAGAGAAAATTTTTGATTAACATAAGAACAGCAGGCTTCTGTCAAGCTCCATACAGTATAGCATGTCTCGGGATATAATAAAATTGGACATAATCAGAGCATTAATCTAAAGTAAAATTGAGTGTGATTTCAATGAGTTTAATCAAGATCAGAAGATTTCAGTTTTAATTCCAATTTTCATTACCCATTTGAATGTGGACAAGTCATTTCAAATCTCCACTCCTCAGTTTCCTTATCTTTCAAAAGGAACTATACTTCAAGATCCTTTCCAATTCTTCCAGTTGTTATCCAAATATCTGTCTATATGCAATCCTCTTGTTTTTTAATTTCTCATTCATTAACACCCACCTTGCTTACCTTATAGGTTTGTTGGGAGGAATAAATGAAATGATGCATATATAAGGAGTTTTGAAAAGTTAAAAATGCTTTGCAAATGTAAAATATAATAATGATATTGGCTTTTAAAATCATTCTGATGGATTTTTTTTAATTGAACAAGACTCAATTGTCTACTAGCAGAACCTTACTTCACAAATGGTCAAAATAAGGCATAAAGTGGATATATTAAAAGAATGTTAGCATTGAAAGGGACCTAAACATCATGAAAATTAAGAAACTGAGTTCCAGAGAAAGGGATACCAAAATGTCACAGAGAAACAAATAAAACCTTGTGCTCTGGTTACTATTATTGTATAACATATCACCCTAAAAGTAGAGACTTAAAACAACAACAACATGGTAACTTGTATGGTTTCTGTGGTTCAAGATCTTAGTGAAGGACTCATATGGGAGATTCTAGCTTGGAATCTTTCATTGGATTGCATTCAGATGGTGGCTGGTGCTGGAACAATTAGCTGTTCAGGACCTAGCCTTAGAAATCTCACCATGTCACTGCTGCTGTACTCTACTGGCCAAAATAGTCACAAAAGCCCACCTAGTTTCACGGGATCAGGACATGGACCCCACCTCTCAATGGGAAGAGAATCAAGATTACAGTCTAAGAGTAAATGGGATGATAAATATTGCTCAGCTCCCTTTGGAAAATACAATTCCTGCTAGTCCTGCATACCTAGCACTTAGTATAAATTTGGTTATCAAACTAAACTGAACATTAAATTATTTTTCAGTCTTATCTTCTTATAAAATTATTTTCAAGTGATTTTTTAAAAAAATTATTATCAAGTTATTGAAAGGTAATAACTTGATTATAACACCAAAGGGAGACTTAGTCCCATGCATTTGATTTTCTCCTCCCAACGTCTCTATCTTTCTTGATGGAAAGACAATTGTTTATGCTTAAAAATAAAAAAAATAGTGATAAAAATATGTTATCTAGAGCCGCTCTGTTCAATAAAGTAGTCAATAACCACCTGTGACTGTTGAGCACTTGAAATATAAGAATGAGAAATGAAAATTTTAATTTAATTTTAATTTAACTTAGCCTAATTTAAATTTAAACATTGACACTCAGTCCAGTTATTGGGAAAACTTAAGAATGTTTAGAACAACTTGGGTAGGTGAATCCACTTTTTCATTTGCAAGTTTTATGAAATCTAAATACAGATAAAATATACCTAATGAAAATTTAATGTCTGACTTGAAATGTGCTGTAAGTGTAAAATATACACTGATTTCAAATACTTGCTAAATGTGAGATATCGCAATGATTTATTACATTTATTACATGCTAAAATGATAATTTTTGGACATATTGAGTTAAATAAAATATATCATTAAAATTACTTTCATGTTTCCTTGTACCTTTTTAATGTGACTATCAAATAATTTTAAATTATGTATGTAGCTTGTGTTATATTTCTATTAGATAGCACTGATTTAGAGACAGGGAGGTAAGAAACAAAATAATCACATAAATGTAAAAATTGTTTTTCATAAGAAAACTAATAAAACGAGTTGACAATTTCAACTGCATGTGTATATCATATTGATAGAAAAATATGAAGAAATGGAAAGAAGGAAGGATCTCAGGCCATATGTCATTATAAGCATTAAAAGGTGAATTGGCACCAATGAGCCTACTAGATAAAAGGCTTTTGTTTTTTTCTGTTTCATACTTACTAAGTCCTTGGTCAAAACTTCCAACCATATGGGTTGAGACATTTCTGCCAGTGAATAAGAATAAGCAATGCAGGAGTAGTCTGAATTAGTTAAGGGCCAACCTGTGTTAACCAAAGGAAAGAAGAAAGGGAAAGGAGAGGGAGGAGAATGAGGGAAGATGGGGATAAGGGGAGAGAGACAAATGGAGAGAGAAAGGGGTGGGGGAAGAAAGGGTGAAAGAGGTACTACTATAAGGTTAACTCAGAATATAGCCCTTCCACATACTCAGAAGACTGATAGCTGCCCCGCTGGCAGCCAAGGAAGGCAGTACACAAAGAGTTTTCAGCAATGCCTACTCCCAAGGACATTTTCTGCTGCTTCAATGGACGTCATCTGCTCCTGTAACCAAGCAGCACATCTTGCTCCCAATGTCTGAGAAGGATGCTGCTCCCGCTATGAGATAACCCCTCCCTCTGCTTGTGGGCATAAAAAACTCTGCTCGCACTTGGTCAGCAATAGCCTCTTCCTGCAGCAACTGTCGGCTGCTACTGAAGCTTCCCTGCTTCATGAGTAATAAACAGCATTTCTTGCCCCTCTGATTCTTCCAGTGTTTTTCTGGAATATCCAAACCCAGGTACAAGTTACAGGCTGGGGGCTCCTGGGTTACAGGTACCATTCACAATACCTACAAAATTTATGAAATACCTAGAATTCAATATGAAGTATTTGAGTACTCTAAAAAAGTATAAACTTTATTAAAGGACATAAAAAGAGGTTGAAAACATATATGTTCTCTAAAGGAATGATTGTATAAAGACATAAATTTTCACCAAATAGATTTATAAAATTAATGTAATCCCAATCAAAAGCCCAATGAGACTATATATAAAATGTTTAAAATATACAAACCCAGTATGCCAATTCCTCAGAAAGTTAAACATAGGCTTACTGTATGACCCACCAATTCCATTTTTGGATACCGTTTAAGAAAAAAACCACAGGCCCAAAATGGCATGACTTGTGCTAAAAGCCCATGATACCAAACCTGTATTTAATATGTTTCAACCTCTCCTAGTTGAAATCTTAACCAACCAGTATGAAATTTTCTGGTCAAGCACCAATAAGGTAATCTGTCACATGGACCTTCTACATCCCCCATAGAAAGAAGAGGCAATGTGCATCATACACACGCTTCCATTCTCTTCCTTCCAAAAAAAGATGTTCCAGATATTCTGACCCAAGAATATTCCTTTTTCTTTTGTTAATAGCTTTCTTGCCCTGACCTTCCTATAAATACCTTCCATTTTGTATAACCCCTTGAAGCATCCTTCTAGTTGTTGGATGAGATGTTGCCTGATTCATGAATTGCTTAATAAAGTCAATTAGATCTTCAAGTTTACTCAGTTGAATTTTGTTTTTATAACAGTATATACCCAAAAAGAATTGAATACAGGGACTCAAACAGATACTTGCACATAATGTTCATAGCAGCATTATTCACAATAACCAAAAGGTGGAAACAACCTGAATGTCCATCAACAGATAAATGGATAAACAAAATATGATATATACATACAGTGGAAATTATTCAGCCTTAAAAGTGAAATTCTGATACATGCTACATCATGAATAAACATTGAGAACTTTATATTAAGTAAAAAAAGCAGTCACAAAAGGACAAATATTATATAATTCCACTTATATAAGCTACCTAGAATAGGCAAATTTATTGAGATAGAAAGTAGGATAGTTACCAGGGGCTGGGGTAAGGGTAATGTGGAGTTATGTAATGGGGACAGAGTTTTAGTTCAGGATGACAAAAAAGTTCTGGAGATGGACAATAGTGATTGTTGATCAACAATGTGAATTTACTTAATGCCACTGAATTATACATTTTAAAATGGTTAAATGGTAAATTTTATTGTGTACATTTTACCACAATAATAAAGTAAAAATTTTTTAAATACACAAAACCAAAGGACAAATTGTTTATGAATACACACACACATACACCAACTTTATTTATTTATCTATTTTAACAGTAAGGCATATATATATTTACTCTGTGTGTTCACCTCCCATAGTTAGATTTCTTTCTGTCAACACATATTTGACTCCATTTATCCTGTGTACCTCCCCACTGCTCCCGCCCTCTACCCTTTGGTAACCACTAGTCTATAGTCCATGCCCATGAGTCACTGTTTGTCCTGTTCATTTGTTACTTTTAGGTTTATATCCCACATATAAGTGATATCATGTGATTTTCGACTTTTTCAGTCTGGCTTATTTCGCTGAGCATGATTACCTCAAGGTCCATCCATGTTGTTGCAAATGGCAATATTTCCTCTTTTCTTATTGGCTGAGTAATACTCCATGGTATATATGTACCACTGCTTCTTTATTCAATCATCTATCATAGGACACTTCAGTTGCTTCCATGTCCTGGCCACTGTGAATAATGCTGCTATGAACATTGGTATGCAAATATCTTTTTGGATATGGGTTTTCAAGTCTTTGGAGTAAATACCCAATAGAAGGATTGCTGGATCACATGGTAGATCAATTCTTAGTTTTTTGAGGAAGCTCCATACTGTTTTCCATAGCAGCTGTACCAATTTGCAGTCCTACCAGCAGCATACACTAACTTTAAGAGGGTGGTTTATGGCCTACGTTTTACCTGAGACAATCTTAAATATTCCTTCAATATTTGACAAAAGTCTCTCTGTGCGTAAATCTCCAGTTAAAAATTTGAAATGAAACTTATCTTATTATCAATAATTACCTCTGAGTAAGGGAATAGGATTGGTAGGGGTAGCTAAAGGGAGAATTTCAAGATCGCAAGTCCAGGTTGTCACCTGTGTTTCTAACCATCTCACCATAAATTAGAGGTTCTATGAACTCCACCTCGGGTTCAATTAATTTGCTAGAGTGGCTCACAAAACTCAGAAGTATTTTACTTATTAGATTACTGGTTTGTTATAAAAAGATATGACTCAGGAATAGCCAGATGGAAGAGATGCATAAGGCAAGGTAAGGTATAGGAAAGGAGCTTCCATGCCCTCTCCAGGCCCACCACTCTCCTCAAATCTCCATGTGTTCACCAGCCTAGAAGCTCTCCAAACCCTGTCATTTTTGGTTTTTATGGAGGCTTCATTACTTAGGTATAGTTGGTTAAATCATAGGTCTTTGGTGACAGATTCAATCTACAACCTCTTGCTGCTTCTCATAGGTGGGAAGAGGCTGAAAATTCCAACCCTCTAATAATAAATAAGATTTATTTCTACTGGCAACCAGCCTCCTCCTTCTGTTACCTAGGGGCTTTCTTCAAGTCGCTTTATTAACATAAACTCTGATGTGCTTGACAAGGACTAATTATATGAAGAACAATAGACATCCATTACACCTTTGTCTCTATCATTTAGGAAATTCCAAGTGTTTTAAGAGCTCTGTGCCAAAAACAGGGAGGAAGACCATATAGATATATATATATATATTATTATCAATCACAACATGACAGTATGTGGGAAGGAGGACATTTCCTCTATTTTCAAGATTCTTTTGGCTGGTCTAATAATGAAATAGACATGAGACAGATTAGCAGAAGAAAGTGACTATATTTAAATACACACATATGTATGGGAATCTTGCATACATGAGAGAGTCAGAGACCCTACATACATGAGAGGTTCAGAGACAGGAAAATGAGGTATATATGACATTTTGAGCTAAGGATCACCTTGGGTCTTTAGAGGAGAAGATAGTCATTGTAGAACCATAAGAAGAACAGATTGTTCAATAATTAGAAGTTTGTCTACCATATAGATAGATTTTTTTAATGTTATTCTGATAATCTTTTATTATGGGAAAGGCCCCTAGTTTCAAATTCTTGTAGATAGTTAACTGAGGGCAGAAGTTTCTCTTGAATCCCAGAGTTTTGTTTGCCTTAAGCTCAAAACAATCTGCATACCACAGAGGCATATCTTGGGGTGACTCGTTCTGAACCCCTACAACAGCATGTTTGAAATTTTCCATGATAAAAAGGTTTTTTAAGGGAAAAAATAAGAAATACTGAACATATATAAAGAGAACATTTTTTAAAAATCTTGGTGTTGAGAAGTCTTTCTAAGAAAAACAGAAACCTGGAAACTTCAAAGGAAAAGATTTACAAATTAACAATATGACACTTTTTAAATTTAGATATGGCTAAAGATACTAAAAACAAAATTGAAAAAACAAGAACAAAAGATCAAGGGAAAACATGTTTAACATATATGATGGACAAAAGATTAAAATCCTATTATTTCAACATTACTATAGTTAATAAAAGACTAGAAAAAATGGACAGGGACATTAACTAGTAATTCAGAAAAGAAGATATATAAATGACCAATGCATATATAAAAATAATTCTCTATTTTTGTAATAATCAGTGAAATGAAAAATAAAAAGAACAAGGAGTTGTTATTTTTCCCCCCATTAAATTGGTGAAAATGAAAAGATTGCTATTATATGGGATTGTGGAAGGTATAGAGATGTATGTTCTCATATACCTTTGGTAGGAATATGAATTGAGACAGACTTTTTGATGAGCCATTGGGCAGTGATAATTGAGATATAAAGTACACACACCTCTTTGACCCAGAAATTTTATATCCGAGAATGTATCCTATTGAGTCATACATATGCACAAAAATATATTACAAGGATTTTCAGTGAATCGCTGTTGTAATAGTAAATATTTAAAAATGTCTGTAAGGGAGGAAAAATAATTTTCCCATTCTAGGTTCTTGACTAAGAACCTTCTGTAAGAAAAAGAGTCATAGGAGAAAAATGAACTTAAGTATATGTGCAAAGGAGCCCCACAAAGATATGAAACTCAAAGAAGTGACCAAAGCAGGAAATTTTTACACCTTTTAGACAAAGAAATGTAAACTGGTGAAGAATTGACAAGACAAAGAGGTAGCAAAATGGTAAAGCAGTAACAACATTTGTTTACATAGGCTTCTTGGCCCCAGTTCCCGTCTCCAGTGATAAGGATGCCTTCTACCCTAACTACACAGGAGATTTACTTCCTTCTTTCAGGGGGACAAAGGAGGGTCAGAGTATTCTTCTTGCATCAGCTGTTTCTCAAGTACCTTTAAATCAAAATAATCAATATGCCGAAGTGGCATATTTTGAGGTGACATATTCTAAATCTCTACACATCTAAAATATCAATCAAGGTGGTAATGGTTAAATAATATATGGTACATTCATATTATGTAATACTACACAGCCTTTAAAAAGAACAAAGTCAACATGAAAAGATCTCCAAGATATATCACCAAATGAAAAATATCATGAATGAATATGTATAATGTTCTTATATAAATACAGCACTCTTTAATTTCCCCAGCATTACATCTTAATTATTCACCCTTAAACAAATAAATCTCAGCTATGACAGCTCATCCTAGAGAATCATGGAGGATGCTTCAAAACAATTCATCTTGGAGCATGCTGCACATTGAATTGCCCATGTGAGGAGCTTCTCTCTCAGAAGTCAATGCTTGAAAATTGAAGTCTACCAGAAAGACTTCTGACTTGAAGTATTTTTGTTTTCTCTGGATACACCATCTTACTCCATATGTCTTTCTTGCCCAGTATTCCCACAGGCCTATTTACATAGTATATTATTTCTTCTGAAAGATGACTGTCTTATCTTTTTGTGATATTTGAGCCATTTCAGGTGTATTACAAGGCCTATGTTTTACCTTTGTTCATCTTATAAATATTTCCTCTAATTTTGGTAAAAATGTGTGCATTTGTGTGTGTAAATGCCCAGTAAAGGATCTGAAAGGAAACTCATCATATTATTCTCAGCATTTACTTCTGAGTAAAGGGATAGGGTTGGTGGGTGAGTGAAAGGGGAATTTTACTTTTTACTTTATAGACTTTAATATTATTAAAATAAGTATGCCCTTATTTAAATGAAATATAACAGATATATTATTTTATAATACATTTATAATTTCGAGACAATTTAAATCAACCAAATGACTTTCCTGAGGTTTTCAGTAAGATCTGGACTCCACTACTTACAACCTCAGGTAAGAGACAGTACATTTTTGTGTATATCCTTCTTTGTTTTTTTTTTTCTATTCGTGAATCTACATATATAAAGATATTACTTTGTTTTATAAATTGATATCAAACTTTTATAGTATTTTTATTAATGAAATAGTATGAAATTTCTCCATGTCAGTAAATGTTCTCTCCATTATCACTTTAAGAGCTGCATTATATTTTACCTTATTGAGGTTTCATAATCTAGTTAAACAAGCCCTTATTGCTAGAATAGGTTTTTCTCCAGTTTTTTACATTGTAAATAATAGTTACAATGAACATATTGGCAAACAAATCTCTGCACACATTTGTGAGGATTTCCTTAGAATAAATAAATAAATTACCACCAGAGAATTGCTAGTTGAAAGCAATTTCAACTTCAACCCATTCATTTTTATTATGAAATATTTTGAGCAATCCTAAAGTCTGCTAGATATGATAATAAATATCTATGTACCCAATATCTAGTTTGTCAGACCTTAATGTTTTGCCATGTGCACTTCAGATATATTTTCTTAGCAAACTAAAATATTAAGACATGTTTGAAACACCCTATCTAGCCCTCCAGATCCCATTCTTTCCCAGGAGGAATCACTATCCTCAATTTGGTGTTTCTGAGTCCTACATGGATTTTTAACCTCTACAATATATATATGTATGTATGTATATGTATACGTATGTATAGGTCTATGCATGCATAAACAACATATGGTACTGTTCTACTTGTGTTTAATCTTCATGCTGCATGTTTTCTCATGCAGCTTGTTCTTTTTGTATAACATTATACTTTTGAGGCTTATCCAGGTTTACACATGTAGTTCTAGCCCATTTGTTTTCAAAGTTGTTTATATAGTATTCATTATATGTCATCAAATTTTCATTGTCTTCTTGGTAGACATTTCTATTGTCTCCACTTTTTTCACTATTATAAGCAACATTGCAATAAATATTCTTGTAAATATCTTCTTGTACACACGAGCAAGTGTTTTCCCTTGGGGTGGAATTGCTGGGGGATAGGGTCTGTGCATAGTCAAATTGGTTTCCACATTGGTCATAGCACCTTACCCTGCCACCATCGTCGCTGTGAATTTTCATTTCTCTGCAGTTTCACCATTACCTGGTTTGGCCAGCTCCAACCCTGGCAATGGAGGAAAGTAAGTACCCATTTCTCTGATTTCTGTCACCATTGACTATTATTAGTTTTTCATCTTTACTTATTTTATAAGCAAAAAAAAAGAAGGTTGATGATGTTTAAATACATTTTGATTTTTTTCTCATTATAAAAGTAACAAATTATTTTAGAAAATTTGAAAAATATAGACAAATAAAAAAAATAGTCCCCTTTGATTCCACCACTCAAGTATAATACTAAATAATATCTGATATTTATTGAATTCTTACTATACCTAGAACTGCTTTAGATACCTGAAACTTGTACAAATAGGATTTGTAAATAAGTTTTTAATATATATGATATGTATACATAAATATGATGAATATATACATATGTATATATTTCACCTTTACAAAAAAGTGCCTACTTTTTATAAACTATTTTTTTTCACCTAACAAATAAGTCACAATCATTTTCTCATATTATCTGTAGTCTGAATTAGAGGGTATTATTTAAGACTTCCACAATGTTCAGAAACCAAGGACCAGACTGAGCCCAGCAATGAGTCATAGAGAGCTGGCTGTATGTAGTGGTGCAACTGACTCAGCCCCACATGGAAATGCAATGAACATAATAAACTCTCTGCAGATGAGTAATCAGGGAAGCCAACTCCCACCTCTGCCTTAGGGCCTTGTGCTGGGGACCACCCATTCTATCAGACAACATAGCATGCAACTCTTAGCTACTAGCTCTTGGGTATCCTCATCCCATGCTCCTTTAGGTTTTCTCACCACCACCGACCTTCAATGAAAGCAAATCACCTATGTCATCAGCCTCTTGCTTTCACTGTCCACTCTCAAAAACACCAAACTCTCCAGGCACTGATCCATAGGAACTTTGATTCTCTTACATGGTCTGGCCCATGTGTACACTTGAGGAAATGAACTATATTTGGATTTGACCCAGCTTGTATGTCAGAAAAGAGTCTGCAATAGATGAATCTTTGGTCACCTAGACTATTGCAATAGCTCTCACTTCCTCAAGTGTTGCCTTTCTCCCCACCACACTACCCCCTCCACAAATTCATCCATGTAGCTGTAAGTGAACTTCCTAAAAATCAGTTCTGATTATGCCATTTCCACGCATAAAATACTCCAGTGTGCCACCATGATTTACAGGATCAGGCCTGAGTGACTGCTGCAAGGCCCTCTAGGATCTCTGCTGCTGGCTCCTCTAGCCACTCCACCTGTCACATTTCTGCTTCACTTTGTCTGTTCTAGTAATTCTGAGTTATTGTTCTCTGCCCTCCTGACACCGTTCCACACATTTGTGCCTTCTTATATACTTCCTTGTATACTCCTTATATACTCCCTTTCTTATCTGCCTGGAGAACTATTCATCCTTCAAAATCCCAATCCAAGGATAATCCCACAAACTCGAAGTACTACCCTACACATTTCTTATTAGTTAAAAGAGGCAAAATTACCTTTACAATGTAGAAACCCAGCTAATGTCAACTTAACAAGGTGGTCAAAATTATCACTGTCAATAATAGGACAAACAGGTATCATATGCCCCCAATACAATGTACTAGGAATGACACATTCTGGTAGTATTCTTGCCAAAAATATTTCACCTGAATCTAATACCAAAGGAACACTCAAACACATCTAAATTGAAAGATTTTCTGCAATACTGGCCTCAACTCTTCAAAAATGTAGATGTCAGGAAGACTAAAACAAAACAAAAGGCTCAGAAACCATTCCAAATTAAAAGATGCAAAAGAAGCATGACAACTAAATGCAATGTGTGATTCTTAATTCCATCCTGGATCAAAGAGGGGTAGGGTGCAGAAAGCAGCTACAGATAATAGTATTGGGAGGATTGTTGAGTTTTGAATATGGATTATATATTAGATAATAATGTTGGGTCAATATTAAAATTCCTGAGTATGGTCATTTTATTGTGGTGACATAGGAGAATGTACTGTATTTGTCCTTAAGAGATACGTACCAAAGGGCTAAGGTGTTGCTGTATCTGCAGCTAACAAGCAGTGATTTAGCAAAAAGAAACAAGCAAACAAATAAATATGTTGTTTGTATATCTAAATAGAGATAAAAAGGGAATGTGGTGGTGAAGTGTTAACCATAGAGGAATTATAGGTGAAGGGTGGACAAGTGTTCATTGTTCTGTTCTTGCAGCTTTTCTGTAGGTCTGAAATTTTTCAAACAAAAATTTGAATACAATGAACAATAAATAATAAAACAAACAAAACAAACAAAAAGCTTTGTTCCAGGTCGTATTTCCTCTGAAGCCTTTCATGGCATCCCCCTAATGCTCCCAGTCCTCAAACACACACACACATAAAACAATGAATCACCCTCTCTTCTGGACTCTTTCCTGATTATCTATCTCTCTGATCAAACTGTAAGCTCTTTGATATCTGGGCTTGTGTGTTGTGTTGAATCTATACAATGCTAGAAGTGTACCTGACACAGACTGTATGCTCAGTGGAAGCTTTCAAAAAATCAATCAAGCTGAGTCTTGAGGGTTGGATAAGATTCAGTAAGCAGACAGGAACAAGAAAGATTTCTCAAGAGAAAGGAATGGTGTGAGAAAGGTAAGGAAGCAGGAATGTATATTTTGTATCTACCAAGAATATTTGATTTGTTTGGTCAGAACTGAAGATTTATATAGGTGAAAATGCCTAACATACAATAGATTCTTAATAAAAATTTGGTGAATCGATGAATAAATGAGTTTTGAAAAGCAGACTTAGATCAGATTGGAAAGGGCTTTGACTACAGAAATGGGAAATCTGAACATCATCTAGTTATTGACATCAGGGTCTTTTCCCAGAGGCAGGAAGAGATGTGTTCTTGGGCAAGTCCCTTATACATCTTCTTCTCTAAATAATAAGAAAAAGTAAAGACAGGTGGGAATCTGAAAGTGACCTGTTTCCAAACTCAGGAGGAAGAAAGGTCAAATTGTCTACTTAGGAAAAGCCCCATTGTGGAGTTTTACGACATTCAACATCCCTCAGATGAAAGCGTATCACAAAAAAATGGCTGAAAGAATAAACACATACATCTATTTAATATAAGTCATGCTTGTCTTTGAGAATAGTCGGTGAAATTGTTTTGGTTAATCTTACTACATTTTTAAAGTTTAAGAAGTGTATACTTATAACTAGACCTAACACTCTTTTAGATATTCCACATTAGACCACAGATTACAAAGTTCCTCGTGATGCCATATCTCAAATATTGGACTAAACCTTTTAAAATAATTTTAGCCCAATTGAACTCTCCCCAATAGACAATTTTCTATACAATTATATAGTATTTGTGTTTTGTTTTCTCCCAGATAGATTTGTGGGGACTGGCAGTTTAAGTAATGCAAAAATAATCTGATTATGACAACTGAGAAAATGAAAAACGTGTTGTCTTTTCAGGTTATCATTTCCTTGATCATTCATAAACAGGCTGGAAGCTATTTACTCCTTGCTCATAGTCATAGTACACCTTTGCACACAACCCAAAATGATGAGAAGTGAGTGTGGAGTAACACAGCTATTAGCTGCTCTGTGAAAAAATTTGTTTTAGGTTATAATTCTTTTGAATCTTCAAATTCTACAAAAATCTTAGCTGAGAGGAAATGCAAATCTTGGTTAACTTTTAAAAATCTGTTTTTAGCCCAATTATGATGTAGCATTGACTTGTTCCAGAATTTTTATTATTAGGAAGAGACCTTTAGTAGTGGTCAAAATGACTTGTAGTTTTCACAGCATGTGGGCATTCTTTTTCAGGAAAGTAGACAAGATAATTTGAACTGTTGTTTCAGGAAGTAAAGTAGAATCAAGTGATAAATCATTTGGGCCATATACACAAATGGACTGTGCCACAGCTAAATTAGTCACAATTGTCCACCACAGGCCAACTCACCATAGATAAAGGGCTGTATACATCAGTTAGCAATGTTCCCTTAAAACCAGTCCTGATATGTTTGTAAGAAGGAGCATAATTCTATGGCTACAATCAACAAAGGAGTATCAGGCAGACCCACCAAACCCAGCCAAACCCATATTTCACTGCAAGTTTGTGAAGATTAGCATATCTCATGAGCCAAATGCTGTTCCCCAACTTAAAATATGATACTGCTACTTTGTAGAAAAAGTGTAAATCCTGTTCCACACCACCAATAAAATAGATGCATTTACAAATATTGTGTTTGTATATCTAAATAGAAAGAAAGAAGGAATGTGGTCCAATAATTGAAACATAAAATAGGTATTCGATAACAGAACATTTTAAAACATCAAGACATAAAAAATAGGGCTTGGAAAAATAAACAACTGTGAAGAAACAAAAAAGAAAAGAGATCTGAGGTTTCTCTAAAGGCCTGGCTGGGAGGCCAAATCCTCCTTGTGGCAAGCTGCCATTGCCATGGAAACCAGTGGGCTGGGCAGTAGGGGATTGTGACAGTGGGGGTGAGAGAGAGAAGTGGTGACCAGTGACTTGTCTACTGTCCCTCAGACCTACTCCAGAGGCTTTGCAGTGTGGCCACCTCCTGAACACACCAGCACCAGCGGGAGTGGTGACCCGAAACTGGCCCAGAGAGACCCGCTGTCCCACTGCCTTGATGACAACACGCCCAGGTCCCCTCTCAGCTGCGGCTGTCGGGCAGCCCTTCTTGATCCATGGCCTCTCCCAGATAACCAGCAGCTTATACATAAGTAATGGGTGGGGGCCAACAACAAACTCATGCTATCTAGTAATCGCATCACTACTGTCATCAATGTCTCAGTGGAGGTTATCAATACATTCTATGAGGGCATACAATACCTAAAGGTACCGGTAGCCGACTCTCCCAGCTCGCGCATTTATGATTTTTTTGACCCCGTCGCTGATCATATCCGCAGCGTGGAAATGAAGCAGGGCCGCACGCTGTTGCACTGCGCCGCAGGCGTGAGCCGCTCCGCCGCCCTCTGCATTGCCTTCCTCATGAAGTACCGCTCCATGTCGCTGCTGGACGCCCACACATGGACCAAATCGTGCCGCCCCATCATCCGGCCCAACAATGGCTTTTGGGAACAGCTTATTCGCTATGAATTCAAATTATTTAGCAAGAACACCGTGCATATGATCAATTCTCCAGCGGGTATGATCCCAGACATCTACGAAAAAGAGGTCCACTCGATGATGTCTGTGTGAGCCGCGTCGGGCAACCCCCAACATCTGCTACCTATCCCGAGCATGCTACCAACACTGAATATGACACTGAACTTTGTTCAGTGAAGAAAAATACCCTTTGGAAGGGCAAGCAAAAAGGGAGGGCTGTTGGGGTTTTAGCTTAGTAGGCCTAATTTTTAAAGAATAAAATTCATTCAATATAAGATGCTGATAGTTTCTTATCTTGTGCGTGGATGCTCATGGCTGCTGGGGCCTGGCCAGAGAGGAGGATGGGGAAGGTGGTGCAGGGCTCAGATGGACCTGTATCAGGGCCCTGATAGATGCTGACTAACCCAGGAGTGAGTGCCCCAGAATCCCACCTGGTTCCTCCTACCCCAAGGCCAGAGCCCTAGACATCATGGCATTCCCTGCATTTCTCACTGTAAGTGCCACTTACTGGATAGGTGGTTTTCATGGGGTGCTCTGGGAGCCCTGGCAGCCCTGAGGGAGTCTCAGGCCACCCCTGTCCTTACTTTCAACCACAGTGGCCCAACTCTGGTTTTCTAGATTGGATTTACACGAAAAATAGTTTTCAAAGCAGCCATTCCACTATATAAAGTTTAAAAGTATTTTTTCAAGTGCTGTACTAGATGGCAAGGTCTCAAGTTGCCCTTGGCAACTCTTACCAGTCTGTGTGAAAAGGGACATTAATTCCCTTCTCCAGGGTGAGTGCTGAAAGAGAACAGGCTTGACACCAAACCTCAGGAGTTTCCCTCATGGACTTTGGCTTTGAAGGCTGGAGCAGCTGGCCAGGACACACTGTCACTTCTCACACCCCCTCCCATTGTGATCTGGGGCCGCTCAGAGCCTCTGTTTCCTTACCTGTCAAAGCAGTGATAGTCCATCTCTCACAAGGTGGTTGCAAGGTTTAGATTCCTTAGCATGAGACCTAGTACATGATTGTTCCATGCCTAGAATAAAGGGCAGCTCTTGCTATTAATGATACTCATTGGTCTTGCTGAGTGGGGGTCAGCACATTCATCCTCACAAGGGCATTTTCCCCATCTATGCACAGCCCTTTGTTGTCTATAAAGTGCTCTTCCAAAAACTCATTCTGTCTGTAAAAACAAATGGCTTAAGTTTCTTTCAGAGTCTACCTTTTCAGAGTTCCCATTGTGTCATTGTGTTTAATCCATGTGCAAGTAAGAATTGAAAAGCACAATTCCAGCCTCCCTCTCCCACCCTACCACCAAAGGCCTTGTCTAGAATTGCTGACCATTAAGAGCCAGCACCCAATGACCCATCAGGATATATAGGGGAATTTGCCAGGGGGACAAGTGAGTGGGCCTCAGAAGTAGGCCTTAGAATCCAGGATTGTTCAAACTGCCCAGATTCCTGGTTCAGGCTGGGGAGTAGGTGTTCTAATCTAGAGGATTTTAGACAAATATATATATATATATATATATATATATATATATATATATATATATATATATTACAAGAGCACAAATATTTCAAATATATATATATACATTACAAGAGCACAACTATTTCAGTTGATGCAGACCTGTGGGTCCATAGCTCAGTGGAGTCTGAATGCCCTTTCTTTCCAAACCCACCCCACCCCCACTTCTACAAAAGAAGTGCCCAGGGATGCAGTTTGGAAGGTGGGGGAGCAGGGTGGGAGTGGGCTATGAAAACCACTTCTCTAGACAGATCACTTCCTTTTACAGATGGAAGAACAGGCTTATAGAACACAAGGGCTGGTGTGACAGAATCCCCACAAAGCAGCCTTTCTGGCAGAAATCCAGATGGAAATTTTAAAGTATTTTTTAAAAGAAATTTGGGGATATGTATGTGTGTGTGCTTTCTTTTTTTGTTTTTAATACATGAATTAACAGACCATAGAATTAACTCTCTTTGTACATACAATTCTATAAGTGTTAACACATGCATAGATTCGTGTAACCACTGCCACAATTAGGACACAGAGCAATTATGTGACTCCAAAAATTTCCCTCATGCTTACTCTTTGTCATCAAACTCTAGCTCCATATCAATCCTGGCCAAAAGCTGGTCTGTTCCTTGTTCCTATGGACCTGTCTTTAACAGAGTGCCACAAAAATGGAATCATACAAGATGTAACCTTTTTTCATGCCTATAGTCAGTTTTTTCACAGAGTGTAAATCTTTTATTTTTTCTTTTCAGTCGTAAAAACTGAAATATAGAATAAGGACATTCAACTTTTATTGTCAAATATATTGTGTATATTTTCATGTTTATTATGTGCCATTTGTTTATGGCCCTTGTTTGAGATTCAAAAGTTTTACTTTGTAAGTAGTTAAATCTATGAGTCTTTCACTGAATGGTTTTTGCTTCTGAATAATACTTTAAAGGTTTTCTCCATTGAATAATCATAAAGATGTTAACTATTATTTTCTCTTAAGTTAATTTTTTCACATTTAAACTTTTCCTCCAATTTTTCAATTTGAAAATTGTCAAGCATCCAGAAAGTTAAAAGAATATAGCACAATGAGCACTCATATTGGCTCCACTTAGGTTAATCAGTTGTTGGCCTTTTGTCATATTTACTTTCTCTCTTTTAATATAATATTTTTTCTCACGCATTTGGAAGTAAGTTGTAGATACCATGTCACTTCACCCTTGAATATTTCAAAATGCATCACTTAAGAATAAGGACATTCTCCTACACACAATATCATTCTCAAATCTCAGCCAATTAAGTAATAAAAATTCCCTCATATTCAGTTCATATTTAAAATTTCCCACTTAAGCTTGAAATGTCTTTTATAGTTATTTTCTTCTCCAAACAGGGTCTAATCAAGGTCACACACTGTATTTCATTATTGTATTTCTTTTAATCTAGAATAATGCCTCTTTGCTCTCCCCACCCCCCCGCCAGCCCGACATTGTGTTTTTGATGTGTTTAGAACAATTTTGTGGTATAATGTCCAGCACTCTGGATTTGTCCAATTGTTTTCTCATGCTACTTTTTTTTTTTACTTGTTCCTTTATCACCTGCATTTTCTTTAAATTGGAAGTTTGGCCTAGAAGTTTGAATAGATTTGGATTAAATTTTTTTTGCTAGAATACTTCAAAAGTGATGTCATGTCATATTCCATCAGGAGGCACAAATGTCTCTTCATTCCCTTAGCAGTTATGCTAAGTTTGATCACTTAGTTAAGGTGATCACCAGATACTGGATTTTAAAACCTTAACTTCTGGAGTGTGTGTCTGGGTGTGTGTGTGATACTTTTGCACCATTGAATATCCTGTTTCTTGCTTCCATCCAAAGGAATTAGCAGTCATTAATGACCCATGTTTCAAGCAATTATTACATTGTAGGACATGTAGCTCTTAAATCTATCCCGAATTAACTTTGGTATATAGTATAAATTGGAGTTATTTAATTTTTAAGTATAATTTTTAATTTTTAAAAATAATTTTGAGATGTTGCAAAACCACTCTAAATGTTTGTGTCTGCTTTTGTTCCTTCTGGTTTATTACAGTGTTTCTTTTCCAGTGCTGGTATAATATTCTTTAAAATTTGTGCTGCTTCATTTCATGGAAACATTTGTTAGAGCAATGACATCCTCCTCCCTCCTGTAGTTATGCTTCTTTTTCAGTGCTTTTGTTGTTATTGTTAGATTCTTTCTTTCTTTCTTTCTTCTTCTTTCTTTCTTTCTTTCTTTCTTTCTTTTCTTTCTCTTCCTTCCTTCCTTCCTTCCTTCCTTCCTTCCTTCCTTCCTTTCTTCTTTCTTTCTTTTTCTGAATGAATCATTTTAATAGTCATCATGAGTTTTTAAAAAATTCTCATTAAAATTTAATTGGAATTACTATTTTCTTGTGTACTAGTCAAGGCCGAATGGAGAAAACAAAAAACCATGATAGTTATTTTATCTAATATAAAATCTAATATAAATTGTTTAACCAGGTATTGGAGGACTGAAAAAGCAAAAGTAAAATACACATTATATATGTTTATATACAAACATTTAAATAAAAGATCATCTACCCAGAATGTCTGAAACTTGATCAGGGAAGTATTAACCATATTTCTGAAGCTTGTATAACTTAATTCCAAAGGCTCATAATGTTAGAAAATTGTAATTGAACGCACTAAAACACACACACTCATCCAATTCTTTACAGTTCAAATTTTAAAACAATTTTTACCTGCTAAAACATTTAGCATCCTATCTGTTGTTACCAATGAGACATCTGTGACATCACGTGATCATCCATGCTGATCTACACTGTTCTAATAAAGAGGTAAAGGTATCTAATAAGAGGATACATCTACCTGGGGATACTTGAGAACTCACCTCCAGCTACCTGAGTGTCTCTTTCCCGTATACTTTCACTATTCCCCTATTAATGAGATATAGGCAGGTGGGGAGGTGGCTTTTTGATCACCTTGTGGGAAATGCCTGATAAGGAAAGAGGAGGCAGTGAAAATATTAATTTTATAGCAAATTCTTAGTGCTTGGGCTAGACTCCCTGCCAAGTTCTCTCCATCTGGGGGGATGGATCGATGTCTCAGTCACATAGCTATGTTCAGAAAGCATATTTAACAAGACTGTCTGAAATAGGACTCAACAGTGTTAGAATCTGGACTTAGGATTGGCCTCCTTCTTCATTAGTCTCTCTCTGGTGAAGGAATAAAAAATGAGCATGGGACTTGACCAAGTTAGAAGGCCTCTGTGATAAATTTGATTGAACTCCAGAGGCTCCAAGTTCAGGCAGGACTGGGGCCTGTGCTGAGGACAGTGAGAGTTTGCAGTAATTTTTAGCTTTATTACACAAATGGTCAAAGAAATGTGGCCTGTATAATTTTTGCTTTACAGAATTGAGATGTTCTCATTAGCTGTCTCTTAAACAGTGAAAATGTATTATATATTGGTAGGATTCTAAGTTTATATATTTTTTATTTTATGTTTTATCATATTTTACTATTTAAAAACATTTAATGTTTGCATAGGTAATATACTTGTGACTAGCATTCAAATGGTACATAAGAGTATATAGAGTGGAAAGTCTCCTTACCTCTGTCCTCTGGCCAATCAGTTTCCCTCCTCGAAGGCAGCCAATATTATTAGTTTCTCCTGTATCCTTCTAAGATATTATTTTTTGCATCTATGAGGAATTTCATATGATTTTTTCCTTCATTTTTCAATAAGTAGGAGCATACTTTATGCACTGTTCTCTACCTTGTTGTTGTTTTTTTTTTAAAAAAAATACATGTTACAGATCATGTTAAGTCAGTAAAAGAGAACATTTCCATTCATTTTTTACAACTGCATAGTATTCCATTATGTGGAAATATTATAATTTATTTAACGTGCCCCTTATTGATGGGCATTTAGGTTGTTGCCAGAATTTTGCTATTACAAATGATACTGCAGTAAATAAACTTGTAGTTAAATTTATGTACATAAATTATTTTATTTATGTGCAAAAATATCCATAGGGTATTATTAGAAATGGAAATAGTGGGTCTGTGTTCCAGAAAACCTAGTCTGCCAACTGCATGTCTCCTTTACTACTCACACAACTACTACATTAACTTTACTTCTGACACCAAATGTGAGGAGGTTTTTCTCCACACCCAGCAATTCTCTCCAACACCAGCTGGGTATTCTACAATTTAATTCAGTTCTGATACTAGCTTCCTGGAGATATTGTCAGACCCCACAAATTAAGGGTTCAGTTCTATAAGACTTTTCCACCCTGCTTCTGATGCCAATTGCAGGTAGTAAGTCCCCAGGTTACCCATAACTTCTGTCCAATTTGGCTATGAATCGCAGGTTCCCATGACCCCCTCCTCAGGTTTGATTAATTTGCAAGGGCATTTGAAAAAATTCAGGAAAACATGATTACCAGTTTATTGAAGGAAATGATAAAGAATACAGATGAACAACTAGGTGAAGAGACACATAATGTGAAGTCTGGGAGAGTCCCGAGTGTAGGAGCTTCTGTCCCCGTAGTTGGAGTGTGTCACCCTTCTGATGTGAATGTATCACCCACCTAGAAGCTCCCTGAATCCTGAGCTATTGGGACTTCATGGAAGCTTCCTCACATAGGCATGATCAATTATTAACTCCTTTCTAGGCCCCCTCCCCTCTCTGGAGAAGTAGGGCATGAGGGTGGGGCTGAAAATTCCAAGCTCCTAATCATGGCTTGGTCTTTCTGGCAAGAACCATCCAGGAGCCTACCCAGAGTCATCTCATTAGAACAAAAGATGCTCCTAGTGCTCTTATTACTTTGGAATTTACAAGGGTTTCAAGAGTCCTGTGTCAGGGACAGGTCAAAGAAAAATGTTAGAACAAGAAATGCTCCTGACTCTTATCACTTAGGAAATTACAAGGGTTTTAGGAGTTCTGTGCCAGACACCAGGGGCAGAGACCAATAGTATATACATTTTCTATTACTTCACAGGGTTTAATTTCATAATTTGAAATTTTGATAAACATTACCAAATGAATTCCTATAGATGTTATCGACACCTAGCAGCAACATCAGAAAGCGCCTGTTTTCCCACAAACTCAGCGGCACTGCATATTAACACACTTCCTTCCTTATCTTTGCCATTCTGACTAGTGAAAAAATGGTATCTCCACTTACTTTTAATTTGCATGTCTCTCATTATAACTAAGTACTAGCATCTTTTATTCTCTTAAAACCCATTCGTATTTTCCTTTCTGTGAACTGGCTGCTCATATCAATTTTTATTAGATTGCTAGTTTTTTCTTACTGATTTGTAACATCTCTTAGATAAATGAGACATTTGTCTATGATTAGAATTTCAAATATTTTCTTCAATTCATTTGTCTTTTGACTTTGTTTAGAATGAATTTGCCAGGCAGAGATTATTTTTATTTAGTCAGATTTTTTTATGGCTTTTGGGTTTTGTGTCATTCTCGGAAAGGCTTTCCACACTATTATATTCACATAGTTTCTTATTGTACATGATATATTATATATATTCTTAGTAGTATTCATATTTCTAATATTTATATTTATTTTTAGTCTGTTTGATATGCCCAAGACTAAAATGTATATTAGTCTTATATTGCTATTATCTTCTTGTTAATTTCTCCTTATATTTCTGTGATGGTTAATTTAACGTGTCAAGTTGGCTAGGCTACATTGTCCATTTATTTGGTCAGACACAAGTCTAGACGTTGTTGTGAAGGTATTTGTGGATGTGATTAACGTTTATTAGTCAGTTGCCTCTAAGTAAAACAGATTACCCTCCATTATGTGGGTAGGCCTCCTCCAATCTGTTGATGGCCTTAAGAACAAAGGCTGAGGTTTCCCGAAGAAGAAGCAATTTTTCCTTAGGACTTCAACGCAGACAGCCTGAGTTTTTAGGTTGCTGGCCTGCCCTGAAGATCTCAGACTCAAGACTGCAACATCAACTCTTATCTGAATTTCTAGCCTGTTTGCCCGCTCTACAGATCTACAGATTTCGGACTTGATAGCCCCCACAATGATAAGAGCCAATTCCTTCCAATAAATCTCTCTCTCTTTCTGTCTCTTTCTAAATATGTACAGGCATATTTCATTTTATTGTGCTTCACTTCATTGCGCTTTACAGGTGTTGCATTTTTTTACAAATTCAAAGCTAGACCCTCCACCAGCAAAAAGATTATGACTCACTTTATTGCAATACTTGCTTTATCATGGTGGTCTAGAACCCACAATATCTCCGAGGTATGTGCATGTGTGTGTGCACGCACACACACACATATCCAGATTATATGGTATTTGTTATGTTTCTCTGGATAACCTTAATACAATTTCTAATATTTTTTCTTTATATATTTTGATGGTACAATAAAATATAAAATTAACTCTCTTTGTCTGATTTTTTGTCTTGATGCTCTAATATTGCCAACTCCTCCCCCACCTTTTTTTTGGTCTGCATTTGTCTAATATGTTTTTTGTCTCTTTTTTGCTTCATAATATATTATTCCATTTTTTAATGGTATATCCCCTGTAACTAGATTATATGTAAATTTCTTTTACTTAATCAAGTCTGTTAATAGGAGATTTACATTTTAAAAATCTGAAATCTTTAGTTTTACACCATTTTGTTCTGTGACTTATTAATTAGTATTTCTCTGCTGGTTTCTTTATTTTCAGTTTGGTTTTAATCTCCATTGTTTTAGAACACATTTTATTCTATTGGTTGAAAGCAGCTACCTGGAAGAAGGGGAAACTTGTACTTTTCACTACACTTTTCTATTTCCTGAATTGATACAGTAAATATATTACCCAGTATAGACCTTTAGGGTTTTCAAAAGCTTTCTTTATTTTAATTTAATTGATGGGTCCAGAGTGAAATAGCATATTTTGAATTTCATTTTTGAGATACAGAATTTAGCATACTTTATCTTTACCTCATTCCTCATTCTAACCCATGAAGATCTTAACATGGGTATTAGATTTGTATAGTTTTATTACTATTTTTAAAATTCAGAACCTAGTTTGAGTTAAGAAATTTGAGATTTAGTTCCTGGTTGGTTGAAAAAATATTGCGAACCAATTTTTTTCAAGAATTGATATATTTTATGATCTCTTAAATAGCAGACAGTGCTTTTCTGACATCTTTGCACCTGAAAGACAACTGGCATGTATATTATATTTTGGGGTCATAAGTTTTTCTTTCTATAATTCTAGATATGAGAAGTCAGGCAGACCGACGTATGTTTTTCATCTGGATAATCTGATTTCATTTCTTTATCTGAACAATTATAGACATGTAAATATTGTAGCTTAAAACTTTTGTCATCGTGTGTCCAGCTCTGGGTCCCCTTTTATTGACTTTGCCTAGGGCATAGTGAGCTCTTCAATCAATGTACACTGCTCTTCAATAGAAGAGAATTTCTGTTTTATTTTTATTATATCCCTTCCATTTGCCTTTGTTCCTCTTTTAGAAACACAAATTATCCATATGTTGGTTCTCTATTTTCTCCACTCTTACTCCACGGCTATTATCTTCTCTCTCATTGTTTCCATCTTGACCTTTTTACATTCCATTAAATTTCTTAGCATCAGCTTTGACACCAAGTTCAATTTTCCGCCAGATAAATTTTCCTCTCCACTGTCTCCAACGTGTACTTTAATTCTGTTTCTGCTTGCTTTTTTTAAAAGAGTACTTTCTCATTTTCCTTACTGTCCATCTCTCTTTTCATCTCATCCTGTTGGATTTTCATCTCAGTACCACCTCTTCATTCCTTCTGCTGTGTGTGTGTGTGTGTGTGTGTGTGTGTGTGTTTTACAGAAGGTTTAAGGATGTCAACAGGTTTCTAACATTTTCTCCTGGATCCTGGTGAAGAAGAGTTCTCGTGTTCTCTGATTCTTCTGAGTTTTCTAGATGCTGTGCTGTTCCCTAGCTCTGTGTTGATTATTCTCTTTACCCTCAAACAGGATTTCTGTGGGCTCAATGTCTGTCTACAGGTGATTGAATCCATTACCCTTGAACCCACCATCTGTCTATAGAAATAGTGGCAGAATCTTCACCTTGAGTCCGTAGCTGGAGTGCACGCTAATGTCCATACAGTCTGACTTCACCTTTTGTACCTCTTCTTTACTAATGTGATACATAGCACAGTACAGTTTCCAGCACAGACTTCTTTCAGGGACATTTAAGAAGCGCTGGACTTTGCTTAAAGTTTTGGGCAGGCCCAGCTACATAATTTGTAGGAAAGTTGCATAGAAAATGAGAATGTGGAGCCTCTTGTTTAAAAAGTAAGAATTTCAAGATGGTGACAGCAGAGCATTATATCAAGCATGAGGCTGTTATTGTGGAGCCCTTATTGTGCAATTGCATAGGTCGCATTCCCATGAAGCCAGCTATGGTTATGGGGATTGTAATCTTTAAATCTAAGTCTCTTCCCTTATCCTCCCAATCTCTCTCTTATTTCCTGCCCACTTGTTTTACTTATCTACCTTGATAAATAGGAAACAGAGGGGTCTTGGGGATATGGAGTGGAGGTGGGAGTAGAGATCAATAGTCTAGTGAGCAGCCTTCAAGGGTAGAGAAACTGCCACCTCTTCTTGGTTTAGGTACCAATCTGGGAGTTGTGAGACAGAAGCAGGTCATCAGGGCGTAGGGTATGGGCCTTAAATAAGTGGCTTCCTACCTTATTCAGTCAGTGGCTTCGAGAAAATGAAGTCGAGGTAAACTATGACTGGAATCTTCTTGATCTACCCATTTAGGATCATCTACCTCATAATTAACATTAATTTTATCCAGATCCAAGTCGTAGATTACCTGTCAGTTTTAGTCTTTGATAATGCGACATTTTGTATTTTTTTTTTTTATTTGGGGAGGTTTATATTAGAAGTTAGGCTAGGATACATTTGAGGGCAAATAGCAATATATCATTTTGAACTGGAAACCCCCATGGAAGCAATTAGTTAGGCCAAGGGTTGGTAAATTTTTTCTGTATAAGACCGGGTAGTAGGTATTTTAGATTTTGCAGACCAAGAGGCAAAATATTTATATAACAAGAGAGAAAATAAATTTCCACAAATATCTTATTGATGAAATTAAAAATCAAATAGTAATAACTGAGTACAATTTTTGGTAATATAGGTCTATCTACTGAGAAGAATAGCATTCTTTGTTTTTGGAATACATTTTGCTTAATTAGGGTTCAAAATTAGAATCCCCTACCATTAGATTAGTTTGCAAATGTTCATCTGTTAATGGTGATCTGTAATGGGATTTTACGTATTTCATTTTTGAAAATGTCTTTCCATACAGATAGGCACTGCCAAACACTGACATCAATCCATGTGCATATGATTTTAATTGATCATATTCATTGCATGGAAGGCATTTACAGAATTCTATTAGATTCTTCTCTTGATAGTTGCCTTTAGCATGTCATTACATTGCAGATTAATCACTTGCGATTGATGGTTAGGTAGAAACTCCTCAATTGCACAGTTAAATGAATTTTGAAATATGGAAATTTCCTTTCCACTTGCATTGATGTCTGAAAAATGCTTTTTGGAACTGTAGTTTGAACTTGGAAAATATATCTGCTGCAAATTTGTGTAGAAACATAATTTGCTTCTTATTTTAACTTTTGAGAGCATGGAAGTGCATAAAGGGAATTGAGATTACTTGTGGTTCAAGTAATGTTAGCTGTCATCAAAATGACTTTACTGTTGTGTAAGTTTCATGTATAAGAGTCATTTTACCTTATAATTGGTAAAATTCATTGAGACATATTATCAAGTTCCCAGTAAAAGCTAATTTCTAAAGCTATTCATAGTTTGATAATAGTGGTTGAAGGCTGTTCTCATTCAAAAAATTCCAATTTTGGTCTTGAGCTCAAAAAAATCAAAATAGAACTTTGTCACTGCTAACACATTGAACTGCTTGTGGTAGGGTAAGTCAGGATATTCAGTTTCTATTTTTGATAAAAATTCACAGAACTGATGATGGTTAAGTCCATGAAAGCAAATGAAGTTACCATTGACATTATTAGTTCAATAACAAATTTAAATATTACCACAAAGCAATTACTGATTAATAATACAATGAATAGTCATAGGATTTAAACACCTTATGTCCCCACAAGCTTTGTAATTTGTTCAAATAAGCATTTTTCTGCTTTACATATATTTTTACTACCATCAATTGTAACACATCTTAGCAGGTTCCACTTTATGTTGTACTGAATTTGTTTTTTCAGCTTCTTTGAAAATATTTTCCCTTGTAGTTGGTTCCATGCAGGCTATTCACAGAGGCTAATTCTTTTTTTTTAATGGCCTCAGAAAAGCTCCAAAACACAGGCTAATTCTTCGGTTACTTCAAATAAGGCATTTATTTTTTTTTGAAATAAACAACTGAGTAGTATTAGTATTTTGTTAACTCATGAAGAGCCAAGGAAAACTATTCAGTTAATTGCCTCGTTCTTAATTGATTCTTGATGTTGCTCCCAATATCCTCTACTCTTCAAATACTATTCTAGCTGAAAGACTAATAGTCTTAAATTTATTTTCTCTGGACACATTACTTTGGCTGGCTGTTGCAATCAAACACAATTTAATGAAACAACGTTCCTTGTTTGGCTAGGAAATGAGCCACTCAGATTACTTTGGTTGCAGCTTCATTTTCATTTTTTATTTTTGTGAAGAAATTCTGCTGTGATGAAATATTCTGTTTTAAATTCTCTAATTGTTCTCACTGTTGCTTTCCTGTCAGTTGGGAATACTGTAATGAGTGTAGTCAAGTGTAGTCAAATAATGTTGACATATATTGTGTTCTTTTAGCAAAACTCTGGTGTTATTGCATAATAAATGCTTTCCTATCAAATTTGATAAAATAATCCACACTCCATTGTGCCTTAAAAACATGACATTTGAAGTCCACTTTTCTCTTTTTCTTGTTTTGACATAACAGTGATGTACTTGTAATAAAAAATGTCATGGTGTTATATGCGTGGCATTTGAAACACTGCCAAGTTATAAGAGCATTGCTATGATTTGTGGGGCACTAAGCAGCCATGTGAAGTGACAACAGTAACACATACATTCAGTTTTGCAACTATTCAACTGTGTTGTTTTGTGAAAGTAGGCATAGATAATACATAAATGAATGAGCATGACTATGTTCCAATAAAACTTTATTTATGGACACCAGAATTTGAATTTCATTAATGTGTGATGAAATGGCTGTACAAATACAGGTGGCAGGCTGGATTTAGCCTGTAGGTTTGTTTTTCCGATCCGCGTTCTCTCAAAACGGCTAGACCAGCCTGTTGCCCAGTATTCATTGAGCTTGGTGCCAGCTGCTGAGCCCAGGTGAAAGGAAATTTTCTGTTTAAAGCAGCAGTACAAACACCCATTGCAACCCTACAGTTACTATTTCCGTGCCTAAAATCACTATGACCATTGGTATGATTCTTTAGTATGCCTTTCTAGACTTTTCATGGTACTGCCTAATTTTCCAACTTCAACTCCCAATTCTTTCCATATCATTCAACTTCTTTAGTTTATCAGAACTCTTAAACTCTTAGGCTTTTGTGCTTTTGCAGATATGTCACTGCCTCTGCCTGGAACACATGCACCCTTGTATCCATCCACCTCCCAGCTCCTTTCAAGCCATCTTCTATTCTCTAGCTTTAGCTTGTCCCTCTAGGCTAATAGAGAAGCCTTTTCCATGAGCATCCACAGAAATTTGGGCAAAGCTTGTGGCACTCAAGACTCTGTATTATAGTATAGAATTTATTAATACTACTTTCCAAGTGAGAAATTCAGGACAGGGACCATATCAATTTGGGAAGTTTTCAGCCATTATATGCTTTTTGGATCCTGACCTATTTCTCCTTTCTTTCGGGGACTCTGATGACACAGGTGTTAGATCTTTTATTATAGTTCCACAGATCCCTGAGGTTCTGTTTATTCTTTTTTCCACTCTATTTTCTCTGTTGTCTAAATTGGGTAATTTCTGTTGTTGTCTGGAAGTTCGCCGATTCTTTCCTCTATTCCTTGCATTCTGATGTTGAGCCCATACATTGAGTTAATTTTGGTTATTATATTTTTCAGTTCTTAAATTTCTATTTGGTTTTTCTTTGTATCATGGATTTCTTTGCTGCGACTTCCTATTTCTCTGCTGAGACTTTCTAATAGGTTCATAATTGCTCATTGAAACATTTTTAATAATGGTTGCTTTAAAATCCTGGTCAGATAATTTTAACAAATGCTTTACCTTTGTGTTCGCAATGTTTTCTCTTCTAATTAAAGTTGGGATTATCCTGGTTCTTGGTATCAGTAATTTTTGACTGAAACATGGACATTTGGGGTATCATATTATGAGACCCTGGATCTTATCTAATCTTGTGTATTAGCAAGCCCCTTCCAGCATCACTCTGGTGGGGGAAAGCACTGCCTTCATACTGCCAAGTGGGAGTGGAAGTCCACGTTTCCCACTTAACTTTGGTTGACCTCCCATCTCCCCCTTCTTCTATGGAGGGGGAGGTTCTCCTTGTTACTGCTAGGTGTGAATGGAAGTTTGGACTCCCCACATTGTTCCTACTGACACCATGAGAGTGGTGGCCTTGTTCTTCTGGGCAGTGGTAAAAGTCCTTACTCTCCACCAGGTCTCTTCTGACATCAGCTCAATAGGGAGAAGTGATGCCACATTACTGAGTGGGGGAGGAAATCCAGGCTCCTCAGTATGGTGGTGGCAGTGGTGCTGATTTGAGATGCCTCATTATACAGCCTAGTGAGGGTGGAAATCTAGGTTCCTGGAGGGTGTGGGAGTCTCACCTTCTTCCAGAAGAAGTCCAAGAACTATTCTGACAAATGAAGTTTTTGTGATAACTGAAAGTCTGTACGTACTTGGCTCCCTATTCCCCCCAACCGTTACCCTGTATTTGATATCAACGTGTTTGTACTTCAATTGGATAATCTTTATGACACTGGTGAGTATGGGAAGAGCTAGTAAATATTTCTGAATTTACTTTTGATCCTGATATAAAGGATAAGTATAGTTCTAAGACTAGATAAATCATGACTCTGTTATGTAACTTTTTATTATCTGTATAGGTTTATGTGGTACTAACATTATAAATGAACTACATATTCCTAAATGCTTCAGGTTAAGTATTTAGTTGTTTAAAGAAAGCGAAATTTATTTTTCTGTAATTGAATAGACTTCTTCTGATATTGATGGTACTTAACATAGTATTAACACAATAGTACTACAAATTATGCACGAATTAGTCCATACCACTTAGGGCACAAATTCTATATAATTTCAAAATACTGATTTATCTATATATATATTAATCATATCAACTTAGTAAATTCAAATAACTCTCCCCAGCTTCTAGTGTATTAAATTACAATTATGAAACAAGAATTAGTACTAGGTAATAAAAGGTTCAATTTTAGAATAATGGAGAGATGTAGCAATGTTGGGATTATATGCCCTAAGTGAAAAGTGGATTAGGACTGCCTATGTGTTGGGTTTATACAAAGCTTGGCGGGGGGGGGGGGGGGGGATAAGGAGGAAGTGATTGGTAGAGTGGTGACGGATACGTTCAAAACCCAGAATATGAAAGCTAGACTGAATTTTAGAAATTCCAATCTTCCTATTTTTTGGAGGTCTTTGAATGCTTATTATGTGTCTGGCACTTTGCCTGCCTTATAGCATTTAATCTTCAAAATAATGTAAACTGGCTGTATTTTTTCTTTTTCACAGATGAGGGAACTGAAAATCAAACCAGACTAATTTGTTGAAAGGCCACCCAGCTATCGAGTGGTAAAGTTAGGATTTGAACCTAGATCTGTATAATTCCACAGTTCATGTTCCTGTGGTTCAACTATTCTGCCTTCCTTACGGCTTTTCAGATTCGCTTTTCATAGAATTATAAAATCATTTATCCTACTTCCCATTTCTTCCCAGCAAGGACCTAAACCTTTATAGTTATTGTACATACATTTATTTGACAGATTATAAACTATTTGTGATCTAAAAAATTACATAGTGATGTAAGGACTAATATTACTATATAAAAATTGTCTCATGTTTCATAATGGAGGATATCTGTAGTTGGACTAGACACAGAGTTCTGGCTTAGAGGATTAGTAACTTTACTAAATTTTCCCAAGGTCACACAGACTGTGCAAAGTAAGGATCTGATCCAGGTCTGTTTGATTCCAATCTACCCACTGCATTCACTCAATGCAATTCAGCTGCTATTACCTAGTAATGATTATGTGTTGGCAAGGTTTTGAGGCGCTGGGAGTGGGTAACCTTGTAATTCTTGGAAAGAGCCTGAATCAAGAACCACCAACTCCAGGAAGATGGCCAAATAATGGCAGAATTTGTATCTCTGCTTGTGCGTGCGTGCGTGCGTGTGTGCATGTATGTGTGTATGTGTACGGTGGAGGGAGATAATTGTGTCAACTCTTCCAGGCTTCCAAGGTCATCATTTGTGACAAAGTTAACAACGCATGTGTTAATTTAGCTATAGAAAACATTCAGCCCTCTATACTCACTCATTCAAAAAAAAAATAATAATACCATAAAGAATGGAAGAGGTGTTTCAGAGAAAGTAATTAAACATGAAATATAATCTACATAAAACTGCAGTTTGTTAGGCTACTTACTAATCTTAGGGGAACAATTTAAAACTCTGTGCAAAATCAGTTGGGATTTGCCATAGCTTTTCACTGAATATTGCTAGGATTACTGAGTCAGCACTGAACTGTTACCCTTATGTTTTGAAATTCAAGTTAAATATATCTTGTCTATGGGTTACATTATTGAAAGTATATGAATGAGTCCATGTTTATAAAGGAAAACTTGTCTTCATACATCCATTATTTTTTTTCCTCTCTCTGAAGACGTGTGCCCTGTAACAGATCTATTATATAAGACATCTTATTAAGTTTGCCTTTTAAAAAGAGTAATGGACCGAAGACAGGTTTTCTTTTCCTCCTAATTACACTATGGATTGAAAGCCAGATCAGTGACTTTAATTTGCATCTGAAACACGACCAAGCAAGAAAGTGTTACTGTTGTCTAAGGCATGTTGTGGAGGTGAAGGTTTTTCTGGGCTGTAAACTGTGATGAGGATCTTATGTTTTCCTATCCACAAGCAGCCCCAATTCTTCCATGCAGGCCCCACTGAGATCACAGCAATTGATACCAACATTTTGGAGATCGGCTTAACATATTTTCGTCACTGCTTTTTTCTTACAATACTGTAATGAACTACCGATAAAACGCAGGTAGCATGAAAATTTGGGCCCAAAGTGCCGCCAACAGACCTTTGGCGGTGGGAAGCCGTGGACAGCGAGACAGACCCGGTCGGCAACTCTTCATTTTTCCAGCCAGGGTCCGGAGGCCTTTCCCCTTTACTTTCGGAGCGAGTGAAGGGAATCGGGGCTGGGAGCGCATGCCTGGCCTAGGGCGGCGCCCGAACAGAGGGGCATGGAGCCGGCAGCCGCTCCTCGAGCGCGCTGCTCGCGGAGGCCATTATTTCCAGCGGTGCCAACGCGTGTACCTTCTTCAGAGGGCGGAGGTCAGGGGCCGTGCACCGCGGCCTTTACCAGGGCCTGGGGACCAGGACTCCGGAGCACGGGACTGCCGGAGCCGCGGGCTGAGCCCACCCCTGAGCTCCGGGCAGGCAAAGCAGTCCATGGCGTCCTCACTCACTGCACGCTCCCGCAGCGGGCGGTGCCGGACCTCGCCCTTCCTTACCGCACCCCTCCCCCTCCCGAGCTCGCCGCGCGGCTCCCGAAGTGACACGGCCCGGACCCTCCATTCTCTGCCCCAGTCCTTTTAACGTGCACAACCAAACCGGCTGCTCCCTCTCGCGGACAACCCTTTCCTCCGACAGACGGCCCAGCAGCCAACCACCGGCCAGAACTGGCTTGCGTCCCGCTCTCCGTCGTGGCGGCCTCGGTGGGCGGGCTCCAGCAGCTAGCAAGTTACGTGGGCCACGGCTGACGTGAGTCAACAAAGATCACGTGAGGCGAGGGGCCGCGCCAATTGGCGGCGCTTGCCGGGCGGGGAGGGGGGGTTACGGCAGCGGCGTGGGGTTCGCTGTGTGACACAATTACAACAACTTTGTGCTGGTGCCGGGGAAGTTTGTGTCTCCAACAAATCCCTCCCGTGCCCCCCAGCCCCGCGCGCTCCGGCCGTTCCCGCCGTCCCCGCCTGTGGCTGCCCCCCGCCTACCCCCGCGATGTGACCCTACAGCCGAGCCGCCGCCTCTGCCGACTCGGGGGCTCCGCAACCCCTACCGCCGCCGCCTTCACCGCCGCCGAGTTGAGATTTTTCGTCGCTGCTGCCCGCGGCGGAGGAGGAGGAGGAGGAGGCGGAGATAAAGTTGGTTGCCGATCCCGCACGGAGATTGGGGGCGTCTTTACAGACCCCAGCCCGGGGGGGGTGTCGGCGTTGGAGTTGTGAATTCGCTGCGTTTCCATGAAATCCTGCGGAGTGTCGCTCGCTACCGCCGCCGCTGCCACCGCCGCTTTCGGTGATGAGGAAAAGAAAATGGCGGCGGGAAAAGCGAGCGGCGAGAGCGAGGAGGCGTCCCCTAGCCTGACAGCCGAGGAGAGGGAGGTGCTCGGCGGACTGGACAGGTATGGGCCGCCGTCACCCGCCCGGTCAGCTCCGGACGGGCTGGCGCCGCTCTCGCGCGCGGCCCAAGAGCGGCTCACCTCTGGCGGCGGCGGGGCGGGCACTTCGGCTTGGCGCTCTCCGTGCCCGTAGCCGCTGCCGGGGCCTCGGGCTCAGGCCGGGGTGGGTCGGTGGCGTTTCCCGGAGCTTTAACTAACGCGCGCGTTTCTCCTCACAGCCGCCTCTTCGGGTTCGTAAGGTTTCATGAAGATGGCGCCAGGACGAAGGCCCTATTGGGCAAGGTAAGGCAGCCGGGGGACGGAGCGCGGACACGGTCTCCGCAGCCGGCGCCCCGCTCACTCCGGACTTCGCGGCCCGGCCAGTGCTCATTGTGGCAGCGAACGAGGGTTGAGGGGCTTCCGGAAAACTGTTGCCTGGCTCTGCTCTTCCCCCACCCCCGGATACCTCGTTGACTCCCTTGCAAAATCGCCCTCTCATAGTTGGAGGAACGGAGACGGCAGCGCTTTGGGGCCGAGCTCAACTGGGTCGACAAAATTGTTTGTTCTTTTCCGGCTTTTTGGGGGTAGACCGATGATCTTCAAGGTGCCTGTTTAGTGTCAAGGGATCGTAAATGTGTGCACATGTTCCCAAATTTCCGCCTTTCTTCCCTCCCTGGTTTTTATTTTCCTTCTGGCAGGCTGTTCGTGGTGTCTGCTGGAAACCAAACATTTTGGGCATTCTTGTGTCCCTGCTCCGAAGAAGGGGGAAGTTGCACGTAGTTTAGGGCGGTGAAGAGTTTGCTTTGGGCTGTTGACGTGCATCCCGAGTGGTATGTGTTTTACCTGAAGTTAGGTGACTTGTTTACTTTTTGGGTCTTTCTGTCATAGAAATTCCGCAGTTGTCTGTGAATATGTTTTCTTCTTGGAGCTCCTCGTTTCCTGTGTGTCTGACATCAGAGGCCAGCGGGGATTCGGGGTGTAGCCTCTGTTTATTTGTGTGGAAAGTTGTTGGCACTGTCATTTAGTTAAGTAATGGCTGCTCCTTTCGGCCCAAGATGGCGGGACAGGGTGGGAGGAGAAAGTGAAGGGGGGGGGGTTTGGGGGAGGGAGGAGAGGTAAACATGGAAATAAATAGTAGCGATGAATAGGCTTCTTCAGAGTGTGCTGCTCCATGGTGTTTAATAAAAATTAACCAAGATTATTTGCATATAGAATTCTTGTACCTTTCTGGAGCTTGGAAGGAGCATTCATAAGCCTGGTAAATGCTTATCAACCTGTAGCACATTTAGTTACCCATCCGTAAGCTGTTGAACAAAGGCTGTGGAGTCTCGATCAGCTTGCATCAGTGTGTGTCTCCTGACCAAAATCTGACTGAAATGATGTTTGTATGCTTTTTTTTGATTGGGACCCTGAAACTTGGAGTGTGTGATAGGTGTTGCATCCATTAGACATTTTCTTTTCTACCTGAAATCAGTAGCTTTACATTTGATACTTAGCTTTATTGTTGCAATTGAGAAGGAAGTTTGCAGTGACTAAAGCCTAGCGTTTTATTAAGTTGATTTTTTTTTTTTTTTTGGTGTTCCGAATTTTTGTCTGTAGTTTGGTTTAGTACAGTCATTCCTTTTATCTGTAATTACACTTTTTCTGTTTTTGTTTCAAAGAAGCTAAGTATAAGGAGTTTCAATCCCAAATAATGATTAGAAAGCTAAACAGAAATAATTCTTTTCAGTAAATTCAGCCCCTTCAACGGATACAGATAACTTGAATTAAACTTCGACTATGTGGGTATTAATTGGTTTCATTAAAATTATCGCTGGAAACAAGAATAGTGACTATGAAATGATTTAAGCATCAGTGATGTAAGCCTTGAAAAAAAATTTTCAGTCTGAGTATTTAAAATATTTAAAAATTCTGTCAAAGTTGTCATTCAAAAAGATTGAACAGAATATTTAGATTTAAGGAGCATTATTTTAGAGTGAATAATGATGGTCTTATAAAGGCTCCCTGTTTGCAAAGATAATTCATTTGGTTGCTTTTGGTTACAGTAATGATAAAATGGAATCTTATTTTATGTGGATAATGTGCAAAATGTTAAAGATTTCATGTCTCAGAATGCTTGCTTGTCTTTAGATGGATTCATACTGGATAGTGCTTAACATTGGATTTCAGATTGTAATATTGAACCCTGTAGTTATTCACTACTAAGTTTACATTTTAAAGAACTGAACATTTTGAAAATTTTCTTTTGTGGGAGTGAGTGAGTTTCTTGATTGACTACAGTAACATTTTAAAAATAAGAAACTTGGGAAGCTTCATTACGTTTTGGGGAAGAATTAAGCCTTCGTAAAATACTGGGTAATTTGATAACCTAGTAAGTATTTTGTTGCGATAAAGAAAAAAATTTTCATCACTTTGGACTCAGTGCTTATGAGGTCCTACCTATTTAGGTTAAGTCTCATTAGCCTTAATATTAAAATAAAACATTCTAGAATATGTGCTTGGTTGCCATCTATATGAGCCAGAACATACCAGGGAAATGTGTAATGTAAAGCTTGACATTATATAACCTCACACTGTGTTTGAATTGGATTCTGAATAGAATGAAAGAGCTGGAGTCCTGCTATATAGGAAGTATTGAATTTTTTAGTTTTGTCCATCTTTGAACAGTCCTGGGAAACAGTACCTTTTTTGGGGGGGGGGGTGTGTGTGTGTGTGTGTGTGTGTGTGTGTGTGTGTGTGTGTGTGTGTGGAATGTTGAGCTATGTTGATTTCAGAGTTCTTATTCTATGAAAGTCTAAAAAACAACAGTTAGCCTTTGTTAGGGTAGGTTTATGCTACTTCGTTGAAGGTAGATAATGGCATTGAATCCCAGGATTCATTTTTTAGCTATGGTTTTTGTTATCCCCCTCATCCCACCCCCACAAATTTAGTCTGCACTTCGTATACATTTTTTTTTGACAGAAACTTAGCTATTACTACTTATTTTCTTTTCCTATATATGTTATTAGATCTTTTCTTTAAAATTTATAGGTTTTAAAAAAGGTAACGCTTGACTTAAAAGCTTGGGAAGTTTAAAACATTTTATAAGTGTCTCTTAACCTGCCCCTGAACTGGTATATTCCTTTTCCACGTGTAAGGATTTCTCTTAGTGTCTGAATATTTTTGTAAGATTCATTGATTGAAAGAATTTTTGTTTATATCTTTGCTACTTGATATACACTGCTTAGAGTTTTGGATTAAAAAGGTAAATAGTAATTCAGCATATTAGTGTAGTAATATCTTGAACTTATATTTGAAAGATTGTAAACAGCAAGTGAGTGGTTGCTAAGAGTTCTTGAAATATAGCATATTCTTAGACCACTTTGTTCTTTAAACTAATGTTGATCATTAATCTTTTGGTAATACAATAATTCAAGATTCTTACTTTTTAATTATAGTGGAGTTACTAAAAAGTAGTTAAGAACTGAGACCATTAACAAATTATAGCCATTTTTTACTATCTATTTGAAAACCTTTTGGGTTAATCTTGTTTTCAGTTAGATAAGGATTTGAGTTGAAGTATTTATAGTAATATGTAGCATAAATATGGTAAGAGTATAAATGTGGCAATATTTTACAGTGTATTTAGAGTAATATGCTAAAGTGCTGGGGAATGTTTTTTCTTTTTTTAATATTAAGGTTTTACCATAATTAAAAGTTTTTATTTTTCAATTACAGTTCACAACACAGTATATTAGTTTCAGGTTTACAACATCGTGATTAGGTATTTATATACCTTACAAAGTGATCATCTTGTTAAGTCTTTTACTCATCTGGCACCATACACAGTTATTATGATATTATTAATTATCTTCCCTACACCGTATTTTACATCTCCATGACTTATTTTTATAACTGGCAATTTGTACTTCTTAATCCTTTATCTTCACACATCAGGGCTGGGGAATCTTGTCTGTGACAGGGAACTGTTGTTAAAATACTTAGTTCATTTTGAAGTATCTTTATATCATTTTAAAGTTTGTCCTAAATATCCTATTTTATTGGAACTGTTTTTCATAATTCTGTAAATTAATAAAAAGATATAGACTACCAGAAAGTTGTCACAGATTGTTTACCATTTGAAAATGTATGTGCTTTTTCCACTAGGAAAATTAGTATTAAAATATTTGGCATTTTTAATTTTGGGGGTAATGGAAATAGTTTAAGATCCATTAAAGTGTACATTTTCCTAAATTTGGTTTGCTTGCATGTGGATTTCATGGGAAAATTATTAGGTCAGTTCTAGAAGTGGCTTTTTTATATTATGATATTTGGATGTTGATGTTTAAAATTATTCTATATTCCATGTTTCTCTTTTGTTGGCGCTTAAAGGGATGTATTTATTCCCAGCGTTAAAGAATGTTACAAAAGTAGTAGCCACAGCATAATGTCATGCTTTGTGTTTGAAATTTGACGAATTTTAAAAAGTATTTTTCTAGTTTGGAAAGTTGTCTTCTGAACACCTATAGTCATTACTGTTTACATGGACAAAATCTCTTGCAGTTAGTACACTTTATAAAATTTTGACAAATTTCTGATAGTAAGAGATTGCAGAATGTTTGCATATCTGGGCACAAATTAGAACCGCAGGAATAAATATGCAGACACTTTTAAGTTTTGGCTTTCTTTTGCACTGGATAGCTCTTCCCGTAGATTCAATTACAAATTTAATTACTAGGGAATATTTGATTACTACCTTTAGATGTATTTTAGATTGTTAAAAAAGAGAGGAGTTTTTGTGACTTTGGTGGTAAAGTGAAGTGATGGGCCATGGTTCTAAACCAAAGTGAAAGTACAGTGCTTGGCTAGCCTACAGAGTGAAAAATCTTATTTTGACTTGATTAAATAACATTTAGTTTGTATTTATATAGTACCAGTATTTTGCAGATTTGAAAAGGTTTTTTGCTAAGTTTATTTTTACTTTTAAACTCACTGTAATGCTTTGAGTTCTTTGAAATTGATGTTAATGACTGATAACACTGTGCATTATTTATAATATTTTTGAAATGTGGTATCTAGAGAGCTAATTTATGTAACCAAAACACCACCATATTGTCTAAGAATTGAAATGGTGGTTAGGTTATTTAGGGCCCACGTGTATTTATTTGTAGACTAGTTAATTAATGGAGTTTAATGAATGTGTAATTGACAGTCTTATGTACTCATACTGAAGCTTCACATATAATTGTATCAGTTTTCTGTATTGGCTTGTAATTTGCCAACAGTAAATTAGAGCAACACATATTTGAGTGTACACTAAGTGCTAGTCTTCTATGAAGAGAACATGAAGATAACATAGATATCCATCACCTGCATTGAAAACCAGTTTCCTAAGAGGGGTGAGATAAGTAAAAGGATGACTAACACAGGAATTTCAAGTGGCAGAAGAAAACTGAAGTATCCTGACAATTTATGATAAAGATCAATTTAACAAGTTAAAAGTTAGAATGACTTTTATTTTTATTTTTTTACCACCCATAAATACGTGATTAGCAAGCATGCACAAAAGCAGTCATCTGGCCAGTGGTGTAACAGGGCTAAATGGGACTCCTAGTGCACTCTGGAGAATATTTGGATTCCTGGGTTTGCTGATTTTTAGATCTTGTTCATACAGAGGTGGAGGTGCTTTTACAGTGTTTCTAGCCAAGTCACCACATTAACTTGAACGTCATTTTTCAGACAAAAATTTCTAATACCCCTCGTGCTACCAAACGCATTCCAGAGCTGACTGAAGTAAAGGCAGTAGAAGCATTGCCTTTGAAAGTGCTATTCTGGCTTGTTCTCCTAGAGCTTCTCAGTTATAAATTTAACTATTCCTGGACTGTGTATTCCTGATTTGGCAGTTTTAAACATTAACAGCTTCTGGATTTTAGATTAATAAAATTTTAAAATTAACTTCAAAAGTGAACTGATAGTTGCTGGGTTAAAACGAACTAAAGCACTTGAGACGCACTATATCTTGATGTATTTTTGTTTTTTTTTCTTAAGACATTTAATGAGAAATTACATTCTATAACATTCTGTGTCAGACACTTAAAACTAAATTATTTTATTTCTTAAAATACACTTCTGAGTTAAGTGGTGGGTGTTTACATTTGTGAGATATTGCAGAATGGTTTCTGGGCTAGCTTAATGTACAGACAGCCTATTCCATTCATTCAGGTATATGTTTCAACAAATTATGTACTTTGAACAGCAGGCCCCAGAAGAGGAAAAGAAAGACCCCACCTGTTAGCTCTTTACGCCTGGGGACTCTTAGGATCTAGACCATCTTTTCCTGGAGGTGGTCAAGGCATTGCTTCCTTGGGACCCCCATTGTCAGTTAATTTGTTTATTCTTGGTGCAGTTCTAAGTTGAGTATATCAAAGTTCTACCCTAGACTTGGCCTCAGTAGAATGGTTCTTATTAATAGGATGGGGATTGTCTTGATTGTGATTCTGGGAGATGATGTTTCCTGATTTCAATCTTAGTAGGGAATCTTGATTTTGTTTGTGAAAACATTTAAAATTTGGTTTTAGCGTTTAGATTTTCAAAGGATGGTCTGCGTGTTTTTTTCCTCTGTGATCTCATTTTGTAGTAATATCTTTGTTATGGGTTCTTGGAATCCTTGAATGAATGGGTCAGTTTAAAAAATTCTCTGACAAGGTTTTGGAAGGATACTCGAGAAGTAGTTAAATAGTACAAAACCCTCTCCAGTGAGGAGAAGCAAAGGAAATTTCAAATTTTATACTTCATAGATTTCTGTGTTGCCTTTAAAAAACAAAACAAAACAAAACACCAAACTGTAGATATGTATTTCTTTAAAAATAATACAGTTAGCACACTGATAGTGAGTACACCATAATTATATTTCGGTTGGCTAGAAATGAATTTTATACTAATGCGTGTATAGAGATACCTGTAAAGGTTTTGTTAAATTGGGATATTTCTGAACTTGATAGTCCTTTAGTGGGGATAAGTGTGAATGAAGTAGAGATGTATCCCTGTTAGATCCTATTTCTTTGCATTTTAGGTGGCTTTGAGGTAGTCACTGTACACATTCTTCACTTTGATCTTAAGCATTATTTCATTGATGACTTGACTTTTGGGCCTGATTTGGCACAGGCTGACGTTTGGGACTTAATTAAGAACTGAAACCTGGAAGGGTGGGAGTAATCCTTAATTTAGACACTTTCAGGTTTCTCAGTCAATATGTGAGCCGTTTGCCACTTTCTTCTACAAGCTTTTTTTTTTTTTCCTCACCCATTTCTTTTATTCTGTCTTCTCTACATTGCTAAAACTGTTGGTGTAGATCTGTTGTGAATGTATTCTTGTATTCTTTTTGTAGTTTTGTCTGTGCTAGTATTTTGTCTGTGTTAGAATAAATAAAAGATAACTGCTACTAAATATTCTCAGGAAGAAGGTTGGGCTTTGTTATAGTTAAGAGTATTATATAAGGACATCTAATTTATTTTAATTTAGAACAATAGAAGAAACCCTTTTAGATAAAGGGTTGTTTTCATACTGTAGATCTATTACATTATGTTTATTAAATCCTCTTTTTAAAAAAACAATTTATTAGGGAAAATTTTCAATATTTTTAAAAGCAGAGAAAATAACCTAACCAACCGACCATCACCGATCATTACCAGGCTTCAATAATTTTAAACTCATGACCAGTCTTGTTTCATCTATATCTTCCCCCTCATCCCCATTATTGTGATGGAAATAGTACACTTCAGTCAAATCATTTAATCCATAGATATTTCATTTTGTCTCTGAAAAGCAGCTACGATGTCCTTGTTATACATAAAATAACTTAATATTAAATACCCATGGGCCTTTATTTTTTGCCATATGAAAGTTAAGAATTAGTTGCTTGGAAATGAGTAGAAAACATTTAGCTGAATATATATGAGATTTTATTTTAATATTGTAGGATTCTGCAATAGAATATTAATTACACAATATGTGACAAAAGAGATAATTTTTTCTAAGAACTTCATGAATCTTAGTTGCTTGAGTCTGTTTAAGATAGTTTATATTTATAGGGAAAATTTATTTTTAAGATACAGTAGTTAAAACAAATGGTTTAGGTTTTTGAATCTTTTGCTTTACTTGGTTGGTTTGTGATATGGAACTACTGTGAATGAGGGACCATGTCCAGTCCTGGGGCAACGAGTAAGGCAGGCTGTTGTCTGCCCCTGTAGTCTGGAGAGAAGATGGACAGACTGAGTGTTCACATGATGAAGTAAGTACAGTAATTAAGGTATATGCAAAGTGCTATGAGCTCTTAAATGATGGAGCAAGTAAAACATTTAAAAACTTGATTATGGGTAGTTTAAACTATCCCATCCACACAATTCCCAACATTTTGGAGCAGTTAATGTTGACTGGAGAACTGGGTGAGGGAAACTGCACAAAAATGTAACATTTTGTCTTGGTTTTCTAACACAAGTAGAAGTTAGTAAGAGGAAAAAGGGCAGAGAGTTGGAGGTATGAAGTTAAATGGTATTTGAAATTGTGAAAATTCCTAGTGTGAGTAGAGTATAGGGTGTGTCCATGGGATTGAGAGGAGGTAACTGAGCATGTGAAGGCCCCATCACTCTAGGCCATAGGATGTTTTAGGGAGTCATTGAATTCAACTCTCTCTTATCAGGGCAAGTGACATTACCAGAAATAGGTTTTATGGGAATATTACTGGCTACAGTGAGGATAAGTGGGAGGGGAAAGGAACCTAGTTGTGAGGTACTGATGGCAACGCATGGATTTTAGGGTAAAATTCTGCTTCTGCCACTTACTAGATGTGATCCTTGTTTTCATCTTTCAGAGGTGCAGTTTTCTCATCTGTAAAATTGAAGTGGTAATAGATTTCTGGCAAGCTATTGCATTTTATGTTAGGATAAAGTATGTAAAGTGCCTCACATTGGGCCTGCCACGGAAGGTGTTCAGTACAAGATACATGTAAAGACAATTAAATTTAAACTTAAGGCTGTGGTTTAGGAATGAGGGGGGAGTTAAAGGCAGATTTGAAATCTATTGAAAAGGCCTTTTTTGGCTTTTATAACATCTCACTGCTTTGGCTTTCTTTGTCCCTCTAACTATATCTTAGTCTCCTTTGAAATGAGGTTCTGTTCTAGGTTGCCTTTAATCACTCTGCTCCCAACTTGTATGTATACTTGGCTACTTTATTTGGGTGTCTTGAAGGCACCTTAAGCTGAATGTATCCAAACTGAATTTATCATTGTCTTTGGTGATCCTTATCTTAGTAAATGGCAGTTACCACTACCCTTGCCAGAAACCTGGCAGTCATTCCTGACTCCTCTTTTGCTTAACCTAGCAAGTCCTAATAGTCATCATATTTTGTCATTTCTGTGTCTTAAATCTCAAATCTGTTGCTTTCCATCCACACCTGCCACCATCCTAATGGCAGCCAAGAACAACCTATCTTTGATTTTTAAAATACTTTAATGCAATTTTTTTTGAGTACGTATGCTTGCACATAGTACAAAATGGAAAAATTACTTAAAGGGTGTTACAGTGAAAAAATCTCCCTCCCATATCATCTCGAATGTTTATAGAAGTAGCCATAGTTTTTACTACTAATATTTTATATTTGCAGGAATCATTCACTTTCTTGTTTTATTCTTGGTCTTTATTACAGGAAAGGAAAAACAGGTAAACTTTAATTACTGATTTGTTGAAAATGCTACAGGGCATAGTGTGTTATTAACTTATGTCATAGCAGAATATCTTTATTTTCATTAAAGATTGACTGGTGTGGAGCTAGAACAGTGGTACCTTACTTTTTTGGGGTCATTAATTCTTTGAAGGTAAGTGTAGCTATGTGCTTTTTATATATGATTTCAGGAGTGAATAGATAGATCCCTTTGAAGCCCAGCTGTGGACTCCATTATTTTCAGTTAGTTTAGCTTACTTACTCTTGGATAGAGGTGTTAATAATAGGAGTATGATGAGGAGAAAGAAAAACTTTAGAACCTCTGGACTGGTTCGGCTTAAATAGCATGAATTTTACTGCAGTTTTGTGGTGGTCTATGACCACTTTACATAGTCTCTCAAATTCTCTATTGATTATAAAGGGTGCTAGGGGAAGAGAATGTGGACTGATCCCCAGAGACCTCATTGCTCTAACTGGAAAAATAGCTATAAGCACATGCTCCATTCACATAAGTAAGTCTTTAGTATTGTTTTCTCAGCCCGGGTACTGAAAATGCTGGTTTTGTTGGGAGGCTGTGTGATATACTGGGAAGAACGATGGGTTAGAAAACGGAAGACCTGAGTTTTGTAGGGTCTGCTGCTTATTTTAGTTACATCGCTTAATTCTTGTCCCCAGGTTCACCATCTGTTAAGATGAAGGACTTGAGAAGAGATTCCAAAGTGACTCTAGCACCAGAATTTAGGAGGCTGTACATTTGAATTTTTAGGATTGACTCAGTTCTTTAAAGATTTTGACCCAGGAGGAGGGCACAATGAAACTTTGTTCTAGATTGTAATTTTGTTTGATTTCAGCCTCAAGTCTTCAAGACTGGAAACCAAATACAGGCACATAATGGAACTGAGAGTTGTATGTCTTTGTTAATCTAGTACTATTAATTGTTCAATTAATCTTAAACTGATTTAAAAGTTGGTCTTATTTATTGAAGGTTAGTGTTTTGACTTCTTCAAACTGATATAGTTGAGGTTGTTATTTCTTAGGTCAGTTGTGATGTTTCTAATTCTAGAGCATAAGTATATATAATCACCACATATACCTGTTTGCTTAGGACCTCATATCACGCCAGGGCTAAATGAATTCTCAGATATGAAATGATAAGAAGTGTTACGTAGAATAAATATGTACTATTAGTTACTGGGCATTTGGATGTTACAAAGAGTACCAAGAATCACTTAGCATTAGTTGGAGGCACTTTCTGATCTACTGAATGTAAACTTTTATTGTTGGATTTTGCTGTGTGTGTATAGTATGTATGTATGTGTGTATGGTTGTATTTTTATTATAAATCTGTCAGTTAAAAAGATAGGTTTGGAGTTTGTAAGGTAGATGCAGAGTATCTTAACTCTTAAGGAGAAACTTTTTTTGGTAACATCTCTTTAAAAGATGATAAATGGATACATAAAATGAAATGAATCTTCTGTTACTGAAGTTCCTCACGTTTACTCATTGACACTAATTGGCTAGGATGCTGTAAGCAGCATTCAGACATCAAAGGATAACTTTTACTGTTAAGTTATCTGTAAAGATTATCCAACCTTTAAATAGTCATGATTCTATGAAAAAGATAACTGGGTTCTGAATATCTGAAAGAAAAGCTGTAGTCCTTACTAATCTGATGTTTGTGGGTTTTTTTGTTTGTTTGTTTGTTTTTGGCCATTGCTTTATCTTGTTGGACATGGTTGTCCTTGCAGAAATGGACATCACATGACAGATTGGATGTCATGAATACATTTCTGTAAATGGAAGTTCTTTTAGCTTTTTAAAAACATTTGACTTTATTTTGAGAGAATAGTCACATGCAGTTGTAAGAAATAATAGATCTAGTATACTGTTTATCCAGTTTCTCCCAGTGGTAGCATCTTGTAAAATTATAGTACACTATCACAACCAGGATGTTGACATTGATACAATTAAGATACAGAACTGTTCTTGACAAGTATCCGTTTTGTTGCCCTTTTATGGCTATATCCACCTCTTCACCCCCTTAAATATTCCTAACCCTTGGCAACCACTACTCTAATCTACATTTTTAAAATTTTGTCATTTGATGAATGTTAAAGAAATGGGATCATGCAGTATGTGTCCTTTTGGGATTGCCTTTTTTCACTCAGCAGAAATCCCTGGAGATTAATTCAAGTTGTAGGTAGCAGTAGTTTGTTCCTTTCTTACTGCTGAGTAGTATTTCATGGTATGCATGTACCATGCATGTAACCATTTACTTGTTGAAGGATTTCTGAGTCCTAGTTTTTGGTTATTATGAATAAAGCTACTATGAACATCTGTGTTTTTTTTTTTTAACTTATTTTCTTTGATATAAATGCCTAAGAGTATAGTTGCTGATAGTTGTATTTTTAGTTTTATAAAAAACTGCCAAACTTTTTCAGAGCAACTCTATCATTTTACATTCCCACCAGCAGTTCTCACCAGTGTTCCAGTTTCGTTGCATCCTTGCCAGCATTTGGTGTTTCTGCGATTTTTTTTTGTTTGTTTTTTGACATTCTTACGGGTATGTAGTGATAGCTTATGGTAGTTTTAATTTTCATTTCCTTATTTGCTAATGATGTTGAACATCCATCATGTCTTCATTTTCCATCTATATAGCCTTTTTGGTGAAATGTCTGTTCATGTCTTTTGGATAATTGATTTGAGAGCTTTCCTTTCTATGATGTAAAAATTTAGTGCTATACGTTTACCTTTCAGTAATATTTTTTCTGTGTTTTATTTTCATTTTATTTTGCTGTGCAATTTTAAGTTTCCTCTGAGATTTCCTATTGATCCATGGAATATTTCATAGTGTGTTCAGTTTCTAAGTATTTGGAGATTCACAGATATTCCTGTTTTCCTGTTATTGATTTTTGACTTGATTCTATTATGATTAGGAAATTTACTCTGTAATTTCTATTCTTTTTCATTTGTCGACATCTGTTTTATGACCCAGGATATGGCCTATTTTGGTAACTTCCATAGGTGCTTGAAAAGAACACATATTCTGTTCAGTGAAGTGTTATATAAATGACAATTAGATTCTATTGGTTGACTGTTGTTCAGTTCTGTATCCTTGCTAATTTTATGTCAGGTAGTTCTATCAATTGCTGAGTGTGGTATAGCCAGGTCTTCAACTATAATTATAGATTTTTTAAATTTTCTTTTTATCTCTATCAGTTTTTCTTCTTATACTTTGAGGCTCTATCATTTGATGTGTACACATTTAATATTGTCATATCTTCTGATGAGTCTATCCTTTTATCATGTAATGTCTCTTTTTTCACTAAAATTACTAGTAATTTCATTTGCTCTGAACTCCACTATATCTGATAGAAATGTAACCACTCTTGCTTTAAAAAAAATGTTTACATGGTATGTCTTTTTTTGTGCTTTTACTTTTAGTCTACCTATTTCATTGTAAAGTGATTTTTTGGTGGATGGCATATTGTTAGATCATTTAAAAAAATTTACTCTTCCATTTTCTCTCATAATTGGTGTATTTAGACTACTTGCACTTAGGGTAATTATTGATCTGTTAGGGCTTAAGTGCTATTTTGTTATTTTTGTTTGTTCTGTTTCTCATTTCTCTGTTAATTGCTTCTTAACTCACAATGGGTTATCTGAATATAGTTTTGGGATTCCATCTTGATTTGTAGTATTTTTAAGTATATCTTTTTGTATAGATTTCTTATTGGTTGCTCTAGGTATTGTGATATTCATGTATAATTTATCACTACCATCTTCTGGTATGGTCGTTTTACTGCTTCTAGTGAAGTGCAGAAATTTCCCTTTCATTTAGCTCCTTCCTCTCTACTCTAAAAAAATTTTTCAAGTATTTTCTCTATATAACATTGAACACCACGTTAGATAGTGTGATTAATTTTGTTTCAACCAGAAATATGATTTATGAAACTCATGAGTAGTGTAATAGTCTATTATACTTACTCCTAATTTTACATATTCCAGTATTCTTTTTCCCTTTCTGAAGGCCCAGCTTTCTTCTGCTTTCATTTCCTTTCTGTTTATAGAACCTTTTCTTTCCTTTTTTTTTTTTTTTAGACAGGCAACCCTTGGTTGACCTCACAGATTGCAAGGACCTTGTCAGCTTAGAATCCCTTATTTTTCTGTATTTTTTACACCTACAGCACCTGGTCTTCCTAGGTGGTCTCTCATCCAAGTACTAACCAGGCCTGACCCTGCTTAGCTTCTGAGATGAGATGGGATCGGGCTTGTTCAAGGTAGCCTGACCATGGACTTAAAACGTTTTCTTAGCCATTAAGATAGGTTTGCTAGAAAGAAATTCTTAGTTTTTTTGTCTTTATTTCCCTTCATCCTTGAGGGACATTTTTTGCCATATATAGCCTTCACAGTATATAGCGCTTTCAGTATGTGAAAAATGTATTATTTTCTTTTCTCTATGGTTTCAGATCAGAAATTTGCTGTCATTTGAATTGGTGTTCCTCTATAAATAATGCGTCATTTTTTTCTGGCTGCTTTCAAGATATTTTTTTTCTTTAGTTTTCAGAAGTTATTATGTATATTGGTATGGATGTCTTTAGTCTTTTTGGGGTTCACTCAACTTTTTCTATCCATGGGTTAATGTGTTTCATCAAATTTCAGGATCTTTTAGCCATTATTTCTTCAAATAGTTTTAAAATCCTACTTGCTCTCCTTCTAGGACTTTGTTAAGAATCTTAGCTCTTTTTTTTTGTCCCATAGGTCCGTGAAGCTCTGTCAGTTTATTTTTCCTGCCTGCTTTCTCATTTAGGTTGGCTAAAGTCTGTTGATTTGTTCACTTACGCTCTTGTCTATCATTTCCATTCTGTTGTTGAGCCCATCAAGAGAGTATTTATTTTGGTTATTGTATTTTTAGTCTTATAATTTCCACTTGGTTCTTTTAAAATAATTTTGCTGAGATTTTCCTTTTTTTCCCATTTGTTTGAAGAGCAGTTGTAATTGCTTATTGAAGCATTTTATGTTGACTATTTAAAACCTTCATCAGATATTTCATCAAAAACCTGGTTCATCAGTGTTGCATATTTGATTGTTTTTTTTTTTTGTTATTCACATTGTACTTTTTGGGCTTTTGGTATGGCGAATGATTTTTGTTTGTACCTATGGATAGCATGTTATCAGAACTCAATTCCATTAATTCTTTTTTATGGTAGGTGGTCTCCTTGTTGAGATGTAATGCAAGGGGTGGGTGGATATGTATGTTCAGCTTCTCACTGGGGCCTATTGACAACCACCCTGGCAAAATTAGGACACTAGAGTCATACTGTCTTGACTGATGGGATGCAATTTCATCTTTACCCCTTGTCCTCACATTTCCTGGCAAAAGTTGGCACTAGTTCACACCACTTTGTTGCCTCTGAGTGGAAGGTGTAAGATAGCTTCCTGATGGGTTTTGCTTCCTCAACAAGAGAGAAGAGGAGGGGTAACACACTACTCCGATCCTGCAGGGTAGAGTAAGAAGCTACCTACTTTGTACTACTTTCTTGGAACTAATGTGAGGTGCAGGGTGGTAGAAGCTCAGCTAACCCTCTGGGCACCACTGGCATGAGAGAATGAATGAAGCAGATTGTTGGCTATTTCGTCTAGCTCAGCTTCATTCAGTCTCACTCCTGGGTGGGTGTGGAGGTTCAGTTCCCCACAGTCCTGCTGACACTAGGGATGGGGTGAAAGTGGAATGCTGACTGGCTCCATCTCATACCACTTGTTTAGTCTTGTTGATGCCAGGGTGCAGGTTCAGCTCCTTACTGGTTCCTGCTGACATCAGGCCCATGTGTGTAAGCGTGTGTGCGTGTGTTTTAAAGTGTAGTAGTGACTAATCCTGCCTCACACAACTTTGTCAAAGAAGTCTTTGCTCCTGGATGATGTGGAGGCCCAGCTAGCCTTGACCCTGCTGACACTACCTTAAATGGATGAATCTGAACACCAATTGTTTCTGCTGGGTGTAGGGTATGGAAGAAGAGTATCTCTTTCAGCCTCACCACTAACCCATTAGGGCTATTGGAGCACCCTCCTCCTTCTGCGGGGCCTGGCAGATCAGCTTCCTACTTAGCCTCATCCATACTATCCTGGCAGGGGAACTGGAGCACCACCGTGTGGGGGATAGAAGATCAACTGCCTGTTTTGTCCTGCCAACACTACTCTGGTAGGGGACTTGGATCGACACTGCCTTCACTTCACTCTGGCTGAGTGGAAGAGGGTATGGAAGATGAGCTGCATGCTTTGCCCTACTGAAACTGGAGGGTTCACATGCATGTTTATGTGTGCAGATTTTTCATTGATGTTTGATGGGTATTGCTAAAAAGGTTTCTGTTGATAAGCTACCCTTTTTCCAGTCGTTTGGCTAGGAGGTAAAAGCTTTTCTTGGTGCTTTCTTTCCTCCATGACTGTTGGTGGTACTGGATTAGGGACTTCTGAAGAAGCACCCTGTTATGAAAATATGTGTGGCAATAAGAAAACCCAAGGAACTCACTGCCTTGTCATTCCTCAAGTTCTGTTGTCTTCAGGGAGTCTGCTATCTTTTTCCCCCCAATCTTCCGGATACTTCCTTTGTTTGTTGTATTATGTCCAGGAGTTTTTGTTAGAGGACCTGGGCGGAATGAAGCTACTCCATTTTGGTGGAACTAGGTCTTCCATTGACTTTTATAGTAGTGCAAGTTTGAATTGTGACGTTTTACCTAAAGCTATTATGCCGTGCGAATAAAATAAGCTTTTAAAAAATCAAATTTATAGGAAAATCTTAACTTTGACAATATCATCATAACATAGGATCCTCATTACACAGCCATTTCCTTGTATCAGGGCTTGACCCATAGCTGTATTACTTTGGGTACAAGGTTTAAATAACTGCCATTGCTTACTTTAGAACATCAAATGCTTTCATATTCTTTAAAGGAAGTACATATTTACATATACAGAGTGAACCTGGAAGATAAGCTGGGTTATAACAGAATGTCACTGTTTTGTTTTGCCATCAAACAGCACTTACTTTACTCCCCATGCCAAATATACCAATGCAACAGAACATTCTACTCTTTTTGCAAAATCCCATCCTTAAATTCTTAAAACACTTAAAATGGACAGAGTGATTCAGAAGTTTTTTAGAAGGAAGAGGAGAAGTGGTACATACAGATATTTCACTATGAATTTCAATGAATAGGCAAGTGAAAACTTACTAGGGAGGAAGTCTCAGTCCACTGTAGGCAGAGGGCAACTAATTTTTGCAGTGTACTTGTTACAAAATCCTACAATTTTAAATGAGGGGGCTTTTATAATTCATTCCAACTCTAAAATTTTACGATTTTTGTCCTTTTCTTTTGAACTTGTTGGAGTGCAATTTATATAGAAACTACAACTTGATTTTTTTTTTAAATAGAAAATCTTGGAAAAAAGATTAACTCTTTGTTTCTCTTAAGTTTAGGTATTTTATTTAAGAAATGAATTGATTTATTTCCTGAGTAATATGCTCATCATAATGTGGAATGGTAAATATTGTGCATTCTTTGATCCATCAGTTATTTTGGATTGTGTTAATTTCCATATACTTGTGAATTTCTCAAAAATTTTTATTTCTAATTTTGTTCCACTTTTGCTAGTATAGCTGTTACAGTGTTAATCCTTTTAAGTTACGGAGACTTGCTTTGGGGTTTATCCTGGGGAGCGTTCACTTTGTACTTGAGTAGAATGTATGTTCTGTTGTGTGTGGGGGGAAGTGTTCTGTAGATGGTTTTAAGTCCTGTTGTTTTATAATGTTTTTCAAGTCTTCTGTTTCCTTGTTCATCTGCTCTTGTTGATTATTGAAAGTGGAGTATTGCAGTCTCCAGTATTGTTGTTGAATTGTATATTTGTTTTCAGTTTATCTTTTGCTTCAGTTTTTTTTGAGTTCTCTTATGTGCATATTTGTTTATAATTTTTAAATCTTATTGATGAATTTGTCATTATAACATATTCTTCTTTGTCCCTAGTAACAATATTTGTCTCAAGGTATATTTTTTCTGATTAGTATGGCCACTCCAGCTCCATTTTGGTTACAGTTTTTATGGTACATATTTTTATATCTTTTTAGTTTTATCCTATTTTTGTCTTTGAATCTGAAGTGCCCTTTTTAGGAAGCATGTAGTTAGGTCATGCTTTCTTACCCATTCTGCTAATCTCTGCTTTTTAATTGTGTTCAATTCATTTGCATTTTATATGATTACTGATAATGTAGGATTTAGACCTGCCATTTTGCTACTTGTCTTCTATATGTCTTCCATTGTTTTATTCTCTTCTGCCATTTCTACTTTTTTTATGTGTGTGAGATATTTTCCAGTGTACCATCCTCCATTTTTCATTTATTGATCATGCATTATTTTTTAGTGGTTGCCCTGGGACCTTACAACCAGTTCTGATTAATACCCACTTAATTTCAATGTATTCAAAGACTTTGCTCCTATATAGCTTCATTTCCTCTCCCTTTGTGTTGTTATTGCCATATGTTACGTCTTTATACATTGTGTTCCCATAAACAGATATGTAATTATTGCTTTATTGAGTGTCTTAAATCACATAGGAGAAAATAAATTTAACAAACTAAAAATGCATTTTATATTTACCTGGGCAAGTTACCTTTACTAGTACTTTTTATTTTTTCTTGTGTATTTGAGTTATTGGCTAGTGTTCTTTAATTTCCACATAAATGACTACCTTTTATATTACTTGCAGTTTAGGTTTGCTAGTGACAAATTTAGTTTTTATTTATTTGATAATATCTTAATTTCTCCATATTTATGGATCGTTTTGCTCGCTATAGAATTCTTGGTTGGCCATCTCTTATTTTCAACACTTTTAACATATCCCATTGCCTTCTGGCCTCCATGGTATGTGATGAAGAAGTCAGATATTATCTTATTGAGGATCCCTTGTACATGATGAGTCACTTCTTTCTTGTTGCTTTCAAAGTTCTTTGTCTTTTTACAGTTTGACTATAATGCCTCAGTGTAGATCTGTTTGAGCTTAATCTATTTGGAGTTCATTTGGCTTTTTGGGTGAGACACATTTTAAAAATTAAATTTGAAAAACTTTAGCCATTATTTCTGTAAATGTTCTTTCCTCAACTCTCCTGTGACTGCTGATATGAAATTTTTGGTACATTTCATGATATCCACAGGTCTCTGAGGCTTTGTTCATTTTTCATTTTTTCCCCCCTCTTTCTGTTTCTTGACTGGATAATCTCAATTGGTCTTGTCTTCAAGTTCATTGATTCTTTCTGCCTGCTCAGATATGCTGTTGAACCCTCTCTAGTGAATTTTTGAATTCAGTTATTGTACTTTCTATTTGGTATTTTAAATATATATGTAATTCCTCTCTGTTTATTGATGGAGTCAGCCCTCCGTATTCACAGGTTTAGATTTTGCATCCAGGTGGTGACGTGTGTACCATGTAGTTAGGCCTGTGATGCTTGCATCTGTACTGAACATGTACAAACTTTTTTTGTTGTCATTTGTCCCTAAACAATACAGTATAAATACTGTTAAGTAGCATTTGCATTGTATTACGTATTTTAAGTATACTAGAGATGATCTAAAGTGGGAGGTTGTGTGTAGGTTATATGTAAATACTATGCCATTTATATTAGGGTCTTGAGCATCTGTGGATGTTAATATGGGAGAGGTGGAGGTCCTGGAACCAATCCCTTGCAGGATGACTGTATTCTGTATTTTTTTGATATAGTGTCCTTATACTTTGCTTTAGTTTGTTAGGCAAACTAAATATATTTATAATAGCTGATTTAAAGTCTTGTCTAGTAAGCCTATCATCTGGGATTCCTCTGGGACAGTTTCGACTGATTGCTTTTTGTTCTTTGATCATACTTTGTTTGCATATCTCAAAAATTTGGTTGAAAACTGAACATTTTAATAAAATGTAGCAACTTTGAAAAACAAAATATTCCCTCTGTAGCATTAGTGTCTGTTACTATTTGTAGTAGCTTCTTTGCTTACAGTAAGTTTTCTGAACTAATTTTGTAAGTCTGTATTCTTTGTCTTATATTGCCACTGTTTATCTTAGTGTTTAGCTAGCTCACTATTAGACAAAGATTTCCTCAATTGTCTGGAACCAGCAAGTCTTTGCTAAGGGTGCTCCGTGTGCAGGCAGTTGACAGTTCTGCCATAGCCTTAACTTTCATGATTGTGCATAGGTGTTATGGTCAGACAGACCCTAGGGACTTCTCGGGTCTTTACTGGGTATGTGCATAGCCTACATCTCTGCTTGGCCTTTTTAATATTAGGTTTTTCATATTTGTTGGATCTTTTCAAAGCTGTTATCGACATCTCATTACTCTACCTTTCCATTTAAGATTTTTGGTTATTCTATTGTTTGTCCTAATTGTTACCCTCTACTTCAGCAAGCTGTGAAGTTAAACAATTTTCTGGAATGATATTTTGACAAATATCCCTGGTGTAAAGACTTTTTACACTGGGCAAGCTCCAAAATAGGGTAAAAACAGATAGCTATGCAAGTGGGATCTTCCAGGGAACCATCAGACAGGTCAGATGATTACAAATTTTCTGGGAATGAGGTTTTGGAGGAGAGCTTCAGTCTCCTCTGCTTGCTTTTCAGGCTATTTATTGGTTTGTACTGCAAATCCATGTTGTTAGTTTTCAAGTCTACTTACTATGGAGCTGGCTGGGGAGGCAGGGACGATGGCAAGTTAAAAAGCCATAAAACTCTAGGGTATTTTGGGGGGGGTAATTTTAATTTTATTTTGTATTTTTACTTTATTTTAAATGCATTTAACTTTAAACTTTTTGTTTACTATACTTAAATGTCACCGTTAAATATTTCAGGCTATGTCATTTTGAAATTTAGTGATGGACTGATGGCTTTAAAAATGTGATAGATATTGCAGAGTATATTAAGAGAATGTAGGAGGTGGTAAAATTCTGTCTATACCCATTTAATGGCTCAACTCAACTAGGGTCATGTAGACATAAAACTTGAAATTGCGAGGAAAAACCCATTTAGGAGCAAACTGAGGTCCTTGGTTCCTGACAGAATGCCCCTTGGCTTTTCAAATACAAAAACCAATTGTACAAGATCCTTATCAGGAGAAAACAGTAGCAACAGGATAGATGAAATTATTTGTAAATGCCAGTCTGGATGATGGGGGCTAGCCAAGTGTGAAAGGAGCAGGACTGGCTGGAGGCTGGAAACCCTGGCTGCCTGCAGCTCACGCTCAGGACCCAGGGTGGGACAGCAGCCTCAGGAAGGCAAATGGTTAGTACACTCAAAAACCCCTCGTTTTCCAAAACAGTTCCTAGGACGCTTTTCTCAAATAGCGAAAACTTTCTTCTTAACCACGATTTAGCCATTTTTATTGAGCAAACCTTTCCTAGATTGCTGAAAGCTTTTGATTAGTTGCTAGAGTTATCAAAAAGTCGATTATGACAATATTTGCCACTTTTCTCATTATGGAAGAATTGTTGGAGAGCCTTACTCTTCATTGTTTTCGTTGATGTCACTCTGAGTTCCTTTTTAAAGGTAAAATTATGATTTCGTGCAAATCTTTTAGTTCTTATTCAGAACAGTTGTCATCTATTTTAAATGTTTTATGCAGAAATTTTGGTTCTCAAAAACATTAGCATAATTACATTGCTTAATCATGCACTACATACATTAATGGTGTTAGAATAACAATACCAACACTACCATGAACTATGAGGTTATTCATTGTAGCTGAGAATTTTTTGTAGTTGTTGTCTTAGGATACATTCCACTGGGAATGTTTGGTCAAATTACTTGAAATAATTATTCTCTGTCAGGTTATGTTATCCACTGGTTACATGGGTTTATTTGTTTCATTTTGCTTTTGACATTTTATTGATTGGTTTTTTAACTTGTAATTTTTGTACAATATTTACATTGTTTTAAAATAAAATTACCATCATATTCCCTCCCTGACCATTTTTAAATTCTAAGTGTACTATTTTTTATTTTAAAAATTAGAGACAAGTACATGCATGCACACACACACCTGTATCAGTACAGTGACTAGACTTTTTTTTTTTTTGCCGTTTGCTTTGCGTGGGTATTTTAGTACTGTTAACACTTCTAGATTTTGATCTGTTCAGAGAATCCTTCTGAATTCCCTTCAATGATAACTTTGTACTCAAAAAGCTTTGATTTCTTCTTGTCGACCGGACTGGCATCTGATGATGCTCCTCAACATTTGGGCCCCCATAAAACTTTAAAATTTCATTCTCTATATTTCCTCTTCATTTTTTCATTATCTCATTTTTATTTCAAGACTTGCTTCAAATGGTTCCTTTTTCCTTTTTATGAAGCTTTCTCTTATCCTGTAGAGGTAAGAACCAATTGCTCTTTGTGCTCCCAGAATATTTTTCCTTTTTAAATTTAAATTTTCTTTTTAAATTATTTTGTTAGTGATAACTTTATTGATATAATTCACATAAAGGTATAAAGTTCTAGTATACTTTTAAGTAAAAGAATACTTCCATTCCCTCAGAAGCATCCCTTTCCATTCCTTTAGTTCTTTCTTTTGAAATTTATTACCACATTTCATATTGCTAATGGCGGTGTTTTATTATTTTTTAAAAATTTTAGACTTTATTTTTTACAATGGGAGACAGTCTCCCACCTAGTTGCTTTATTTGCCCCCCCCCCCATATATCCCCTCCCCTTAACAAACATAACAAAACAAAAGTGTTGTTTTTGGATTAAATCAATGTTTAGATTACGAAGACTATATAAAAAAGTGCTGTTTACTATGATTACTTTTCCCTTATATTTAGAAAGTTTTTTTTTTTTTTCCTTAAAGGAGTTAGTTGGCTTTTTTCAATGTCCCTCTCACGTTAGTAGCCAAACATCGGGTAACTGTTCAGATTTTTTTTTTTTAATAGCCGTATTCTTCAAAGATTGCTGTGACTGTGTAGGCTGCTAGGCTTATTGGACAGCTGGCATCCTAGGGCTGCAAGAAGCATAGGCTTAGTAGCTAGCTAGTGCTTTGGTATCCAAAATAGGGAAGCAGACTACATTGCCAATTCCTTACGTTGATGTTTCTGTTTCTATCCAGCATCTCTAGAGTTAAGTGTTTGGTCTTTAGCTGGTATGGCTAGAATTAAGTGTTTGGTTTTTAGCTGGTATGGGGGAGGAAATAATAGAGGTGGGACAGTTCCCTGGCAGCCTATTTTAGAACAGATACAGAAGTGTCACTAGTTCTCTTTCAGTTTTTCCATAATCCTCTTTTTTTCAACTTCTGCCTGCAGTTATTAGGCCTTTCTAGGATTCTGTTGCTTGAATGGGCTTCTGACTTGTTAGCTAAAACTTAAGAAACTGGCATTTCATCTGCTTGTCTTTCAGAATTTTAGTCGCCTTTGTCTAACTCTTCTTTCCCTTTGTGATCTGGTTTCTTACTCCATAACAAACGGTGCCAAAACCACTATTTCATTAGGTTCACAAGAGCTGTGTATCAGGAATTTACAAAGAGTACTGCAAGAATGTCTTCTTTTTTTTTTCTTTTTGGGACCTGAGCTGTGATGACTCATGGCAGAGGGAGACTCAGACAGCTGGGGCTCCTCCAGGATCTACTTCCAAGGTGGCTTCTTCATCAAATGTGTGGCACCTCGGCAGAGATGACTAGAAGGATGGGCTCAGCTCCAGCCGTCAGCTCAAGGGCCTACTTGTGGCCTTCCCAGTATGGTTGCTTTAGGGTAGTTGGATTTGTTTCGGCAACTCAGGGATACCCGAGAGTTAGTATTGAAGAGGATCATGTGGAAGCTGTATGTCCTTTTATGACCTTTTCTCATTAGTCGCAGGGTGCCATTTCTGACCTAATCTGTTGTTCACAAAACTCAACCAGATTCTACAGGAGGGGCCAGAAACTCCATCTCTTGATGAGGGAGTGGCAAGGTCACACTGCAGAAAAGCATGTGAAATGGGGATATTGTTGTGGTCAGTATTGGAAAGTACAATCTGCCACACTTCTCTATTTGTTCTTAAGGGTGGCTATCTTTTAATTCCTTCACTCTTATTTCAGAGGTTGTTGGGATGGAGCAGAAGTTAAACTCAGCTGTTCAGATTGTCTTGTTTAACTAGAAGTCCTGTGTACAATGATTTTTGTTTTTAAGTAAATCTTGTTTCATTGAAGTATAACATGAATACAGTTGAGTTCACATATCATAAGTGTGCTGGCAGTTTAGTGAATGCCACCCTAAATCAGGAAATAGAACAGTAGTAGCATTCCTGAAGCACCTTATGCCCATTTCTAGTTATTATTTCTACCCTCCTTCCTAAAGGTAGCTATACTGATTTCTGTTATCATAGATTAGTTTTCTGTATTTTTGAATTTCACATAATGGAATCTTATAATATGTACTCTTGTGTCTGGTTGCTGTGGCTCAACAACACTTTTGAGATTCATCCATGTGTTGCAAGCAAGCACGACATCATTCAGTTGTATTGTTGAATAGTATTCTAACATAAAAATGTATGAATTTACTTACCCATTGTGCTGCTTATGTCTCCCATAATGGTTAAAACTCTGTGGATCTTCAGTCTCATTTGTTTATTTGTATGATTGTCCCTTTAATAGCTTTCATTGCCTATGCTTGTTGCCCTTTAATTCTCTTCCCCCCATGATTGTTATTTTTATTATATTATCTCCCCTGTCTGGAGGACCTTTATCCTTCATTCTTTCTGGAATATACGATGAAATAAGAAGTAAGCCAAAAGGAAAGGTCTCTAAGCCAAAACATATCTCATAGTTCATGTACTGAAGTTTATTCATTTTTAGTTCAGATTAGTCTAAGGGTAACTGCTTATTTACTTTTCTGTCCTACAGAAGGTTGGAAGATGTAAATTAGAAGTTGCCAGTTGCTAGCATACTTATGTCAGATAGTGTAGTAGTAGAATTAAGTGACCATGTAAAAAGAATAAAGGAGATAAAAGCATAGCAATTTGAGGCTTAGTTTAGGGCGAATTTCTAATGGTCTTTTTTATTAAAACAGCACAGTAAAATGACCATTTTTTTCCTTAATGATTGGTTAAATTGGTTATTGGTTTAACTTAATCAAAGAAATGGTTTACTGGTGTTTTCTATATTGTTTAAGAGGATGGGGGAGTCTTAGAGAGATCGAGTCCATGATAGCTTAAAAAAGTAGCTATAGTGGAAGCTTTCAGTTGTCATTAAATCTGTCTGAATGGACCGTCTCACTCTCTAATATGACATAGTAATGAAGGTTACTTTTACTTCTTTGGCAAACCTTTTGAACAGCAGTGTTTTTCAGAATCTTTTTTTTTCCTGTTATGATAATGGGAAGAAATGTGTTTTATATTTGATTTACTATGCAACATACATATTTTTTATACGTGAAAATTTCTTTTCCATAAAACAGTACTTTGGGGAAACACTGCCTTACAATGCTCAGGTTCTCTGTTCAGTTGGAATTATCTAGAATTGCATATTAGTGAAGTCTAAATGAGCTACTGAACAGAGAAGGCTGAGGAAGACATCTGTGGAAAAGGACTGTTGGGAAGAATATTTATACTAGGTTCAAAAGAAACCTGAGAGAGAAGCAGCTTATTATTTTTCTTTTAAAACAGGTACTAAAATTTCAACAGCAGTTTTCTTTCATAATAGCTTTTGTCTACCTCAGATTGTCACCCTTTCTCCCCATCCCTGCATATTGTAACTTTCTACTGCCAGAAGGTGAATTCATGCATGAATATGGTTAAGAATAAATATACCATATAGTTTACTCAAACCTTGCAACATTATCTGCCCTCATTGTTTTTTAAAGTAAGCCTTTTAACACCTCTAAGTCTTAGTTTCCTTATCTGTAGAATAGGAATGATTGTACTTACATCCTGGATTTGTATGAATTGGATTAGGTAATGCATATAAAGTGTACAGGGTTTACAAGTCAGTGTTGTTAATAATTAACAATCCTAATCTGCTTGGTGAACAAGAATAGGATATGTCAAAATGATGTCTGGCATATGTAAATTCAGAAATTTTTTGTGTCCCAGATAAATTTTTTTTGGCTGATAAAGTAAGAGTTTCCAGGAACAGCAAGCACTATGTCAAGAGTAAATTGTGAGAAAGGTATTATTGGGGAATAGACCCAAAGGAGTAAGTAGTACTTCTGATAATTGTGGGTTCTAGGTATACTTTAAAATGTTTATTTTTCTTATCTTTCCCCATCCTAGCTCCCAGATTTTGACACTCACTAGCTGTGAGACCAAAAATAAATTACTTAACAACTAGTGAAAGTTTGTGATTTACTTTTAGAAAAGGGTCAGACACAATTCAGGATTTTCTATATTGATAACATCACTTATTTGCATTTTGTATGCTGTCTTGAGCAGTTGGAAAAAAGTGAGTAGCATTAGCAAAGCTAGCCTAGAATCCAGCATAATACTGAATACTCTGTGAGAGTATGAATTGACAGCATACTGTGGCCAAAAGAGTTGTAGAGCTGCTGTCTTACATTCTCGTGTTAATTTTTGACCCATAATAGTAAACCTAGTTAAGATGTCTTTTGTCCTACTACATGCTTTGTTGACAGAAGCATCTGCAGTTTGCCAGGCTTCCCCGGAAATCAGACAACACTTTTTTTTTTTTTTTTTTTGGCGAGGCAACCCTTGGTTGACCTCACAGATTGCAAGGACCTTGTCATCTTACAATCCTTATTTATTTATTATTTTTAAAGTTTTTTATGCCTATAGCACTTGGTCTTCCTAGGTGGTCTCCCATCCAAGTACTTACCAGGTCTGACCCTGCTTAGCTTCTGAGATCATATGGATTGGGGTTGTTTAGGGTGACATGGCTGTAGACTCAGACAACTTTAGTTTATAGATCCAAGTTGTGGATGCTTTTTAGGCATTGAACCTACCAGCTCTTAGTCATTTGCTCAGTATAAACATTCTGAGCATGGTGGTGATAGGGTGCATACATAAAAAAAGATTATTTACCTCAGCCATCCATCTCTTTTATATTACTGGTCATGAGTTTATGTTCCCACTTCTCTTTAAACAACAGAGGAAAGGGCAGAAACTAGTTTTGGAAAATGTTAGCACAGTAGCTGAACATGATATGCCTCTGTTCCAGTGAAAGAAAAAGTGATTTTCCTCTAATTCTGAGACATAGCCCAGTTTCATTGCTTGTGTCCATCACCCTCTGGTATTCTACAGTGTTGTTGGAGATAAGAAATGTTATCTGCTGTCATGAAAATATTTTTTTCCCAGCAGAGAGGGTTTTGTTATATTTCTGATGCCTCTATCCCTGAAAAAAGGGCTGGGGAATTTTTCTTAAACATACATTTAATGTTCATTGTGGACCAGGCAGACTAGAAATACTGAGTACTCTGTTCTCTGCGGAGAGCAACACTTGTGCTCCTACGGCTATACCATGATGTGTGCTACAATACAGGTACTGTAAGTTGAATATGGGTTTCCATAGTAATGTTTGAGGGGGAGAAAATAAGAGGTAAAGTACCAGTATCAATTCCTTGAACTTTCTTTTTGAATTAAAAATTTTCCCTCAATCTTTTGGCTGCCTTTATGTTAAAAAGGGGATGAAAAATATAAAGGAAAAATGAAAATTTTTTCTTGTTAGTGTATATTTCCTTAGATTGTCCCTCCCTGAGTACTTTTAGTGGTACACCATTCTTTCTCCATCTTGGCATGTCTATTTCTGTTTTTAAGTTTTTGTCTTCCTTCTTGGTTGCTTTTTCTGTGATGACAGTGTATGTCTTGTTTACTTTTGAATCTGGTTACCTACCTAGCCCAGTGCCTGCCACATAATAGGTACCCAGTAAGGAATCATATTACTTCTAACTTGTATTTGAATAACATTTTAAATCTTTAAAGCAGTTTACTTCCCAGTTGGCCAGGTATTTAGAGTTTCCATTGTACTATATATTTCTCGATCACATTTATGGCGTGTTAGAATAATCTTTTAAGTGCCCCTATTCCCCAACACACACATACCTTGAGAATATGGATCTTGTATTCCTTTCCCTATTTCCACAGTCTGTCATAATGTCTGATTAGTTGTATCTGTGTAGTCAGTGTTCAAATGTAGGTTAAGTCCATTTAAAAAATGATGACAAAATTGTTATATTTTAGTGTATTTCTGAAACTAACTGTTTCTGTCATTTGACCTTTTCTGTCCAGAAGGAAAAGAAGGCATATTGGTAATGTGGGTAGGTTTTATTCATCTTACACTTGCTTATGTGAGATAGGCAGAAGAGATAGTGTTCTTTCTTTACACAGGCGGAAACTGAGGCCCAGAGGGTTTTAAGTAGCTTTGTTAAGATCCCATAGTTATCAAATAGTGAACCTGGGACTTAAATTCATGCTTGTTAAGTATACTTGAGTTTTATTTTTAATATGAATTTAAAAAATTTTTAATTTCGTTAATAATGTCTAGGTAAATCAAAATTTTATGTTCTAGCAATGTTCAAAATTTAAGTTTGCCTTTAAAGTTAAATGTTTAAATATTAGAAATATTAAAGTATGAAGTAGTATCTGTATTAGTGTGCCTTTGGGCAACCTAAAGTAAACTGGATGTACTCTTGAGTGAATGTAATAGCTTTTCATCCCAGGGTAAATGTAATGCAGAAAAAAATTCCTGCAGAGATTATTGGCTTGGTTTATTTTTATTAAAATGTTACTTAAATTTGTTCAAATATCTCTGAGTAAATTCCTTATACGTATCTTTGCTGCAACTAGAAAACAGGTTAGAGTTATAAATAACCAACTAGAGCCAGTGCAAAAATTAACACTAATGCAGTAGTGGATGTTGTTATTTTGTCAAAGTGAATCTCTCGATATTAGGGTTACGACATTTCAAGTTCTTTTGACATGCCTGTACTACTGGGTACTGCCTGACTTCATTATCCTACAGTTTTTGTTTATTGGAACTTGTGTGAAACCCTGTTATATTTCTACATTGTTTCATTTGGTTTTCACTTTCGGGGATTGAAGAATTTGCTATTAAAAGTCGCTTTGCTTGGCATCAGTGTGGTTGTGAAAGTAAATGTGGGAGTTAGCACTGTGTGTCAGTATTTGGGCTTGGGTCATCAATATAATTGAGAGTGTTTCATCAGAGATTTCTAAATTATCATAGAAATTAAAAGATGCAATTAAACATCTTTAATAAGGATGTCTAGGACCCCAGAGAATACACATGCACCCTAGTTTGAAAGACACTGATTTATATAATACTGTATCAGTCAAATCTCATTTTGTGTTAGTTATGACCCTGCAGTTTTAATGTACTTGAAGAAATATCAGTTTAAGCTGATAAACTAAATAGTTTAAAGAGAAATCAACAGTTGAAAGGTATCTCAGAATCCTGAGTTAGTCATTTAAACTTTACATACTAGGAGAAAGGCAGTATATTTAGGTAGAGGTGGCAATTTACAAAGATTTATGGTTCATGATCTGAGCCATAATGTAACTTTTATAAAAGTTAGAGAGGTATGTCACGAACAGTTACAGTATGCTGTGAACAGGTCATAAAAAGGGGAAATTACTTTGGGCAGGGAAAATTGAAGTTTTCCGAGGTGTAGTATAATTTTTTTCTAAATAGACATTATTTTTTAGAACAGTTTTAGATTTACAGAAAAGTTGAGAAGATAGTACAGAGAGTTCCTAGACTCAGTTTCTCTTAATATCTTAAATTAGTATAAATTTTTTCCTATTAATGAACCAATATTGATATGTTATTAGCTAAATTCCATAGTTTATTTTGGTTTCCTTAGTTTTTATGCCATGTCCTTTTCTGGTTCCAGGATTCCATTCAGGATACTACCTTATATTTAGTTGTCATGTGCCTAGGCTCCTCTTGGCTGTGATGTTTCCTCAGACTTCCCTTGTTTTTGATGACTTTAGTTTTGAAGATTATTGGTCAGGTATATTGTAGGTTATACCTCTATTGGTATATGTATCATGCTTTTCTCATGATTAGATTGAGGTTATGGGTTTTTTTGGAGGAAGATCACAGAAATAAAGTAGCATTTGCATCACAGCATATGAAAGATAGCCCCCACCCCCATTTTTGAGGGTCGAGTATCTACATAAATTATTTGGAATTCTTCTGCATGGGAGATATGTCTTCTATATTAAAGCACCACTTTAGCTTCATTCCACAGATATGGGTATTTTATTTTATTTCACTTACATTCATTTAAAATACTTTAAAATTTGTCCTTGGGTTTTTGCTGATCCATGGGGTTTTAAAGAAATGTGTTAGGGGATTAGTATCTAGATATTGAGGATTTCCCAAATATTATTTTAATTTTTTTTGATCAGAATATATTTTGTATGATTTCAATACCTTCAAAAATTTTAAAAGTTTCTTTATGGTCTAGAATGTGGTCTATGTTGCTGAGTGGTTTCTGTGTTCTTGAAAAAGGATGTGTATTCTTTGGCATAAATGTCAATTAGTTCAACTTGGTTGATTGCATTCCTCAAGTCTTCCCTACCCTACTTATTGTAAGTCTACTGCTATCAGCCATTGACAGGGAGTTGAAATCTTTCACTATAACTATAGTTTTGTCTTTTTCCTTTTAGTTATGTCATTTTTGGTTAATATATTTTGAAATTCTTTTATTAAGTGGATAAATGCCTAGGATTTTTATAACTTCCTGGTGGAGTGATCCTTTTGTTGTTTTAAAAAAAATGACCCTCTCTTTATTCCTGACCTCATAATTTTTGCTCTGAAATCTACTTTGATTTTAATATAATTTCTCTAGTTTTCTTTTGATTAGTGTTAGCTCGGTATATTGTTTTCTATCTTTTGGTTTTAACCTGTTTGTGTCTTTATATATTTAAAGAGAATTTCTTACAGGTAGCATGTAGTTGGGTCTTGCTTTTTATTCCTAACTGATAATCTCTGCCTTTTTCTTTATACTTTTTTCCTAGAACTTATCATTTTGAAATTATTACAGTTTTATAGGGAGTTACAAAGAAATATACAGGGAGGTCCGATGTATCCATCCACCCAACTCCCCCAGTGTTAATATCTTGCTGAAATATATATATAGTACAAGATCAAGACCAGGAAATTGACAATGGTGTAACCCACAGAGTTTATTCAGATTTCACCAGATACATACGTACTCAATTTTGTGTGTGTACATGCATAACTTTGCAATTTAATCGTCTAATTTCATGTAACCACAACCACAATCAAGATACTTAATGCCACAATCACAAGACTGATTCCCTTGTGCTGTCTTTATAGCTATATTTCCCCTCCCCCCATCCCTGACTCCTGGGAATCAATTATCTGCCCGCCACCTCTGTAATATATCGTGAATGTTTTATAAATGGAATCATGTAGCATGCATCCTTCTGTGATTGGCATAATTCCTTTGTGGTTCATTCAGATAATCGTGTATATCAGTTGTCTGTTCCTTTTTTTCTCAGTATTCCATGGTATGGATATACTGCAATTTGTTTAACCATTTACCCATTGAAAGACATTGGTAAATTTTCCAGTTTTTTGGCTATTATAAAACTGTTCTGAACACTTGCATGCACATTTCTGCATAAAATAAAGTTTTCATTTCTCTGGGATGAATATCCAAGAGCATGGGTTGTATGGTAAGTCCAATTTTAGATTTTAAAGGAACTGCCAAACTGTTTTCCAGAGTGTTTGTGCCATTTTACATTCCCACCAGCAATGTATGAGTGATTAGTCTCTCTGCAAATTCTCCAGCATTTGGTATTATCACTACTTTTTTTTAGTCATTCTGGTAGGTATATATACTCACTTCGTGTTTAGTTTGCATTTGTCTCAGCGAATGAAGTTGACTATCTTTTCATGTGCTTATTTGCCATCTGTATATCCTTTTTGGTAGAATGTCTTTGTCCTTCATCCATTTTCTAATATTTTTAAAATTTTGAGTTTTGTAAGTTCTTTGTATATTCTAGATGTGAATCCACTGCTGCAGGCGGATCAGATCATCTGTTGGTGTGCTGGTTGTGGAGCTGTGGTTGGTTGGCTTTGTGCTTTATTGTTGTTGCCTCTGGGGATGAGTCAGGTTCCCCACCAGTGTATGGTTGGGAGAGTGGGGAGGAAGGAGGGACCTGGAACAGCCTGGGGCTTTCTAGCTCTGCTGTTGAGGGCAGATTAGCTTGCGTGCTTGTGTAGGTGGTATTTTTCATTCATTCCCTTCTTTCTCTTCCATGGCTGTTGGTTCTGGGTTGCTAGTCTTTCCTAGAGCCCATTTCAGGGTATATGGGTGATAAAAAGAACACCTAGGGAACTCTGACTATGTGGCCTTTCCTCAAGTCCTGAGGTCCCTGGACAGTCTGCCATCTTCTTTGAAACTTCAGAGTTTTTATTAATGCTTAATGAATAATTTTCCAGGCATTTGCTTATAGGGAGAAGTTAAGTGTATGCCAGCTTGTTTCATACCAGCAGCTAGCTTATCTCTGTCTTTTAATTGGGATGTTTCAATTATTTGTATTTAACATGATACTGATGTCGTTTGTTTGACATCAGTCTATCATCTTACTATTTGTTTTTTACTTGTTCCATGTTTTTTCTCCTTTTTTTGTGTGTGTTCTGCCTTTTAATGAACTACTGGAGTAGTTTTAATGGTTCCTTTTTTTGTTTAGGCTAGCTTATTTCCGTTATACTTGTTTTTTTTAAGTAGTTACTTTAGAGTTTAAAGTGTACATGCTTATTCAGTCTACCTTCAAGTAATATTACACATCTTCACAGATATTATAAGAAAGTAAAGTACACGTCCATTTCATTTCTCCTGGACTTTGTTACTGATGTCATTCATTTTACTTATATATTTTCAGCCCCACAGTACATTGTCATTCATTTTACTTCTACATTTATCATCACCACAGTATATTGTTATTACTTTTTCTTTGAATAGTCAGTTATTTAAGGAAATTTAAATATACATGAAAAAGTTACATTTTCTCACATATTTACTATTTCTCTTGCTTTTCATTCTTTTGCATAGATCCCATCCTTTGTTATTTTCCTTCTGCCTGAAGGACTTCAACATTTCTTATAGTGAAGATTGGTAATTAAATCTTTCAGTCTTTGTCTTGAAAAATTTATATTTCTCCTATAGTTTTGAAAGATATGAAATTGGTATAGAATTCTAGGTTGGCCTCCCCCCCCCCCCTTTTAATGTTTTATAAAGATGTTGCTCCACTTTTTTCTGCCTTACGTTGTTTTTGAGATGAAGTTTGCTGTCATTCTTATCCTTAGTTCTCTGGAGGAACAAAGGTGTCCCCACCCCTCTCCCTTGGCTGCTTTTAGGATTTTATTTATACTTCTTTTTTCAAGCTGTTTCTTGTGCTTGAGATTTGTTGAGCTCTTTGGACTTGTGGATTTATAGTTTTCACCAAATTTGGGAAATTTTCTGTTCTTATGTCTTCAGATATTTTTCTGTTCTCTCTTTTTTTCTCCAACCTGCATTCCAATTTTATGTATATATATATATCAGGCCATCAAGTTGGTTCCATCACTTGTTGATGCTCTGTTCATTTTTTCCCCCAGTCTTTTTCCTTGTATTGGCTCATTTTGAATAATTTGAATTATTGTGTCTTAAAATTCATTAATTTTTTTCCCTGCAGTATTTAATCTCTTAATTATATCCAGTTTTTTTTTTACCGTATTGTATGTTTTGTTTGAGTCGTTTTTATATCTTCTTTGTTTCTCCTTAATATGATTATGCTTTCTGTACTTTCTTGAACATACTGAATTTAGTTTTGAATAATGCTATAATGTATCATTTCTGTTTAATTTTCCATTTGATTGGTTTTTCTCTTTATGAGTCAGTTTCTTGATTGATTGCATGCTTGGTAACTTTCGATTGGATACTAGACAGTGAATTGTACCTTGTTTTCCAGATATTATTTTGTTTTAAATATTTTTGAGCTTTGTTCTGTAATGCAGTTAAGCTAGTTAGCAATAGTTTGATCATTTTGAGGCTCGCTTTTAAACTTTGTTAGTCAAGAGGAACAGCCTTTAGTTGGGCTAATTTTGCCTTGCTACCGAGACAATATACTCTTGAGGACTCTTCTGGATGCTCCTTGTATTATAAGGTTTTTCCACTCTGGCATGTGTGAACAGCAACTGTTTTTGGCACTGTTTGAGCCACATAAGATTTTTCTGCTTGTTTGTTTCAGGTGGTTCTAGGGTAATTTCTTCACCTTCATGTATTCAGTGTTGCCTGAGGACTCAAAGGGGAACCTACACAGATCTCTGGAGTGCTTTACTGCAGTTCTTTCCTCTCTTATTTTCTGCCTTGTGTACTCCAAATTGCAAGCCCCTTCTTTTTGACTCTGGGAGACTGCACTTTGCTTGCATTTCCCTACCTTTGTTGAAACTCCTTAAGGCTGGTAGTTGGGGGCAGTCATAGGGGTTACCTCATTTGTTTCTCTTTCCTCAGGGATCACTGCCCTATACTTGTTACTTGTTGTCTAGTGTCTTAAAAACATTGTTTCACATGTTTTGCCTGGTTGATTAACATGGTTGGGTAAATCTGGTCCCCTTTATTCCATTCTTGCCTGAAGCAGAAATCCTTAATACGTTTTCAGTTTTGATTTAGTATTTATCGTCAATTAGCTTATGTAGAACACTTCTTGATAGAAAACAGTTCTTAATTTACCTTTACTCTAGGAATATCCTATAGACTTTTTGCTTAAATTTGGGTAGTATGTGAGGTATAATGTACCGTGACAGGGAGGAAGGAATGGTGTAGGCATGAAAGGATTTAGGTCAGGTGCCACATATAATCAGTGTCCTCAATGCAAACACAAATATTTCTAGTTTTGAGGCCATACATTTATTTGGGGTAAATGCATGCTTTCTACCTTTATTTCATGAAACACTTGTCCTATTAGATTTTAATTGGTTTTTACCACAAAAAGATTACTTGAACCAAATGTATTTTGGAAATTCTAGAGTAATAAATAAAACTTGTCTCTATTTTATCACTTTTCAAAACCAGTAATGTACTAATGAATTCTATGAATCACCAATGAACCAATGTAGACTTAGTCACTGGACTTTAGCAATCCTCTTTTTAAAATCTTTAGAGACTGTCATTGTTAAATGTTCAAGGGTATTTTAATAATGTCTAAACAAGTTGATGTATTCAGTTATCATCGGGTACTTACCTAAGTGGATTCAGGAATTCATATTTCTAGTAAGTGTACTGATTTCTTTTGATTCTTAGCTTGTTTTCCGTCTTCTGTTTAAATGCAATCTTGTATATATGTTATACAATGTATATGTTTATTTGTAGGAATAGTTCTTAGAATCTTAGAATTGCTCTGTTAAAAGATGATAAATATATACACACACACACACACATACGCACACACACAGTATGCACACACATTCATGTGCATGCATTTGTATTTTTGGTAGTGACATTCTCCATTGAAATTATGTCATTTTGTACTTATACCACGTTGAAAGCCCATGTTTTAGAGAAATTTGATGAATATTTTCTACTTGCCCTCCAATATCATTCCAATTTGTTCTCCTACCAGCCGGCTGTGAGTGGCTGCTTTACCACTTCTACCAAACTAGTTATTTCTTCCCAACCTAATAAATTTATAGTTAGTCTAGAATAGTGGTTAAGCTTGTAAACTTTGGAGGCAACCTGTTTTCTAATCCTGGCTTTGTTTTTTTACTAGCAATTTCACCTTGGACAAATCATTGTGTCTCATATTACCTATCTGTAAAATGGGAGAATAATTCTACCTTGTCAAGGGCTGTTGTAATTAAATGGGTTAATATACATAGTGTCTAGCCCATAATAGATGCTATGTAAGTATTAATCTTATCACATAGTGAACCTCACAAATGGGGCTGCCCCTCCATGTTACTGGCTATTAATGTTTTTTTTTTTTTCTGTGATTTGCTATTAACCTTTTCTTTACATTTTAGCAAAGTAGTACATGCATATAATTTAAGTTAAAGGAACGCTTATAAAAACAATATCCCCTGGCCCCCTTTTCCCATTTTTCTCTCCCGAGTTTTACTTCTTTATGTTGATCATAATTACTTTCATGTTTGTAAATAATATGCTTGTATTACATCTTACAGATTTTTTTCCAGTTTTAAGCATTTTTGATTGATTTTTTACTTTGGAAAGTTAAGATTTGGCTTTCTTTTTTTCCCCATTGTCCTACTGTACTCTTTATACTTGTATCCTTAATCTCAGTGTCCAGCATTTGCCTTTTTGACTGTGTAAAACTCTAGTTATATAGCTGAGCCATATAATTATTTTTTTCTGCAACACTTGCTTTCTCCTGAATTTAATACTTTTCTTTTTGTTTGATTATTTTTCTTTGTATTTATCACTAATTTGGATTCATCCCCTAATTCTTCACCAATCTTCTAAATTGCTTCTCAGGATATTAAGATGCATAGAGAACATGGTCAATTTTTATTTTCCTAAAGAAATCTCTTCCATAAGCCTTCTAACTTGTTCCAGTCTGGACTGTTGTTTTCCAATGCATATATTAACATTACTTTATAGGAAAAAGCTCCTTCAGTGCTTACTGTCTTGCAACTTTCTTGTATTTAAAAACGACTGTTTGGTACCTCAAGTATAGTTGTACTGCAATTTACTTAATTCCGCATTAACAAAGATTTGTGTTTCTAGTTTTGTACAGCGGCAAATTAAGTATTGTAGTAAACATCTTTGTGTTTTTACACAGTTTTGCATAGAATGAATATCTAGAGGTGGAAAATTGCTGGGCCAAGTGGAAAAAGCATTGAAAATGTCTCAGAAAAAGATTGTCTACATTTTCACTAAAATGTCTTCAGTGTCTTTACAGTATAAGACAATACTGAGTTTAAATTTTTCCAATCTTACTGGTGAAGGAGCAGTATTTCATAGTTTTAACTGTTTATTTCTTTATTAATGAGATTAAGTATATTTCTCCTACATTTATTGTCTGGTAATTCCTCTTTGGAGAATAGTCCATTCATGCCCTTTCCTCAGTTTTTCTTTTGAATTCCACGTGCATGTTTTTGTAAGACAGACATTTTTATAATTTAAATCTCTAATTGAGCAGGAATATTTCATAAATACATTGAGGTTTAGAGAAACAGTTGCTATCACCCTACATGAATACCATAGAAATGTAGAATTTTTGTAACTTAAAATTTATTGCATTTCTGGGGATGGAAGTGAACCAAGTAACAGAAGCCAGTTCTACCTAGCCCTTCTCAAACTGGGTGAATGTATGTATCCCTTTGATACTGAAGTGGGTGGAGAGGAGATAGATGCTTATGAAACTGAAATATCTTTTGTCATTTTTACTATGTCACTTTTACTTAGAATTTTGGAGATAGGTAGTTATTGTATTAAAATAAATTATGGAAACGATCAAATTTATATGAATCTTAAAGGTAGAATATGAGACTTGAGAGATAACTTGTATCTCTAAGGTCTCTAAACTTGTAAGCTGCTAAGTGTATGAAAAATGTGAAGATACAGGTGCTTATGGAGTTTAACACTGGTTGCTATGGACTGTAACATAATAAAACAGCATTTTTCAAAAGTGTTTTTACCTTGATTTGCTGTAATGTATTTTACATTGTAGGTCAGTATACATGCATAGTCATATAATAAAAAAAATTTTACGAAATGTTAATTTATCCTTACAATTTACGATCTATTTTGATGCTTATTTCATAAATTCTTCATTTCATTGATTTCCAATAGGTTGTGATACCTCTTATCTTATTAGAGATTATACTGAGTTCAGCTTGGTCTTGTTCTGCTACTCTTTGACCTCAGGCAAGTTAACTAATCTCTCAGGGATTTATTTTCCTCAAATATTTAGTTTATTAATACTAAAAGCTGTACTATCTCAGGGTGGTTGTGAGGTTTAAATGAGAGCTTGCTGGTGAGACATTCAGGCACATATATACAGCTGTCAGTTATGAACTGCTGTTGCAAATTCCAAAATAGAAAAATTTTCAACTTTAAAAGAAAGACAACATCTCCTTTCCCCTCATCTCTTTTCAAAAAAGAACAGTCTCAGATATTTCTCTTAAATCATAGTAAAAAATTGCTTCAAAGGTATAGCATTGAAAGAAAAGAACAAGTATTTCAAAGTATTCACTTACTGAGAAGTGCGTTTGAAGCTTGCTGAATTTCCTTTATATACCCCCCCTTTCTTAGCTTCCTTTTTTCTCTCTAAAGTATAAAGAAGGAAATATAAAATGCCCACAAACTTCCACCCAGATAGATAACTGTTGTTAACATTTAAAAAATTTCATGCATGTGAGGATGATATACCACTACACACACATTAGAATGTCTAAAATTATTATAGTGATCATACCAAATGGCAAAGATAAGGAAGAATTAGAACTCTCATACAGTTTTGGTAGAAATGTAAGATGGTACAATCACTTCGAGAGTTTATTCAGCTAAATATACCTACTTATTTCATTTCGTCGCACAACCTCCCCCACCCCATTTAATTGTAAGTATTTTTAAGCCCCTTATTCATATGTCTTATCCATATGTTGTTCGTTCGTTCGTTTTTTCTTTTTTTCTCTCTCTCTCTCTCTTTCTTTCTTTCTTTCTTTCTTTCTTTCTTTCTTTCTTTCTTTCTTTCTTTCTTTCTAAATTAAGAAAACAGATACACAGTTAAAGAGAAAAAGAAAATTCAAGTGGTTCTACAAGGCACGTAGTGAAAAACAGAAGTCCTCCACTGTTCCTCTGAGATACTACCTTTAGTGCTTAGTGTTACTTTTGGTATTTACCTCCATATTTCTAAATAATAAGATTATACTACTGTTTCTGTGTCACTTCTTCCTGATTTCTACATTTAAATTCTGTTGACTTTCTAGTATGGAGGATAAAGTTGATTTTTAAAAATCATCTTTTCCCTTTCTTTGTCTTTCTAGTCTAACAGCCTCGGGTTAAGTTAATAAACAATGTTTATTATGGTAAAGCCAAGGAGCATGCCAATAAGTTTTATTAAGTTTGCTATAGGGTCCTATCACTAATTTTTGCCAAACAACTTTTGAATACTTTTTCTCTTTTTAAAATACATTGTATAATCTGTCATTTCTTACCCTAAATATTTCCTGCTGCTCTATTTTCTTTTATTGTTTGGCTTTCTATCACCTTTGGGAGAAGTATTGGAGCCCCTGTGTTGGAGCTCTGTATCTTGGATGCCTTCTTTTTCTCTGTTCCTCTGCCTTCTTGTTTGAGAGTTTCTCTAGTATAGAATATTATGTTGGAAATAATTTTCCTTGCATTTTGAAATCATTGTTTCTTTGCCTTCTAGCTTTCTGTGTTTGGGGTGAGCCATTTTGTGTACAGTCCGATATTTAAAAACTTTTCAATCTTCCACAACTTTTAATATTGTCTTTATAACTTGGTATTATGAAAACTCATAGTGATGGCCTTGGTCTGTCTGAAAACTTGTGTCCCTAGGTATGGGAACTGCATGTCAACTCAGGCAGTTTATTATTTGATGTCACCTTCATAGAAAAAAAAAAATCAGTTTCTTCCCAATCTTACATTTTGATAGCCTAAGTCGATTAAGGAATCTGATGATTTTGAATGACAACCCTACCATGTGATTTGGGGGTAGATATATGAATGAGAATTAGTTTTCAGCCAGAGAGAGAAATGATAGAGCTATCCATGTTGTTGTTGGTGATGGGGTTACATGGAGCAACTGATTTTGTATGTATATTAGCATTCTACAGGAGAATAGGTCCTATACAAATGAGTCAGAAAAAAAGAATCATTTGGTATAGATCTTATGAACCAAACATTGAAGAAAAAATTATTCACAATGCTTATTAAAAATGGTAAGGCAGACTTTATTCAGTGGGACTGTCAAGATAGGTATAGGGACTACTGCAGTGGAGGAGAGAGATTGGATTCAGCTTTGAATACAGCATGGGTAAATGGGACGTTATAGCCAAAGATCAGTGTGGGAGTCAGTTGCTGAAGGTGGGCCAGGGTGATCTGACATATCTAGGAGATGACAGAGGATGGGGCTAAACAGATTTAGCAGGATTCTTATTAATATTGGACAATGCAGAGACAAACAGCAGTCCAAATGCTGGGATTTTTTATTGGAATTGCACCAAATCTATAAATTAATTAGAGAGGTTTTTCAATGCTGTTGGGGTTGCCCAATTCACGAACATGGTATCTCTGCACTTTATTTGGGTCTTTGAATTTTTCATCAGTGTTTTATAGTTTTCAACATATGGATTCTGCTGAAATACTTTGTTAGAATTATACTTATATATTTAATATTTTTGGAGCCATTATAAATGCTACTCTAAAATTTTTATTTCTAGTTATTCATTGTTAGTACATAGAAATACAATTTATTTTTTGTATGTTGATCTGGTATCCTGTGACCTCACTGAACTTGCTTATTAGTTAGAGGAGGTTTTTGTTTTTGTTCCCCTGGTAGATATTTTGAGTCAATTGTGTTTTAAGGAGACGTTTAAAAAGTAAGAAAAATATCTTGTATAATTACCTTTGTAGTTTCCATTTCCGGTGGTCTTCGTTCTGTGTTCTGCATCAAGATTTTCATCTGGTATGATTATCCTTTTGCTGGAGATTTTTAAAAACATTTCTCAGACTGTAGGTCTACTGGTGTTGAATTCTTTCAGCTTTCATATCTCTGGAAAAGAGTACTTTCACCTTTTTCAAAAAGTATTTTTGCTGAGTACAGAATTGTAGGTTGACAAATTTATTTTCCTTTCAGAAACTGTAAAGGTGTTTCACTTTTTTCCAGCTTGAGTTGATTTGGGCAAGAAAATTCCTCATACCTTTGCTGCAGCCTGAAAAGTCTTTCTAGATAGTAAGCTTGGGATAATTTATGGCTTATATCCTTTGTTTTCTCTTTCTCAAGGATTACTGTCATGTGTTCCCTGATACCTAACAACTGAAAACCTTTGCTTCACACATTTTCTCTGGTTTTTTAGTTATATCATTCAGGAATAAATTTGGTCCATCTTGACTGGAAACAGAAGTCCAAAGACTTAAGAATTTTAAATCTCAAAATTCATAGAGAATGGAAGATTGAGATGTCAAGAAGTACATCATTCTAGTAAATCAAAAGTATGTCTTTGGAGAAGCTAGATTTAAGGTTTCTCCTGAGACTAGTTGGTTGGTATTTATTTCAATGTATTTGTAACTATCAAATTTGTAAATTTGATGATTTAAAATAGAAATTTGAATATGAGCTTATTAGAGACTTTTAAATGGTATTTTAGATAGTCATTTTCATATTTTATATCTTATATGAAAACATTTTAAATGAGAAGTATTAAGGAAGTTTTTTTTTTCTAATTCAGATTATTGGTAAAATATGCTTTTAGAACTGGTTTTCCAATGATTTTTTTTTTAAATTAGCGGAACAGATTGTTAAAAGAGTCATTAATAATGGAAGATACTTGAATTTGCTTGATACTTTAACTCTTTAAAAAACTGAGTTAAAAACCTTACAAAGTCATATTGGAAAAATTTATAGTTATGATAGGCTGGAGCAGGGTTACTTTCTAGTGGTTTAAGAAACATGAGCCCTTGTGAAAATGAAGTATCTAAGGAGGAGTGGGTAATGTAACTGTCTGTTTCTTGCTCTTTATTAAATAATCAGCAAATAATTTGATCGTTTTGCTTTATCTCTCACTCTTGCAATTTATAGGTTATAATGGCAGGTCAAATTTTCCTATGTATGTATGTATGTATGTATGTATGTATGTATGTATGTATGTATTTGTGTGTGTATTTAAAGCGAGGCAACCCTTGGTTGACCTCACAGATTGCAAGGACCTTATCATCTTACGATCCCTTATTTTTCTGTTTTTTACACCTACAGCACCTAGTCTTCCTAGGTGGTCTCCCATCCAAGCTAACCAGGCCTGGCTCTGCTTAGCTTCCGAGGTCAGACGGGATCAGGCTTGTTCAGGGTAGCATGGTTGTAGAATATTTTTTTTAATGGAGTGTTTTTTTCTTATTGATTCTTAGGAGATTCATATATTCTGAATATGAATGCCTTGTCACTATATATGTTGCAAGTCTATTATCCCAGTTTGTGGCTTGCCTTTATACTTGTGTGGTCTGAATTAATAGTCGAATTAATCTGTCAAACTGCCCTTTTCATCTTAACTTTAAAGAAATCCTGCCCTCTCCTGATGTCAAAGACATTTTGCTGTATTTTCTTCTAAAAGGTTTAGATAGTTTTGCCTTTTACATTTAGATCTTTAATCCATCTGATATAGGAATTTAAATCCCCCGGCCCCATGTTTTCCCCTTATCTTAGAAATAACCTATTGGCTCACCACCATTTTTTGGTTAGGATATCGTTTTCCCATTTTGTTATAAGTTTGCATACATATTAAGGTGTCTTTCTGAGCTTTTTATTCTGTTGCTCAATATTTGTATTCATGCACCAGTTCTCATTTCTATATCTTTATTATAATTCATGGTATGTGGTATAGTGCCAACTTTCTTTTGGTTATATTTGTGTAGCATTTTTCTTTTTCTTTTAAATCTTTTTAATATTATATTTTAGATATGTCTAACCAATTGCATAAATCTTGATTTAAAAAAATCTGTTCACAATTTTTTTAAACTAATTTTACCATTCCATTTGTATTTGCTGAGATTAAAATTTTATTAAACAATATTTATTTTAATGTATTCATGTATTGATCCCCTTCTTTGCTCTGCTTGTTTGTCCTTTCCATGATTAGTGACTTTTTGAATATGAACAACTCATTTTCTTTGGAGTCGTGATAATTTCTTTATGCCAGGGATATGATAATAGTAGTGTGCTTGATTTTGGCCTATACTTTTCATTACTATTAGTTGAGGACTATGTATAGTTAAACTTTTGCCTTAAGTTTATACATCTTCCCTTGGTCAAGCGAATTCAGACTTTTGGTTACAAATACACTGGAGATTTTCTTCTCCAATCATTGCCATTATGGGATGGGCAATTTTCTTTGTCCCTCAAGACCAGGTTTAAAATACAGCTAAAAAAATTATTAATATTATATTTTAATTTATGCTTAGATCGAAGGTGTAACCCACTGAGGTCTCAGTGTTGTGGGAAAGTGTCATATTTAACTTTCTTTGGGGGTTGCAGGCTTTTGCCCTGTGCCCTGGATGAGGCCTCTAAACGCAACACTCAGGTTCACACAAGCTTTCAAATGTTCCTCAGTGCAAAAGTTGCTTCAGTATTGTACCTCTGCCTCTCTAAATTCTCATCTGTCCCACTCCACAAGCCCATCCCAACTTTCTTGCTAGGTAACCTTCACACTAAGAACTTTGTGTTATTTCCACTGACACTGTGTTTTGTCTGACATATTTTGGTTTTCAGTAGAGAGTGGCTGTCCAAGGAGGCCCGAAGTGGAAGTACTTCCTAACTCTTTTCATTTTATGGCATGCATGGAAAAGTGGTAGTTTGTACTAATTACCAGGATAACTGTCGAAGTCACCTAAGATTGGTGATGGTACATACACAAGGGCTCTCAGGCTGCCCTGGCACCATGGCTGTTCTTTATTTTTCTGCCTGGCAGCCCCAGAGGCTGATGCTATCTCTTTTTTAGCACTCCAATTACCCATTCTTAGTACATTTGTTGGAAAGCTTTGGGTGTAGAATATAAATCTCAGAAATAGAGCTGTGTGTGTATGTTGTTTTTTTAAATTCATGGAGAAGGGGGGGGATTACAGATCCTGAATCATGCTAGGCCAGTACAAAATTACACAGCAAAGAAAAATGGAATTGGTTCTTTCTTTACACTAGAAGAAAATATTGGTGAATGTTTATCAGGTTAGAGGCTCTGAATTTTCTAATTCTGAACCTAACATATACTATAAAGGAAATGGTGGTTGGATTTGAGAAAAAAGGGAACCCTTTATATCAAAAACTCTAAAGAATTCATAGTCAAATGCAAACTTGGAAGAGATATTTTGTAACAATATTATATATACATAGCATCTGACAAATTATTTAGGAAAAAAACTTCATTATCCAAATTTGGTTAACAGATATGCTTTGAGAAACAAATTATGGTTTAACTGTTCAATAAAATGCATACAAAGATTTGTGCTGTTTGTATATATGTGTAGAGAAAAGTCTGAAAGAGTATATTTAGATTGGTTAAAAAGTTATTTGGTTTTTTTTTAAGTACTGTCTTTGGGGAGGGGCCTTTACTATGTTGCAGTCTCTCTAGTTTTAGGATTGTTCATTTATTTAATAAATAAAAAGCAGGTTTTTGTCAGTGGAGCTCATGCTCATACATTTGTTTTCCTCTCCCTCCCCCAATGAAGTGCTTGCTCCTTCCTTTTTTTCGTGCATGTATTATTTTAGAAATGTGTGTAAGGCGAATGAATGCATACTTTGCTACCAAAAATATTAATTCGAGCTGCATGTATTGTATTATAACAAGCATCTAGGTTATAGCACGCATTATAGATATAGTTGTTTAACTTCACGAAGATTTGGTGTACATAATTTTGTCATAGATGGCTTTCTTTCTATTTGTATATTTTTAGAACTCCGAATTAAATGTGTACAGCTGAAAGGACAGGGAGAATGATTGCTTGTGAGATTGTCTCTGTCTCCCTCTAGATAAATAATAGACCCTGTGCAGTAGAAAACAAATGAGGTAAAAAGCAGGGTGTAATGCCTACTGCTTTACATGGGAGATCACAGGATTATTCTGGGCTTTATGCATAGAAGTCACTCTGCTGAAATTCTACCTCATACTCTCCTTACCTCCAAAATTTAAATATATGTTATTTTAAAGATTATTGAAGACATAATTCACGTGCCTAATTTGAATGAGGCTTTATAAATAAGTAAATAATGTACTTGATTACACCCTGTCTGCACAGTGTTACATTTAGCATGATATAGAAAAAATTATTTGGAAAATAACTTAGCTGTTTTGATACAACAGCCTTTTTTAAAATTCAGTGTTAGCCATGAGTGTGTATACATGCATGTGTGCTAATGTAGATTTCATTAGTCTGGCTGCAGGCATCAACAATAAAGATTTTGGAGTTAGTAGTAAACTAAGCAAAATGGTTGAGACAGTATCGTCTAGTGTGCTTTGTTTGTTGCAGCTGTATTTGGCCTTTGTTTGGTAAATGTACTAAAGAGTGAAAATAACATTAGGCAAACTAAGGAGATACACTTCAAAAAATACAAAGAAGTAGGATGAAGCCATTTAATGTTTCCTTGATATATACCACATTTTGTCTGAACTAGTGTATTATATATATGAGCAATAGTGTTTTTCTGCCACAGGTAGCTTTTCATTATGGCAACTCGTTTATTATTATTATTTTTTCTGGTTGGTTTATTTTGTTGCTGATTTGTTTTATTTTGGATGTGTGTGTCTTTTTGAATAATGGTTGCTTTTTATATTATTTAAAATAAGGCGAGGTGAGAAAACATGGTAAAGAACTGAGGCTAAGTCTTCAATCTTCATGTGGGATGGTGGGAGCAGGAAGTAGCGATCTTATGTGTTGCTTTTCTGCTTGTGTGGAGGTACAGTTGTGGAGGGAACTGATGTATGGGAGTGTTAAGAGGGAGAGTGGCTTATAGAGGTCATCTTTCTCGGAAATGACTTTAGGTCCTTAGGCATGGCCCTAGTTGAACACCTGAACTTTAGTTCAGAAGCTTTGGAGCCATACTGTTTGAATCCAGCCTCTTGTATTTTGTAGCCCTGTGACCTTGGGCACAGGATTTACTTTCTCTATTCCTCAATTTTCCTAATCTCTGAAGTAGGGTCTCTTTATCTCAAGGAGTAATTGTGAGGATTGAATGAATAAGTATATGTAAAGTGCTTAGAATGGTACATGATACATATCAAGAGTTCAAATATTAGTTGTGAACACTTGGATTACTAATACTAACTTATCCAGTTTGATTTCAGTAGTGTAGTTCTGTGAGAATATTTTTCAGTAGCAAAGCACTTCCAATAGTTTATTTGAAGAGAATGGTGCTTAAGGTGTAGAGATGGTTTCTTGAATGATGCTTGCCTTAGTTTCTTGAATGAAGCTTGCCTTCCTCGTTAGCATCCAGAACATCCACTGAATGCAGAATAGTAGGTCCGGAGAGTCTGAGAAATCCAGAATTGGGACTGATATGCTTAAATATTGTTAAATTGACTTCGTCATGATCTAAATAAAAGGTGATGTATATTAGTTGAAAATTGGAGTGAAGGAGGTAGGGTAGAGTAACAGTTCTTGTATCTTCTCTAAAATGTTAGGTATAGGTGATAGTTACCTAGATTTCTTTTTTCTTCCCGTTACCCCTTTTGTATGTGTTAATGATTATTTCATTAGGCTGCTGGTTCTTTTTTTTTTTTTTTTTAAAGGAAGGAAAGGGGGCTACATTGTCCTTTATTACATACTCCTTTTCTCTTAAATAAAAAGAATTCTCAGAGGCAATCAGTTCCAGGCTGCTCTGAAACTCTACTGTTCCAGGAACTTGGGCTTCAGTTTCCCTACTCTCCATCCTCAGCTTGTGTCTTTTACCATTGGGGTGATTCCAGCCAGGGAAGGTGGGGTTGAAGCAGTGCATGCTGGCCAGAACTTACAATGCCACACCTACCAGGATGGTTGGGGAATCCCAGTGTTCTGTGTAAACATGCGTACTTAAATTTAGGGATTCTGTTAACAGAAGGAATAGAGAAAGGATGTTAGAGATACCTAGACTCTGAAGCAAGCTACAGAACAGTGTTTATATAAGGATGTAAATATTAAAGGTCAAATGGGAATAATTAATGTGCTTGCATCTGTACAAAATAATCATGAATATTGTAGATTTTTTTTTTTTTAACACTTGGTGCTTCTGGGAAAGGTAACTGGGTGGCTGGGTCAGGATTGGGAGTAAGACTTCACTATAGTATACCCTTTAGAATTGGTGATGTGTAAGTTTTAACTTTTCAAAAATAAATGCTATTGAAAAGAAAACTAGAAGTTTGATATATAAGTTCACGAATAGATATGTCATTAAGATCTTATTAGTAATATTTAAGCTTATCATTTTAAGTGTGTAACTTACCTTATTTAAAAAATTGTGGTGTGTTGAGATTACAAAATATGGTTAGACTCAGGTGCTTCCAACCCTTTCAGTTTTCTAAGGTGTTTTAGAAGCAGTCAGGCATTGCTGAGGGTCTAGAAAGGGGAAGAATTTTGATTTATGAGGCATTTCTGGGAAGGATATCAGTTTTAATTATGTGAACATTTTTAGGGTTTTGAGGGAGCAGGTCAGGATAGTATGTTTATTTAGAAAGTTATTCTGTAAACTCAGAGTGAATAAACTAATCATAGAATTGTCAAGATGCACTCATATATGTACATGTAGAGATGTTATGATAATATTACACATTGTATGCTTATATCATAGAAGCCCACCCAAAGAATCTTTAAAAAATGTAGCTCAGAATTGTATCCAAAGGAAGATGTCTCCTTTCTAACTCCCACTAAAATAGCTTAGTAATTTATGCTTTTAATTCTTTGCATTGACATGAGCTAAAGAAAGATGGCCTATGTAATTTTTGGCATCATATTTAAGTTTTCCTCCTTTCTGATTGAACTAAATTAAACTGACTTGTAAGTTATACCCATTTATTGGTCTGATGTCTGGATCTACTCAAATGCAATTAATCTTCTCTCCCAAGTGACAGCTTTTTAAATATTTGAGCAATAAAGCTACCACATCCTTAATGAGTCTCCTTAGCTAAACTTAGGTAAAATAAGTTTTATATAATAGTTTTTCCATTCTTCACCAAATTTGTAGTCCTCTGTTATCACCACCTGTTAAAATGTGGCACTCAGAACTGATGATAAGAGATCTGGTTAGAGTAGGCCTTGCTGAGCTGATTATTGGTGTTGATTTGTATATTATACTTTATTAATTTGGGTCATGAATACTTTTTTAGTAGCTACATTTTATGGATGACATGTTCATCTGTAGTCTGCTTAACTCACTTAATCATTTGTAAGTAGTCAGCTGCTAAACCACCTTGTACGTCTGGCTGGCCTTTAGAAAGTATGAGTAGAACTGAATTCTTGTTTTTATTCGGCCAAAAGTTTTGGTACATTTAAAACCATTGGTTCATTTAAAAAATCAGTTACTTATAGCTTATACATTAATGGAAATGATTTGAAATAACTATAAGATTGTTAGCATCCTTTCAACTCTTAAGAAATGGAAGTTTAGGACAAAGAAAAGAGGATTATTTGAGAATCTAAAATAATAAAGTGACGACATTGCTTTGTCAATTCAAGAAATATACATTAAGTGCCTATTATGTGATCATGGGTTGAGATATGGCCCCTTCCCTGACAAAATTTATTGGTGAGGGAGACAGGAATCACCTGGGAGCCTGATAGAAGGGGAGGGGCTTCAGAAAGAGGAGACACCAAAGTAGGACTGCCTTGAGATTCTGTCTTGGGCATTCATGGCAGGCATGAAAAACAAAACCATTGGGGTATATAAACTTATATTAATTTACCATTTTTATGTCACCCAGCTACTTTAGCCAATCTTTTAAATAAATTAATTTAAAAAAAAACACTGTTTAAAAGCTGCCTATAATTAACAGTTCTAAAATAGTAACAAGTGTCATATTTTAGCTAGGAACTGACCAAGTTTATCATAAAAGACTTTAATGCTTAACATTAAAGAATATTAGTTACATGCCTGTGCTCATGAGTTCTAAACTTTATCAAGGTTTAGAAATAGAAGCTAATAATAATATTACTGTTCTGAGATAACGGATTTTCCAAAGAAAAAAAATAAAGCAGATACCAAGTACAAATTGTATTGAATGTTGTGGAAAATGGCACTATAATGGAAGACATCCAAGCTCTCTACCTAGCGAAGCTAGGAGGATCTTTGCTCACCTTTGATTCTAGTATTTAGTGATTCACTGCTTATTTTGTTCTCAGTGCCCCCCCCAGTGGGTGGCAAGGATTATAGATGCATAAAGCTGCTAGCTGTAAACAACTATAGGCTGGCTGTAAAGGTGATTTTTGTGGAGGGTGTAGCTCATCCCCAGTGCAAGATATTCCATTTTTTTAATAGGCTTTTTCATTTATAAACATAAGAAAATTTTCTTTCTTAGTGTTTAGCATATGGATTGAATATCGACTTATTTGAAAACTTTAAGAATGATCTAGCTCTACACTGTTCATTAGTCACCTGTCTATTTAAATTTCAATAAAAATTAAAATGAAATAATCTAAAAACTGGGTCGTTGACTTGCACCAGCGTGTTTCTGGTGCTTAATAGCCACATGTGTCTAGTGGCTATTATATTGGGTAGCACAGATTATAGAACATTTTTATTATTGCAGAAAGTGCTCTGATGAATGGTGCTGATCTATATACAAATGATTTTCAAATTTCTGACTTCACACTAAAGATAGGATGAATCCTAGAAAAAAGCATAATAATTATTGATTTTAATGATTTTTATAATAGAAATGGTATGGTAAAGGTTAATTATGAAAAAATCTAGTAAAATGTACAAAATAAAAAGTTACAGTATGGCCCAACTATAGACTTTGTATTTTAAACATTTGTTTTATATTCTGGTCTTTTTTCTCTGTACATGTGTACAAACATACACTGTATTTGGGCATGTTTTTACTTGTGCGTGTTTAAAATAAAAAATTTAAGAAAATTAACTTTTTTAATGGGAAATAATTTTGCTTTATAGAAATTTACCTGAACTTTGTTCTAAATGTAAACTAACCGTATCTTCAATGTTTATAATTAGGCATTTGACTAAAAATATTATAAAAATACTTTGTTTCATTCTAGATTATTATATGAGTTAGTATTAGAAATTTTCTCTGGTTATTTATTTTCCTTTAAATGCACCTTAAAAATTGTTAGTATTTACCTGTATCTTATATCAGTGTTTACCACAAACACTTTAAATAAATTCATGATGTTTCACTATGAAACAATGACACAGTACTATTGGAAAATATTCTTTTTGTTCACCTTCATCTTGTTTGATATTTGGTTCTGTCAGCATCATCTTTGACCACCAACATTAGTTGGTAGTTACATGCTAGCTTTGTTGGAAATTACAGATGCTCCTTGACCTAGGATGGGGTAACGTTTTGATAAATCTTTTAAAAGTTGAAAATATCATTAAGATGAAAATGCGTTGAATACACCTACCCTACCAAACATTGGAACTTTTTAGTCTAGTTGGTTTCTAGTGAATGCTTATTGCTTTTGTACTATCCTAAAGTTGAAAAATCAAATTAAACCATCATTAGTTGAAGACCATCTTTATTATTAATTTTTTAATGAAGCTGAATGTATGGACAGGTGAATTTAAAATTTCATTCTGGTTTTCACTTGGTGGTACATTTCACAACCATCAGAGTTATGTATAGTATTCATTTTAGGATTTTCCTTTGTTTTATGGGAAATGGAAGATAGGCAGTAGATGATCATGGTTAATGGCATTATGGTATAATGATAAGAGGAAGAATAGGATGTTGCCATTTTTTTTTTGCTTAGACCATTAAAGAAAATTTGTGTTTGTATCTTGAAACCTTTTTCTTTTTTTAACCATGAAACCATATTTGCTTGTAAGTTTAATGCCAGCCAGCCCAAATAAAGTTAAGAGTAGGAAAAGTTTTTAAATATCTTACCTAAGAGTTAAAAAAAAATGAAGACCATGATTGTTGTAATGCATGCTTTATTTACAATGCCACTGATAGCTTTAAAAAGTCACTCATTTAATATAAAATTAAGAATTGTCATTTTATACCCCCCAAATTTTATGAATTTCTCTGATATTAAAAAGCACTGGAATAAGTTGTATTTTTGTACTCTTAACCATCTGCCAGATAGGATTATATATGACTTAAATAAAGAGGATCTTGAAATTTCATGCCTCCAAATTATAGTAATTTCTGACTTCAGTGTAGCATTCAGACTTTTTTAATTATAGGGAAGCCGAATGATTAGTTTTCAGTGATTGTGATTTGGTACATATGCACATTTAGATAGCTAAGAGTGGAATGAGAACTGAACACAGTTCTTTTATGTTAGGCTTTAAGGATAGTAAAATCACCCCAGAATTCACCTCGTTTTAGGATGGCTTCTCCAAACTTGATGAGGATTACTATATGTGCTTTGGATAGGTATATTTTAGGATATACATTTTGAAACTCTCAATGGCTCTATATTTTCCAGGAGAGGAAAAATCAAGGAATTTAAATGGGTACTCTGCTCCACATCACATTTTCTTATCCCATCAAAAGCTCTTGAAGTGACAGTGAAAGGATTTTTTGATAATGGAAGCAATTCTGATTTCCTTCTTTTTGGACACCAAACCTGGGAATAGACCCAGAGATTTGAGAAATCATACACAAATTTCTTTAGTGACTCTAGGGCACATTATAGCATAACATTATAAATTGTTAGCAGGGCAATTTTGATAAAATTGTTGGAAAACTTGAAATAGTCTCGAAAGAGTTGGAGTGATTTTCTTATCTAAGGAGAAACAATTATTAAGTACCTTTGGAGTGCTAAGCACTGTGATGAACCCTTAAAGAAATTTTCTAATTTTAGTCCTTTTGTCAGCACTTTGAGTATTATTAAAACCCAAAAAAGAGCCAGAGAGGATAGTCCCCTAGGATCTCCTCCTATAGCTAATGATAACTGAAATTTGTTAGACTCCAGAATTCTGTTCTTTTCATCATTCATTTTCTCCTGTAGTCTTCTGGATCTCCTCTACCTCCCCCACCCCCCCAATAATAAAAAGAGCATGATAGCCTTAAAATATCATGTGATTTTTTTTTTTTGAGGGAAGAAACAGTGAGAGTAAATGCATAAGCGTGTTGGAATGGGGGGAAGATTAGAAATAGAGTTAGAGTTGGTGGGTTTGAAGTATATCATAAGAAGATGATTGCAAAACAGTTTATGGTAGTTTAAACTGGTAGGGAGGTTCTGGCAAAAAATAGCTGTTCAGTATAAATGGTAGTATTACTATTACTCTGGAGATTGTATGAACTCTCACATAATTTAATAAAGTTCTTTTCATCTGTGGGAAAGATGGATATTTGTTTATATGAACAGAGACCACAGTAATAATTTAGATTTATAACTGATGAATAAAGTTGTCAAAATGCTATATTATCTTATTTGGCAAGTATTTCCATTTTATAGAAAAGAAAAGTATTTATGCCATAACTAGTGGCTCTTTTAATAAATACTTAGGTATTCTAAAGAATGCTGCAGTAACTATATCTGAGGTAGAAGTGAAATACATTGATTTCTTGGATGATTGAATGGAGGATATGTGCATTATCTCAGGAAGGAAATGAATTTTAGGGTTTTGTCTTTTAAATGTTTGTATTTTTTTATTTCTAGGCTGTTCGCTGCTACGAATCTCTAATCTTAAAAGCTGAAGGAAAAGTGGAGTCTGATTTCTTTTGTCAATTAGGTCACTTCAACCTCTTATTGGAAGATTATCCAAAAGGTAATTTTCCCCTTGTTAATTACTGCTTGATTTATATACGTGTTTAAGATAATTGTAATTGCTTGTACTCTATCAAGGGTACTACTATTTTTACTTAAAGAAATTGTAAGCTTATGAACATTTTAAACAATGAGAAAGAAAAGCGGAGTAGTTGTAAATGTGAAGAGTTCCTATAACTCCATTTAAATCATAAGTTGGCCATCCAGTTAAACTGGTAACTATCTAACCTACATGTGTACTGCCGTTTTGTTCTGCCTTGTGAAAAATCCCTGCTCTTTAAAGGCTGTACTGTAGTTGAGAGTGAGTGAGCCATTGACAGACACTTGGGAAATTTAACACAGACTCATCATTTCTCTTTATCTGGCTATAAAACTTCCATTTTAGCTAAAAAATATTTGAATGAAAATATAATCTGTAGCCATGTTATTGTAAAGGTAAGTAAAGTAATCCAAAGAGATGATCACAGATGAGCTTGAGCATTGGATAAAATAAAATTTTTATTAATTTGAAAATTTTTTCCTATAAGAAATGAGTTAAATAATTGAAGGCAGTCTCCCAGAATGTGTCCTATTTATGGTACCAAGCTGCTGACCCAGACCATTATTCAGTTAGGAAGTTGAAAACACCCCCAAATACTATCTCCCTTAATAGCAAAGGCTGAATCCACAGCAAAGAAAATCTGTATTCTTGTAAGCAAGAACACTTCAACCTTTTGATGATAGTAAATATCTTAATGTAGAACAGATGGGCTTAATATGCTTGTTGTCCACAAATGTGTTTAATGGGCAGAACAACTAGCAGGTTGTTTCAGGGTTAGAGTGAAGGATTGTTTGTGTTTAATGTTGATGTTTTATTATGCCACTTTTGTGTTAGGTCAAGTGAACACATCACAAATGAAAATGCAAATTTACTTTTTGAGACAAGTGTAATCTATGTGGTTAGGAGTTAGGCTTATTTTCCAGCTCATCTCTCTGTTTTTTACACCTGCATTACCATTAATAAAATACACATCCCTGAGCTTCTATTTTCTAGTCTGTAAAATGAGGGGAGGGTGTGATAGCTCAGGTTTCGAGATTGCTAGGTGAAACTGGTTAGTACTTAGCAAAATAGCTTCAAGATAATAGGTATTAATTATTTAATATGCTATCACATATTTTAATTAAAGCTGGTAAATTATTAAAAGGAAACCGTTATGTAAAAGAAACAGAAATCTGGGCAATCTTATTTTTCAGTGCTACACCTTTTTCTTGTAGAGCACACTAATTTGAGAGCACATAGAGATCCAGACTTGAAAATTAGGTTTGTGTGTGGGGCTGTTTGCCCTTGCTGCTTAGTGGTCATTAAAATATATATTAACTTTGAAAATTTTGTTAGTTTGTGAATTTAGCTACATTTTCCATTTATAAAATGTTTGGCTGTGAAGGTAATGAAGAATACAGGGTTGTTTGTTTTGGAGGTGTCTCTTTTTTGGAAGGTGAGGTAGGGGGCATGTGACGACTAGACTATGTTGGCAGACTAGCTGGTGGGAGTAATCTAATAAGATGGGAGAAGAGAAAGATAACCTAGGGATTTAAGTCTTGAAAACATGTGCTCTTTGAGCCATTTACTGTCATGTAGACAAATTGGCCATTAATAGGTAGGCAGTAGGTTGATTATTTGTAACAGGAAGGAGAGAATGGATGCAGAGGTATACATATGTATTTTAGTATATTTTAGTATTTCAAACTGATGGCTTCTGTTTCCTAGGCATGAGTTCCTTTGTTTTTTGGTTTTTGTTTTAATCCTTGAGGATTTATTGACCACATTCTCATGAAAAATTTTTTTTTTTTAAAACAGCACTTATTGAAGTCTTTCAATTCATTCTCTTCACCATCTTCCTATAAGTCCAAAACTAGAGCCAGTGTCTAGTAGTGTCTCGTGGTGTTACCCCCTCCCCGCCAAATCACCACTACACCAGTTTTTGGAAACATTTGTTATCTCAAGCTGCTTCCTTTTCTCTCTTTGGAACCAATGCAAGAGGAGAACCTCCAACCACAGCCAAATAGACATTTATTTTTAGAGAACAGATTGTGTACAATAACTTTTTGTGGAGTAAACATAACCATGCAATGAAACATGTGAGTAAACTGTTCAGGTATATCGTATGTGGGGGATTTATTGACTGTTACTCTGAAGAGAGTTCCTGAGTCATTGTCTTTGTTTAAAATTTTGTGAGCTTTGGGTTCCTTGTGGAAAAACTGCGCCTACTTTTGTAGTAGAAAATGGTAGAACCATTTTTGTGTATGTTTTCTGCTCTTATTTGTTATTCTGATCCCATCAGCTTTCTGTCTTGCAGGGATTCCTAAAAGTTTTTCAATCTGCAGATTAGGTATGCTTTGGTTATCATTACTGTTGTGGATTTATTTATGGAACAGTATCTTTTGTTATTTCAGATGAATTTGAAGCAGAAGGGAAAAAAGCTTTGTAAAACATTATTTTAGCTTTCTGTTTGGTAATGTGTACGAAGAGTTTAAAAAAATTTCTGTCACTTGAATTGGTCATTTGGCTTCTAGGAGTTTATTCTAAAAAAATAATTGGTTAGAGGATTGTAGGAAAATGGAGGCTCAAATGCACTTGGCTTGTTGTAGGTTGAATTTCTCTGGAGAGAATTTAGCATACAGAATGTTTAGTAAGGAGTGCCTTTAGGAGCAACACCTGTGGAAGGTGGAGAATGGAACCAGGATTGGACAGAGGGAGAAATTAAACTTTGACAGCTTTGACCCACTCCATGGGGAGTCCTGGAGCTAGTAGATTACCCTTCAGAGCTATCCCATGTTGGGCCAAGATGACTAAGCCTTTATACTCCATCCATTCAATATTGGATGTGGGCCAGCCTGGGAAGGAGTATGACTTTTGGCAAGGAGGCTCTCAATGCTAGAGGCTATCTGCATATAGGACTCCCAATGGTCCTTCCTTGAAGTGGGATTTGAGTGGTTCTTCACAGTGTCTGCCATACTTCCTTTTCACTCCTAATCCCAAAGCTAACCCATTAATCTCACCTGAACCAAAAAGGGCTGATGGAGCTGTTAGATTGCTGCCTTAAGCCATGGAGATGATGCAGTGATTTCTTTGTGTTGGAGTGCAACCAGAGACAGAGAACTCTGGGCTGAAAGACAAGCATATATATTCTTATAATACATGTGTTGGATCTTAAGCAGTTTAATTAATAGAATTATTTGTAAATACCTGTAAATATGTGCGGCAAATTATAGGAGAAGATAGTAAGTCAAGTTAATTGCTTAGAAAATCAAGTAGCAAGTTACCTCAACGTACATAGCAAAATTATAAAAAGAGAAATCATGAGGTAAGAGACTAAGGAAATGGATGGATAGTAAGAATTCCAGAGGTAAAAGATTAGTTGAAGGAGATACAATAATTAATCATTCCTAATAATAGTATGAAAACCTTGAAACCTTTACAAATAGTTTCTTCATGGTTTGTGGTGAGCTAGAAGCTTTCCCTGAAATTGCAGCCAATGATAGATTTTCCTCCTTTCCTCCTTCCTTCAAGTAATTGGTAATTTGTTGTATTGTCTGTTACTTTGGGGCGAAATAGGTTTTGGTGGTTATAGTTCCTCAGTAGTTACAAGTGGCTAGGGCAAGTTACATGCCAGAGTTGTTAATGTAGAGAAGTCTCAACTCAGAATTGGTAAGCTTTCTTTGTCTTTCTTGGGTGGAATGACAGTACTCTATCTTAAGGTATGTATAGTATAAGAACATTTAAAGCACATGATTTTTCAGTAATTTTGAGTTTGGTTTCTCCAAAAATTCTCAATGTTTTTGATTGTTGCAAGGTTCATTTCTTTATTGTTTTGGCTGTTGGAACTAAAGGTTGTGATTCTGTTCTTTGTCTAAAACTTCTTTCAGATAGTCATTGAGACTTAGTTTACATAGTATATATGTTTGCTATACAATACAAATTTACTTTCTGTTGAAATAGTTAAATAAAATGAAATAAAAATCCATAATATTGACGTATATGTACAGAATGAATGTTATATATCTCTCTGAAAGCTGATTGTTTCATGTGTTTTCATTGCATTCACAGTCATTGTGCCCTATTTCTCCATATAATGTCATTTAAATGTATTTAATTTTTTTTTTTTTTTTAAGTCTCTAGTACCTCCACTCCCTCCCATCTCACTATAGGAATCATCGAATTCGTTTAGTCTACTCATAGCCTGGAAAATACAATTGAGAAATACCCAAGGAAGCACAGCAGTGACCATAGCCCAGCTTGTCAGAAGCCCATGTCCAGGCAACAAGCAAAACATAGAGTAGCTTCAAAAACTAGAGAACTGATGGTAGAACACACTGAAGGAACACAAAGAAGACACTTACTTGGTATCTTTTGTACTAAGGCAAATGTGAGATATGAAGACCTTTAGTGTATTATATTAATAATGACAATCTGAGATTTCAGTGAAATGAAGATGCTGATACAGGGGTAAAAGGATTATTTGCTTCCTTGCTTTTCCAACTTCCCATGTGCTTGTCTCTGTAATCTTAGATCTTTTTCTAAACAGTGGGACGTGGGAACAAAGATGTGTTGCGGTGGGTGCTGTCCAGAGGGTTTTTCAAATGCTAATATGTATTACTATATATCAATGCTATATATAAGAGAAGTTGTGTTTTAGGCAGTCATAGATTTGATTTTTTTGGGGGGGGCAGGGGCACATCTCGCATCCTTATATAAGTTAAAATAAATATTACATATACCCTGCTATCACTTAGGGGACATAAATACATATAAATATCAATTAGGAGCAATGAAACATAAATTAAGGCCGCACTTCTTCCCCACCTGGCCTGGTCTCGACGTGTCCACATGTGTCCCATCCTGGTGCAGCCCCTGTAGTGTTGAGTGCAAGTTTCCTCGGCAGTTCCATTTTTTGGGATATGCTCTGGCACACCAGATACACTTGGTGTTTCTTTGGTTTTTCAGTCTCATTGGGAGGGTGTGGGGAGTCATGGTTAGAAGCAGCTGGGTGTTGCTGGAGAAAAGTGCTGAGGTCCAGAGCATAATCTGAGGGCTCCACGGTCAGATTATGGGGTTCAAGTGTGGGAGGCACAGGGTGGGGGCGTCCTCCAGGGTCGGGGGTACTGGTACACGGTCTTCAGCCATCAGGATTTGGCAGAAGACGATGGTGAGCAAAAGAAAGGGAAGTCTTTTGGCAGGGTTCGGATCCTCAGCTAGCAGCTGGTGCTAGACCACTTGTGGGTAGAGGACCCTACAGCTGCGCTTTCTGTGGCTGTGGGAGACACTGAGGCGCTTAGTGGAGGCCATTGCGGGCTCTGGGAGAGGGTTGAAGGTGAAAATCTTAGGACCAGAGTTTCGCTGGGGTCCTGGGCTGGTGTGGAGGGTACCAGGGTCGGACCCGCAGGACAGTCATGGTGGGGAGGGAGCTGCAAGAGTGACACATTTGTACACTGGGCAGAGAGGAAGGACGACTGTCCACAGATTTAAATTTGAGAAGGAAGAAACGTGGCCAGAGAGCTGGACACATCATCTGAAACAAATAATATAAGCTCTGAGATACCATTTATCCTAGGTTATAAATATAACTTTTTCAGTTCAGCCTCAGAAAAACAAAGCAAAACAAAGCAATCTATTGACCTCATAACCTTAGGCAACGACAACCTGTTCTGGCCTGAAGATAAACAGTGCAACTGACAGATTTATTAGTTCTTTCCTTCTCTTCCATACCCATGGACTTACCCATTAGCAGCTAACCTGCTGCCTATAGTGTTAAACATTGTGCTAGGAATGAAAAGAGTAATACTGAGTTCTGCCAGTGGTTAGTGCATGGTCTAATATAGGAGTATAGATTGAGTTTTAAATCTTTTCCTTCATTGCATTTATATTGCATCTAACTCTGAAGAAGAAGATTCTTCTGGCAAGGCTGTTATCCTTAACCTACAGTGTTGTTTCTTTTCATCCTTGCCCTGTCTCTATGGACTTGTCATCAGGCATGTCTTTCTTTTGTTTTGACAGTCTTAACTCAGGGCTGTAATATTTCCAAACATGTTAAATAAAGGCTTTGTCTCTTACTAAATTTTATCCCTCTTTAGTCCCTCACTCTGTTTCTCTAGATCTCTCTTTAATTCCAAACAAGTTAAAATATGGCTTTGGATTTCTCTTTATTTTTCAGTTACACCTTATTCTTTTACTGAAAAAACTTTTTAGAGTGTTTGTGACCTGTAAGGAAATAACTTGGATTAAACAGCTTGATGTCACAGTCTTTTAGGTTGTGGTGAAGTCAGGATTAGAACCCAGGTTTGCCTAAAGCTTCTTTATACTTTTCCTACTATATTCTATTGCCTTCATCATGGCCCTCCTTTGATAATGTTCAGCACCCCTAATTTTAACACAAATGCACTAATTTTAACACAATAAATGCACTTATCTTAACATTTACACAAATAACATGTTGATTGTTTAAAGGAAGACATTATAGAATACATTTAACCATGAAAGGTAAGTAAACAACCTCAGAGTAGGAGCTATGTATTTGTTCACATCTGTATTTCACTGCACCTAGCTTGGTGCTAGTGACTTAATACTTAAGAAATACTATGTGAATATATTAATAACCCATTGGTATTTTATTATCTAGAGGCAAAATTTTTAAAAACATTTTTGATATAAATCTTTAAAGACTCCTATTAAAATAGATTTGCAGTATTTAAACATTGAATTAAACTCTACAACTTTCTTCAGCCCAATGTATCATGTTTATCTTGCTATCTCAGGAACATGCCTTGTAACATTTCAGTTTTTCTGCATAATGTTTTATCATATACGTAGAAAAATTCCCTATTAGATGTGTAGACTATTTCTTTTTTTGCTGTTAAAATAATTGCTGTGTTGTCTATCCTTGTAGCTGAATCTTTGCTTATATCTCTGTTTATATTCTTAGAAGGAATACCTTGATGTGGTAGGATTTACTGCGTGAAAGGATATGTATATATTAAAACTTTTGACAGGTATTGCTAAATCATTCTACACAAATGTTTTACTAATTTGTACTTACAGTACTAGTAGAATGATAAAAACTACTTATTTTCTTGAATTCTTGCCACTACTGGGTATTTCCCTTATCACTACTGAGAATTACTACCATCACTATTATCCTTTTATCATTTTTATATATGGAAAATGGAAAACATCACGATTATGAAGTTAAAGGACAGATGACTGTGTGTAGTACCCTCTCCCAATTGTAGATGATTCTTTTATCCTTGATAATTTCTTGTTTGATTTCTTAACCCTTATTTTTATGGGGTAAAAGGCAGACTACAAGAGAATGTGTGAGAAAGATTACAGAATCTTTAAGTTGTTAAAATAGTTAAGTTTAACTTGCTTCTCACTGTTTTCTTTTGCATTTTTTTTCTGACCTAGCTTTTTAGTACTTTGCCAGTTTTCTATAATCTATTAAATTCATTATATTTTTCTTTTTTATTCTAAAAAGACTAAATTGGCTTATTTGAAAACAAAACTCAAATGATAAAAAAAAATTCAAAATCAAGGGTGGATTTTCTTGTTGATTATATGAGAGGAAGCATCACAAACGAAATAGTTTCTTTCCACTTTGAAGTAGTTGAGCTCTTAGTCATTCTTGGAAGTAAGATATCTTGTGAGAACAGATAACCCATCATATTCTAGCTAGCCTTGGAAAATCTTAATCCTTTTATCAAATTCAAGAGGTAGCCTAGATTCTGTTTAAGTGCAGGTCTGAGATGTGACTGTACATACACCCTTGAACTGTATATTTGACATTTTTACCACATTTGACTATGAGTAGGGGGCCCCCAGATTTCTAAATTTGGTCTTAAATATCACTGTTTGGAGGTGGGTTTGGTGGGATGCTTGTTACAATGTTTCTTTTAATGTTTAATGTTTCTTGTATTATTGATTTTGAAATGGCACGTAATTGTGACTCTTTTTCTTCTTTCAGCATTATCTGCTTACCAGAGGTACTACAGTTTACAATCTGACTACTGGAAGGTTAGTGCACATTTGCATGCCCTTTTTCTATTTGCTTTTTGGGCAGATTACTGCTGTTTAAAACTCAAAATGGATTGTGCTCTTTGTGTGTGTGTGTATTTGTATATTTTGTTAATTACTTAAAAATATTACTTCTATGAAAAAGGATTTGGAAAACGAAAAATGAATGTTCTTTGTGCTATCTTGTATAAATCACCTTGTATTTTATTAAAAGAATTAGATTACTCTGACACAATCTATTGGCCAAAGATGATCCTAACTGTGAGAATTTTAAAGCAAGCAAGACCAAGCAGCAACAAAGTGATTCTTTGGTTTTCTTAAATTGGTATCTGGGAATAAAAGGCTGAAGATGGGTGTATCCAGCTGAAAAGAGAAGACATAATGGGAAAGTTATAATGGAAATCTTTCATGGTACAGTCTATAATTGAAGTTCTGATTCAGCTGACCATAATCGTGTTTAAAAAGACCTACTTAAATGAAGAACTGTGCATTGTAATGAATCATCTATTTTCTTAGTTTAAGCAGTGCATAAAGTTACCTGGGCAGGTCATTCTTTTATATCATGTGTACTTTTATGTATAAATTTATTGACTAGTGGAGGTTTCTTTATCTGAATTGCCATTTCAGAATTTTTAGATGGATTTTATTTTTCTGTTGCCTAGTTTCTCTTTCTGTTGAAGATATAATATACTTTGGTAATTTAAAAAAATATATTAAAAATATCTTCTCTAATCTGTGGCTTATCTTTTTAAAAAAATTTTATTGGAGTATAATTTACATACCATAAAATTTTAACTATGCAATTCAGTGACTTTTAGTACATTTCCAGAGTTGTGCAAGCATAACCACAGAATCTTAGGACTTGCCCATCTCCCCTTAATGAAACATCATGCCGAACCCCTCTGGCAAGTATGAATCTACTTTCTGTCTGTATCTATTTGTATTTTCAGGATAGTTCATACAAATGGAATCATATAGCAGATTGTCTTTCGTAATTGGCTTCTTTTAGAATATGTTTTCAAAGTTGATCCATTTGTAGTATATATTCATACTTTATTCCTTTTTACTATGTAAAAATATTCCAGTGTATGGATGTACCTCATTGTATTTATCCATTCATTAGTTGATGGGCATTTTAGTTTTTTCCACTTTTTAGCTATTGTGAATAATGCTGCTATGAACATTTGTGTACAAAGTTTTGTGTGAAAATATATAGTTTTTTCTCTTGAGTAGATAACCAGGAATGGAATTGCTGGGTTGTAGAGTAAATCTATGTGTTGTTCCTCATTTTTGTGGGAAACATTCATTTTTCACCATTGAATATGTTAGCTGTAAGGTTTTTGTAGATTTAGATTGAAGAAGTTCCCTTCTGTTACTAGATTTACTTGGAGCCCCCCCCCCTTTATTTTTATAATGAATAGATGTGAAATTTTCAGGTTATCCTTCTTCATCTATTGAATCCTATGGATTTTCTCTTTAAATTCATATATTGTTAATTAATTACAGTGCTTTATTTTTCAGATATTCCCTAAGTAAACCTCTTTTAGTTAGATGTGTTACATTGTTGGCTTCATGTAGTAATACTTTGTAAGGATTTTCTGTATCTTTGTTTATAAGTGATATTACTTGGTAATTTTCTTCATATGACTCTGTCTTATTTTTGCATCAGGATAACTTTGGCCTCATAAAATGAATTGGGAGCTGGTCTTTCCTCTAATGTGTCTGTAGGGTATTATTTCTTCCTTAAATGTGGACTACAATTTACCAGTAAAGTCATAAAGTCATCTATTTAGGCCTATAGAGTTTTTTGTGGAGAGCTTTTTAACTATAAATTCAGTTCCTTTAGTATATACACAGGTGTTCAGGTTTTCTATTACTTACTGGGTTAATTTTGTTTTTCAAGAAATTTGTCTATTGTAATACTTAAAATTTTTTCTATTATAACCTTCTTTTCCTTTTAATAACTGTAGAATCTGTGATGAAGTGTATACCCTCTTTCATTCCTAATATTGGTAATTTGGTCTTCTCTTTTTTTCTTGATCAGCCTCGTTAGAAGTTCTTTAACTTCATTGATCTTTGTAAAGAATCAGATTTTTTCCCCATGGATTTTTTTTCTTCAGTATTTTTCTGTTGTATATTTCATCTATTTCCTATTTCATTGGTTCCCAGTTGTCTTTATTTGCTTCTGCTTAGTTTGTGTTTAATTTTCTCTTCTAATTTCTGAAGGTGGAAACTTAGATTATTGGTTTTGTCTTTTCCCCCTAATATAAGTATTTAAAGGTATATATTTCTCTTAGTATTGCTTTAGCTGTATTTCACAAATTTTTATATTTTGTATTTTCATGATCATTCATTTGAAAATATTTTCTACTTTGTGCTTTCTCACCCATGAGAGATACATATTTGGCTTCCTGTAGTTTGGTCAGAATATTGGAGTTTTAAAAATACCTTGTACTTGGATGGGAGACCACCTAGGAAAACCAGGTGCTGTAGGCGTAAAAAATAAGGGATTGTAAACTGACAAGGTCCTTGCAATCTGCGAGGCCAACCAAGGGTTGCCTCACCTTAAAAAAAAATAATAAAAAAAAAATCTCATAGTTAATGATTTCTATTTCTGTTATACAACATACTCTGTATGGTTTCATTCTCTTGAAATGTATAGAGACTTCTTTTTTGAACACTTGAAAACAAATGTGTGATTCACATTTGTTGGTTATATTTTGTTTTAACAGGTAAAGGTTGCTAGTAGTGTTTTTCTAATCTGTCTTGGAAGAATTTTTTGGTCTTTGTCATTTGCTGAGAGTCGATTATCTTCCTATGATCACGGAACTGTCTTTTAATTTTGCTTTAAAAATATTTTGAAGCTTTTATTAGGTACATAAACATTTATATTTGCTATTTTTACCTGGTAAATTGACCTTTCATTACTATGAAATATTTTTTACTTTTGGTAATTCTATTTCTCTTGGCAGGTGTTTTATTTGGTATTAATATAACCATGCCATCCTTCTTAGCCTTGTTATTTACATGTTAATATCTTTTCCCTTTAACCTATTGGTATCTTTATATTTATAATTCTTCTTTTGTAGAAAGGTTTTAAGTGGGCCTTGCTTTTTATTCACTCTGGAAATCTCTGCTTTTTACTTACATTCTTGTAATGCTGCATTGCTGTAAACTGTTGGATTACTTATAACTATTGGCAGTTAAAATCATTTAAGTTGGATTTGCTTCTTTTCATTTTACTTTCTTGTTTTATGTTTGTTCCTTCAGTGTCTTGGTTTTATGTTTCTTCTTACCTGCCTCCCCCTCAACCCCCTTGATATTTGATCTATTTTACTTTACTTTTTTTATTGGCCTTTTCAGCTATTCTTTTCATTTTTTTTTTTGTTCAGTGGCAGTTCTCGGGATTACAGTATACACCTTTATTTGCATTTGCAGTTCTCGGGATTACAGTATACACCTTTATTTTTCACACTGAAGTATCAGTTAATATTGTACTAATTCATATAACATTTAGAAAGTTTACAATTATAGATCTAAATCTAGTAATAAAACCATTGCAACATGTAATATTGTTACATGTATTAGAGCTATGTTATTAACTCCACAAGATGTTATTTTGCCTTAGGCCTATATATTAAAATATAATAATAATTGTTTGTATTTACACATATATTTACCATTTCTGATGCTCTTCTTTCTCTGAATTGTTTTCATGTATTGTCATTTTCTTTTAGGCCAAAAAACTTTGTCTGTCATTTCTTATAGTAAAGGTCTGGTGGAGATGAATTTATTTTACCTGAAAATATTTTTTGACTTCATTTTTAAAGGACATTTTTGCTGGATAGAGAATTATTGGTTCGCTTGCCCTTTTTTTAAAAGTGAAATTCTGCTCTCTTCTTGCCCCTCCATTTTTCTGATGACACATCAGCACTCAGTTGACCCACTATTCCCCTGCATACAATTTATTGTTTGCTCTTTTTAAGATTTTCTTTTATCTTTGACTTCCTAATATAGTTTGATCATGAAATACCTCTGCATGATGTATTTATATTTATGCCTTTATATTTATCCTGTTGGAGCATCTTGGGTTCTTTTTTATTATTTCTCTTTCCTGTTGAGATTTCCTGTTTTTTATTATTCATGAGCTTATTTTGTTTTAGTTGATGATAATTAGAATAGGCACTATAAAATCCTTGTCTGTCATTTCTAGCATCTTTGTCATTTTGAGTTTCATCTCAATTGATTTTCTTTTTTCTTGAGAATGTGTTCTATTTTCCAGGATCTTTGTATGTTGCATAATATTGTGTTGGGTAGGTTATGGAAATTATGCTAACTCCTGATTCTGTTGTTTTCTTAAGAGTTTTTTTTCTCTTTGTCTCAGGTGGTTATCTTTATTGGATTTTGAATTGCAAACTGTTTTCTTCAAGTGGCAGTTTAACTATCAATTTAGGTCTTTTGTCTTTAATATAGTTGTTTTGAGTGTGACTTGTATACAGGAGTCAGCCAGACAGGTGGGTAGACAGAATTAAGGGTTCCCCTTTGTGGTTCTTTAGTTTCTGGGATTTCTCTTGAGTAGGGTCTGATTTCTCTTGATTTCATTCTTCTGGTTTCCTTCCTTTACTCCCTCCCACCCTTAATATTAATTTTTAAATAAATTTTTCAATTACTATTGACATACAATATTATAAAAGCTTCAGTTGTACAACAAAATGATGAGGTATTTGTATAACTTGTGAAGTGATCCCCCATAGGTCTAGTACTCATCTGACATTACACATTGTCATTACAATATTATTGACTATATTCCCAATGCTGTACTTTATAACACCATGACTATTTTTATACCATCAATTTGTAATTCTTAATCCTTTCCCTTTAAAAATATGGAACACTTTACAAATTTGCGTGTGATCCTTGCACAGGGGCCAAGGTAATCTCTGTATCGTTCCAATTTTAATATATGTGCTGCCAAAGTGAGCACAACCTTCTGGTTTTCTGCATCAGAAGGATTCTGCTTTTTCTGTCATTGACCCACTATCATGTGCTATGACTGGCATCAAATTAATAGCTGTGAAAATGGGAAATAATTTCTATAACTTTCTTCCTCTGAGCATGACCTATATAAGTTTCCTATTGCTGCTTTAACACCACAAAATTTAGTTACTAAAACAACACAAATGTAATTATCTCAGAGATTTGGAAGCCAGAGATCAAAATGAATTTTAGGGGTAAAAATCAAGTTGTCAGTAGGGCTGATTCCTTTTGGAGGCTCAATTGCAGAATCTGTTTTCTTGTCTTTTCTAGCTTCTAAAAGCTGTCAGCATTCCTTTGTCTCATGGCCCCATATCATGTTGCCTTTTCCCCATGTTGCTTTCTTTGGCCTTTGACTTTCTCAGCTCCCTCTTACTATGGACTCTTGTGATCATATCTGGCCTACCTTGATAATCCAGGGTAACCCTCTCATCTCATCATCTTTAATTTAATCACAACTGCAAAGTATCTTTTGTCATGTAAGACAAAGGTCCACAAACCCCAGGCTGTGGATCAGTACCTGGTCCATGACCTTTTAAAAACTGGGCTGCACAGCAGGAGGTTGCGCGGTGGGTGAGCGAGTAAAGCTTCATCTGTATGTGCAGCAGGTCCCTAGCACTAGCATCACTGCCTCAGCTCCACCTCAGATCATCAGGCATTAGTTAGATTCTCATAGGATCACTGGTTCCTGGTGCCAAAAAAGGTTGGGGGCCGTCGATAAGATAAATATTCTCAGTTCTAGGGATTAGGATGTAGACATCTTCAGGGCTGTTGTTATTCAGACTACCATATCTCCCCAGGAGAAGCTGCTTGTTTTTGTTTACTCTTTTTTCTTCCCTAATTACAGTTGACAATATTACATTAGTTTCAGGTGTATAGCAATAGTGGTTAGACATTTATATAACTTATGGAGCAGTCCCCACCCCATAAGTTTAGTACCCACCTGGCAGCATACGTAGTTAATACAATATTGTTGACTGTATTCCTATGCTATACATTATTTCCTTGTGACTTTCATAACTATAATTTGTACTTCCTAATCCCTTTATCTCTTTTACTCAGCCCTCCAACTCCCCTCCCATCTGGCAGCCGTCAGTTTGTTCTCTGTGAGTTTGTTTCTGTTTTGTTCATTTATTTTGAGATTCCATATGAAAGTGAAATCGTATGGTATTTGTCTTTCTCTGTCTGAGTTATTTCACCTGTGTAATACTCTCTAGGTCCAACCATGTCACATATGCTAAGATTTAAATTTTTTTTACTGGCCAAGTAGTATTGCATTGTGTATATGTATCACTTCTCTATTGATGAACACTTGGGTTGCTTCCATATATTGGCTATTGTAAATAATGCTGCAATGAACATAGGTATGCATGTATCTATTTGAATTAGTGTTTTGGAATTCTTCAGGTAAATACCTACAGTGGGATTGCTGGTTCATGTGGTAGTTCTATTTTTAATTCTTTGAGGAATCTCCGTACTGCCACCAGCAGTGCACAAGGGATTCCTCTTTATATCCTTGCCAGTACTTGTTTGTTAATTTATTGATAGCCATTCTGACAGGTGTGAGATGACATCTCATTGTGGTTTTAATTTCTTTCTCTGGTGATTAGTGACTACAACATCTTTTGGCCATCTGTATCTCCTCTTTGGAGAAATGCCTATTCAAGTCCTCTGCCCATTTCTTTTTTAATTAGATTGTGTGTGTGTGTGTGTGTGTGTGTGTGTGTGTTGAGTTATAGGAATTCTTTATAAATTTTGGATATTAACCCTTTATCAAATGTATCATTGACAGATCTCTAATTTAATTTGGTAGATGTCCTTTTTTGTGGTTGGTTTTATTTGCTGTGCATAAACTTTTTAATTTTATGTAGTCCAATTTAATTTTTTGTTTCCCTAGCCTGAGGAGATATATCAGAAAAAAAATATAACCAAGAGCAGATTCAGAGTTTACTGCCTATGTTTTCTTCTAGGAGTTTTATGGTTTTCGGTCTTACATTTAAGTCTTTAATCCATTTTTAGTTTATTCTTGGATATGGTGTAAGAAGGTGATCTGGTTTAAATTTTTTGCAGTTTTCCCAGCACTATTTATTGAAGAGACTGTTTACCCCATTGTATATTCTTGACTCCTTTGTCATAGATTAGTTGACCATATAGGAGTGAGTTTATTTCTGGGCTCTCTGTTTTGTTCCACTGATCTGGGTGTGCCTGTTTTTATGCCAGTACCATGCTACTTTGATTATTATAGCCTACTTTATCTTCCAAATCGGTGATTTGATCCTCTGTTTCATCTAATATCCTGTTGTTTCTGTCTTGTATATTCTTCATTTTAGTTATTGTATTCTTCATTTCTTACTAGTTTTTTATGATGTCTGTCATTTTGTATATATTTTAACTGAGTTCATCTGTTCTCCTAAGTTCAACCTTTTACCTGTGGTTTGAACTTTTTATCTGGTAGATTGCTTGCCTACATTTCGTTGAGTTATTTTTCTGGAGTTTTGTCCTGTTCTTTCATTTCGGACATGTTTCTTTTTCTCTTCATTTTGGCTGCCTCCCTGTGTTTGTTTCTCTGTATTAGGTAGATTTGCTACAACTCCCAGTTTTGGCATGGTGGCCTTATGTAGTAAATGTTTTTGCGGGGCCCTTTGGTACAGTCTCCCTGGTCACCTGAACTTCGTCTTCCAGGTGTGTCCCTTGTATGATTTCTGTGTACTCTCCTATTGTAGTTGAGCTTTGACTGGTGTTGGCACGCCTGTGGGTGGGATGTGAGGACTGACTGTGACTACAAGCTGTTGTGTAGGGGCAGACCCCACTGAGCAGGGTTTGCTTTAGTGGGGCTCTCATGCCTGCTGAGTCCACCCTTTTGGGTATGTTATATGTGTAGCTAATTGGGCTGTACTCTCGTGTGATCTGATGCTGGCCACCAGGTGTTTTTGGTTCTGGCACCTCTTTGAAGGGGCTCTGGTGCAGGCCAAGGTCAACCATTGCCTGTACTCAGCTTTGAGCCACCTTATAGGAGCTACAAAGTGATTTGTGCTTGGTAGCCGCCAGTGTTGGGCTTGGAGGTACATGGGAGAGAACCGTGGCTGGCTGCTGCTAGTGCTGGGCTTGGGACTTCTTGGCAAGAGGTATGGGGCATGCAGAGGCCAGTCGCCCCTTGTTTGGGGTTTGCACACCTTTGAGAGATTTCAAGAAGGTCTGGAGTGGGGGCTTAGGTTGTGCTTGTGAGGAACAACCACCAAAAGAGATCCTGGTAGGTGGGAGAGTTGAGGGGTGGAGCCTCAGGTAATCTTCAGGATGTGGGAAAAGGTGTTAGCCAGGGCGATTGATATTCAGATTTGCAGGCTGGTTGGGGAGGTGAGGTGGGCTCAACAAAAGGAACTGTGGTGCTTTCCACTATTCTCATGGAGAGAGCTGTGCTTTCAGCCCTAGCCTTAAATCCAGAATCCAGACAATTCAATTAGTTTCCACATGTCCCTGGTGCTTTTAATATTTCTCTTCACTGGAGCTTTGGGTGATTATTGTGAGCGACCCAGTCTTTGCTGGGCCCTTTAGGAGGATGTTAACTGGCACTTTGATGTTGAATCTGGGGCTTGGTTCTTGGATCCTCCATGAATGATTTGCATGGAGGTTCTTCATTCTGTAATTTAGTTTTAGTTTTGATGTGATAATGGGAGCAGATGAATACAGTGTTCATCTACTCCTTTATCTTGACTGGAAATGTTTGTTTCTCTTCACTCTTGAGTGTCCTTAGCTAGCTTCTTTATGTATATATTATAAATTCTATAAGCCAGAGTTTATAGTTTTATAAAACTATAGTTATTTTATATTTATTATACCCAAGAGAGTCTTCTCCAGTATTATCTTAGCCTTCATTGGAAGCAGTAATGTGATAACATTTTGTTACCACTTTGTCTGCATTTGGACTTGATAAAAATGTAATCATGTAGCATATTTTTTTCACTCTACTATGTTAGATTCATTTCTGTATGAGGTCATTTTCATTGCTGTATAATATATTTCATTGTGTGAATATACCACAATTTATTCATTTTATTATTGAGGACATTTGCTTTTTAATGAAGTTTGGCTATTACTGTTCTTAACTTTGCAAGTTCTTGATGCCCTTGTAGTTGTCTGATACCTGAAAACTGATTTGAAACAATATTTTGTCTAGCTTTTCTAATTATAATTACTTGGAGAGAAGGGATTGGGACTTCAGTCTGGAACAAATTAGTTTACTATTGGAACGCCCCTCTAATCTTACTTATAATAAAGAAAACTCATTAAAAAGTTATTATAAAGTAACTTATTTTAGACATTTCCACTAATAAGGGTATATAAGTTTAATTAATTAATAATGCCCAATACGTGGAATAATAGTCATCAGAATAATTTAATCATTGGTTGTTTCTTATTGTACCATTCTTAACAGGCAATTTGAGATCATTCATAGGTATCAAAAGCTGACTCCCCAAATACTGAGGACACAAACCTGGGTTTATTGTTTACCATGGTAAGGGAGAACACCACCTCTGCAGAGCTTTGTTGGCATCTTATAGGGTTAAGGTAAGGTCAGAACTGACTAAGAATTGATACTTTGTATTTAAAGGCAGGTCTATCAATTTCGGAGCTTGATTGGGTAAGCACCTCCATGTGACAGTCCAGAAATGGTGGATATGTCAAGCACGAAATTTGAGGCAAGGGGTATTCAGAGAATCTTGGGCTACAAACTATTGTCGATGCTTCTCATTGAAAGGTCGATGGTTCCTATAATAATGGAGAAACCATTTGCCAGAGCAGGAGACATGAAAAAAAGCAAAGTAAAGCTAATGAAATCAGAGGGCTAGTGAAGTCATGTTAACATAGACAGTCAGTCAGGTTTGGTTTAGGTTCTCAGGTCCAAGCTCACTATGGGGTAGATGGTTTTGGTTCTCTCAGGGTTCAAGAACTTGTACCAGATGTTGTCACTTAAAGACATTAATGTTTATTTTCATTTTTCTAAACATTATTAAATAATATAACAGTAATGTTTGTGATGCAGTGGGTATTTATACAGCCATAAGTTTAGTTGCTGATGGTGATCAGAGTTTACATTCATGGCTCAGTGATTTTTAGGCTTAATTTTTATTTTTATAGCTTTGTCAAATTTTACGATTTATACCTATAATATATTATAAATTGGAGAATGTAAGTATAGGATTGAATTTTCTCTTTGATATATGACTGAGATAATTATCTCCTGAGTTTTAGTTGTACTTACTTCTTCAGACCACATCTCTCCAAACATACCCTCTACAATTAGATCTTAAAAATTAAAGTGATTTCCATACTACATATCCCCAATTTTTCATCTGAAATTCTTGCATCCAGAATTGTGTAGAGTTAAGGATCCCCTCCCTCCCTCCCTCCCTCCCTCCCTCCCTCCCTCCCCCTCTCTCCCTCCCTCTCCCTCTCCCTCTCCCTCCTCTCCTCTCTCTCTCTCTCTCTTCTCTCTCTCTCTCTCTCTCTCTCTGAAACTTTGTTTTCTTACAGTCTTTTGGAATTCAGGAAGGACAGTTAGGGATCATTGATCTGTAATACAGAATGAAATCTCAGTCTTTTTTTAACATTTCAAAAATAAATCATGTTATATAATCAAAAATTTTTATTTCTTGAGAGCTCTACTTTTTCTTACTAGTTCAGTACAAATGACAGTCATTTTGAAATGGTGAAAATTTGTCAATTCTGTAATGACTATTATATCATGTCAAATATCTTGACTATTAATGATTGTAATAAGCACTTTAGTAATACTAGCATATAAGAACAAATACCTAACAATTTGTTCTATATACCATGGAGAAATGGCAAAAGGATTAAACAGTATAGGGGAGGAAAACCTTTCCTCTCACCTTTTAGATTTTGTGGCTGGGGCCTGTGAATTGCCCTTGCAGCAGTCAGATTAACAGATAAACAGTTTATTTACACATGCAATGCATATACATACAGGAGAACTCAGTGATGAGTAACTCAAAGGGATGGTTAGAATTTGGGGTTATATACCAATTTATAGGTGATTGAGAGAGGAAGACAGGACACTTAGGGGAAAACAAATGATTTCGGAAAGATAAGTGAGCTCATAGGAGAATTGATGGGAGATATGATAGTCCTGTGGAATTGTCTGTTAGAGTTGCTCCCTGAGGAGGAGATTTGTGACAGTTGAGTTCTCTTTGGAGGTTCTGCTTTTAGCATGTAGGTGATTTTAGAAACTCAAATCCCATCAGTTCAAAATAATTCTTATGCCAAAGCAGGATATTTTGGGCGTACCGTGTCCTAATGTGCTTCAATAACAAACAATGACAGCAAAACCTAAACTCATGAGTCAGATAAGTTTAGAAATTGATATTATGGTTTATGTATAAAGTAGAAAGCTGGAATAGAAAATTGTATGTACACTGTTAATGCTGCTATGTATCTTCAGTATACAAGTAGAAGACTGTAGGATATATGTTGAAATGTGAAGAATGTGCTGATGCTTCCTGAATGAATTTTATCATGTACTTTATTAAACTACTGGTGATATACTTTTACAGTAAGTAGTCCCCCCTTATCTATAGGTGAGACTTTCCTGGGCCCCCATTGGCTGTTTAAAACCATGGATAGTACCAAACCCTTTATATAATATTTTTTTCCTATCTATGTACATACCTATGATAAACTTTAATTTTATAAATAAGCACAGTAAGAAATTAACAATAACCAATAAAAATAGAACAATTATAACAATATACCTTAATGAAAATTATATGAATGTGATCTCTCTCTTTCAAAATATCTTGTTTGTACTGTGCCCACCTTTTCACTTAAAGGAAAACACTTTACAACTTCTCTTTGGCATATCCAAATTGCCAGCCTCACTACCCTGGCACTTTGGGGCTGTTATTAAGTAAAATAAGGGTAACTTTGAACCCAAGCACTGATAAGCGAGAGAGCTGATCTGATAAGCTAGACAGCTACTAAATGACAAACAATCATGGAGTATATACAGCATGGATACACTGGACAAAGGAACTATTCATGTCCTGAGTGGGATGGAATGAGATTTCATCTTGCTTGCTATTCAAAATGGTGTGTAATTTAAAATTTATGAATTGTTTATTTCTGGAATTTCCCATTTAATATTTTTGGACTGTGGTTGACCTTGGGTAACTGAAACCACAGAAAGCGAAACCACAGGTAAGGGATGATTACTGTACTTCAAGAAATCAAACCTTGTGGAAATTAATTTGCTTATGTTTTGGTATGCTAAATATAGACAGTTCTTGTTCTTCAAGCAGATTCAATATATGCTGCTGAAAAATCGTAATGATATATGTCTTACCAGCTCTGAAAATTGTGTTGGTCTTCTTTCCTAATTGGGTTCTTCAAATTCATGTTTCGAATTGAGAAATATTTATTTAAATATATCAAATTGAAGCTTTATAACATAGAAATATATAGAACTTTAAGGGAAAACAGAACTTTTGCTTATATTTCAACAAGCTTAATGCTTAAATTAACCTGGAATGGGGGGGGGGGCGAGGAGATGCCTAGAAAGGCAGAGACCAAGAGAATGAGATCTTTTAAAGAGTATGTAGGAAAAGTTAAAAAGCAGTATATTTGAGAATAGAGGTTAGATTCTTTTTAGAAGCAGAACACATCCTAGAAATCATATTATAATCTCTTTACTTTATGGACGGGATATACAGTGTCATGTGATTAAGGAAGCCCCCGGGTTAGCACAAATTGGTGGATAGACTAGTGGAATCTGTGCTGCTCATCTTCTGACTTTTCGGTGACTTGTTATGTCAGTTACTAACTGGCTTTTACGTTCATTGACAAGGGTTTTGTTGGCAATACAGGGATAAGTAAGATACTTCCTGCTATCAGTTTACCCATTGTTTTTTTGTGAGAGACACAAATAAGCCATGAGTTTTTGGTGGCTAATTTGATGGAGGTATTGAGGGCTACAAGGGAGACAAGTGTGTGTCTTTGTGTAAGGATATGGGAAAGTCTGAGTGGGGATTAGAGAGACTCCACAAAGAATTTGAAACTTTAGGACGGATTAATGGGAGTTTTCCAGAGAGGAGATTTGGAAATGCTTTCCAAGAAGAGAACTGAATAAGCTCAGTTCAAATAGGAGTTCAGAGAGTTCCCAAGTTCTTGGTCTAGAACAGAGGTCCAAAAACTTTTCTGAAAGGGTGAAATAGTATATGTTTTTAGGCTTTGTGGGCCAAGAGGCAAAATCAGCTATTATGTAGGTACTTAACTAATCATTTACAATGTAATCATTAGAAAATATAAAAATTCTTTTAGTTCCTAGCCTGTAAAGAAAAAATTTGGCCACAGTTGTGGACCCTTATTTTAGAGCCTGGGGTAATTGTTGGGCCCCTCAAAGTGGGGAAAAAGAGAAGGCAAGGACCAGATAAATAATAAATGGGCTTGCAACAGCACAGATCTGGAGTCTTAGATTTATCTTAGTATTTTTTCAATATCTAAATCAAATTCTGTAGTGCTGGAAATCAGTCGTTAACTTGAATAAATAAAACACAGTGACTTCCAGAGATTGGTTACAATTGCATTGACTGCACATTTAAAAAAAATTATCATAAAGAAACTGTCTTTCTTAATAAAGTTTTATAATTTTTCCATAAGTTCTTGTGCATATTATAAAATAATGTATCTTATATCTTGTAATTTTATTAAAAAAATGTTTAATTTCATTTTTTTATTCCTGTTAGTATATATTAAGTTAAATTTATCAAGAAACTTCACTAATTTGGCTAATTTGACTATGTTACTTTGGATTTTTTTTCTGTGGACTAATAATTTCTTTGTAATGTAATGATAATTTTGTTGCTTCATTTCCAGAAAAATCCCGAGATTTTTTTTGCCAGGTAGTAGTTTAATTATTTTACATGTATGATCATATTTAATTTCTCAAAGTAACCCTGTGAAATTGAAACTTAGTTGACTTGTTTCATGAGTCTTGATAGATTGTAAGTGACAAGGCTGGAATTCTAACCCAAGTCCATTGGCCTCTATAGCCTGATTTCATAATCATTATGCAATACCACACATAGGTTTTAGAAGCAGAACTTCTGCTTTATTTGGGCCTGATGAATATAATGAGCTTTATAGTAACCTCAAGTGTCCAAAACATAGTTCAGGCTGTATTAGGAAGTGATTCAGTATAAATTGAATCAGCAAAGTATTAAATTCTTCGATGAAAACTGCTTAACAAGTTATTTAAGGCTATACGAGACTGGTTTATTTAACAGCATATCTTTCTTAAATAACTTATATATGCCAGTTATTTTACCATAGGAATACAAAAATGACTCTGCCATTTACACACTCATTCTAGTGGTAGACCAGCGTATCTGCAATAGACATCGATCTTCATTTGAAAACATGTATCAGAAATGTAACTCTTTGGGCTTGGGAATTTGTCAGATAGTACTTCTGGAAGGAAGAGGTGAGAGATGTGTTAAAAGATTGATCAGAATTTGCAAGATTGAGAAGTGAGTTGAAGGAATGATGACATGGGCTTTTTCAGCAGAGGAAGCAGACATTTAAAATAAAGTATAAGAGCATATTTTATCCTTAGATGTACATATTATTTGTCCTGGTTGAAGTGATGGCTATGAGATTGGAAAAATTGATGAAGAGTTATAAAATGAAGACTCTAAGTCAGGCTAGGTTGTAGGGACTCTTCAGAGAAGCTTAAAATAGAAAGTGCCATGTTTGAGTTTTTGAAAGCTTATTGGCAGTGGTGTGGAAGGTAGGTTTGAAAAGAGGAAGGGGAAAGAGAGGTTAGAATTTAGAAGACAAGTTACAAAACTATTGAAACAGGTCAGGCAGCAGAGTTCAGGCCTTAAATTACCTACAGAATGGCAGTAGGAATGGAAAGGGGGATAGTTCAAAGGTTTTTAGATTGTAAAACGAGCTTTGTGAATTGAACAAATGTAGTTCATTGGTGGGGAGGAGGTGAGAGGAGAAAAGGAGGACTACTTTTTGGCTTAACTGGTGAGATTGTTACCACTATCTAAAATCTTCAGTACGGTTAGAACATCAGATTCTGCTGTTAGTGAAAGATTCATGGAGTTTCAGGTATTTGTAGTATATGCAACAGGTGGAGGTAACCAAAAGGTATTTGGAAAATCATTCCTGGAGCTTTGAATGTCTTTACTCACAGGCATCCTACTGAGTTCCCCTCTCTTTGGTCCCCAGTGATGATGAACAGATGATTCCCCCCGCCCCACTGCACCACTGTATATCACTGGTTATGTGGAATTAGTAGCAGAGAAGAATAAGAAATTTGATTTTTTCTAATAGTGTGGCTTGGTTTTATTTTGTAATGATATCCCCGTATAAAAACGATTATCTTCAAATGTGATTACTGGAGCATGGCATACTTGGTGGTACTATAATGAAGTTGCTATTCTTCCCAAAGACTGGAAACATTATAAACAATATCTTAATAATCTCATCATTTAGAACCCAATTAGTCGCCCTTAAGTGACTATCTTTGGCTTTGATATTGTCTAATAGAAGCTCGAATATTATTTAACTAATATTCTCTTTTATTAATCTCACCCACCCTTTGGAGTAAGCTGCCTTCTTACTCTTGCTGCTTGCTTTCTGCCGCATGCTTGTAAGATACTAGGTCCAAACTTTCCTCAAAAAATTCATACGTTGGGAAGTAGAAAATAGCTGTGGCCTCAAAGGGATGGTGGGGGAGGGGTTTGTTGTGGCACTCTACTGCTATCTTTAAAGCATGTTTGCCTTTAAAATCATGATAGGCTCATGACTGTCACTCTAGTCCTTGCCCAGTTGACTTTTTACACAAGGTTATTGCTTGTCATTGTTGGGAGGAAATAGTTTTTTCCCCCTTGCAACTTGGATCCAATGATTGGGGGCCTGCAAATTAACTGACAATAGACTAACAGGAAAAAGACAAAGTTTGGTTATATGTTCATGCTAGAGTTACTTAGTAATGAGTGACTTCCTCAATAGCCAGAGATAAAGGTTTATACATAAACCTAACAAAACAGGGATGGGATGGAGTGGGGTATCTGTTAGGTAGGGTGTCATTGGGAAACTTGGAAGGTTATATTGAACTTAACAGAATGGAGTTGGGTTGGGAGGGGATAGGTCTTCATTTGAGAAGGAAAGAAGGCTCTATTTGATTTCCTGATGCTTTTGAGTAGCTGAAATCATACTTCCCAGTGCTAAGGTCAGTATTTTCACAATCAGTAAACTTCTGTTGAGGAGCATCTTTGGCAGTTGTATTTTCAGGATGCTCTGCCTAAGTTTAGATAATGTTTAGTTCTGTAGCCGCTGATTGTTCAGATGTTTCCAGTTACACGTAATTTTCATACTGTTTTGGTGGACCATTAACCTCTTTATCACCCTGATGACCATGATATACTAACAGAAGGAGGAAGAAGAGGAAACACGTAGGCAAGAAAGCAAAAGCTGGAAGCCTCATGGTAGAAATCTGCTTTTTACTGGCCAAAACTGTGTCACATTGCTAAGTTTTTCTCATTGAGAGCATCCAGGAAAAGGAGATTGCTCAGCTAACAGTGCCTTCAATGGGGTTCATAGACAGATTTTAAGGAATTTGGCAGGGGAGGTCTAAATAGATTGTCACTTCATCTTTGTTATTCAAAGGCTCACTATTTTTTGATATAATTTAGTTTACCACTATTGTTTCCATTCCACTCTTACATAGGTATGTTCATGAAATGGAGCAGAACTCTCAGTCTCCTTTCTCATTTTGGAAATATTCTGAGGAACTGAGAGAATCTTTGAAACAGCTGCGAAAAAATAAGGCTTGTAGTGTTTTTAACTCTAGAGGACTGCAGAGTTTCCCCTCTCACATCTGAGATTTTACCACTTGGAGCTTTGAGTTCAGAACATAGGACATTCAAGAGTTATTCAGCTATGTTGGGATCAGTGAAATCACTGCTACGACTCTGGTATTGGTGAACTTGCTAACAAAAGTGAATGACATCCTTGACAATAATTGTATTGTAGACACAGCTATAGGAGCCTTCACATAAATTGATAGTAATTTTATCAGGTTATTTCTTAATTTTGGGGGTTTGATGCGGTACTGTAATACAATTAGGTCAGATTTTTGGCAAAACCTTTTGTAAAAGGCCAGATAATGAATATTTTAGGCTTTGCAAGCCAGATAGTCTCTCTCTCGCAATTACTCAACTCTTCTGTTGAGAGTGGGAAGCAGCCATAGACAAATAAGTGAATGAGTGGGAGTGGCTATGTTCCAGTAAAACTTTATTTTACAAAAACAGGTGACTGGCTGCATTTGGCCCATGTGTGTGCTATAGTTTGCTGATACTTGATGTTAGATACTATAACCTCTAAGGATTTGGACTGACGCAGGACTATATTTTATAAATAATACATTTCCCAGAAAGTTAGTGGGTTGAAGAAGGACTACATCACATTATATTTATTTCCATATCAGTACCTTTGCTTCTGGTCATTCTTTTGCATAAACCCATGTTTCTCAATGGGGAATGCTCCTGGAATTTTGGTGAGGTTGTACATTGGGAGGGAATATATCTGTTTCAGGTCATATAGCCTTTCGCACCCCAGGTCACAATTGTCAAAGATGTATGAATTAGAACCCATGACTGAGATGGCTTGTTTTTCCTTCCTAGCCATCGTTGAGGTACAGTATCCAAGTAATACCTCTTTTCCTAGTTTTTTATTGTCCTTCATTGACTCTCAAATGGTTGTAGCTTGGAATATTTTATTATGTACATTCCATGTACGTAGTATGTCCAAAAATGTCCAAAGCTGTAGAGCATTTTTTTTTTTTTTTTTTAGTTTATTTGGTCAAAACTGACAATAGTTGCTGGGAAGCAAAATCTCAATGGATTAAAAAAAAAGCTCTGGAAAATGGCAGTTTTAGAATTTAGTTTATAAATTAGAATCAAAGGAAGAGACTAATGAAGGTTAAATGAAATCCATTGGTGATAGATTAAGGAGGTGGGAGAAAACAAAAATGGTGACATCTCTGGGATTGGATAAAAAGGCAAATAGAGATCCACATACTTCCTTTTACATTGGTGGCGGTACAGGGTAGTTAATAATTAACATTTACAGCACAGAGGTGATATGCGGGGGGGGGGGGGAAGATAATATTGAGGGGTCTGTGGCTTCTGCTCTGGTGCAGGTGGTTGTCTCCTAAGGGGGTCTGGAAAAGAAGATTGCTCTGATTTTTCAAAGGTATGTTTTCTTAGATGTAAAAAGACAATAGACAGACTCACTTAAGAGTAAAAATAGCTTGACCTTTGTCAGGAAGCTGCACATTTAGGACGAAACTACCGCCATGACACTTAGTTACGAATTTTCTGTTCAGACCACTCTTATTTACTTTCAGTCTTTGGAGTTTGTAAGATCTGCCATGCAGGCCTCTACTGAGCTTGTTAGGTTTAGCATGTGACTCCTTTTTCTTCCACAGCACTTAATTTTACAATCTTTTGCAGATTAAATTCATCGAGGATTAGGAATTTGTTTTGTTCACTGCTGTCTTCTCAGTGCTGACAACTCTGATATGACTCAATAGGTATCAGTAAATGTCAGAATTACATTGTTTACAATGGAGAAATGAAACCTCTTGCCAAATTTATAAGCTTTTGGTTAATAGAGACTATGCCTCATATTAACTTTCCGTCACTTAGGAATTTAGCTTAATAACTGAGCATTAAATAGGGTGATTCACTTACTAAACTTCGGGCATCTGCTGTGTGGAAGGCACTGCTAGGTGATATGTAATTCACACATTGCACTCCTGCCTTTGTGGTATTGTTCTGATGTCATTTTTGTCAAATAACAAAATAGTTAAGAGTGATGCTACTGGAGGCTGACTTGGATTCAGTTCCTATGTCTTCTACTTAGTAACTCCATTGAGCAATTGCTTAATTTCTCTGATCTGGTTTCTCATTCTGTAAATGGGCCCCCTGTCACCTTATTGAGATGCTAGAATCTTTAAAAAGTTACATTGTTAACATTTGACATAAAATTAAGTTCTTACTTCATTACATAATAATGTCATGTGATAGAGACTTGCGGCTAAGGCAAACTTAGAGGTTGGAAAGATTAACTGGTGAGTTTAAAGCAGCAGAGCTTCATGTTGAGAAAGATGATATTTAAAATGGATCTTGAATAACTTGATAGAGTTTTAAAGTGGCAGGGATAGGGATAGATTTCCTGGAGGGGGAAGGATGAATTATGAACAAAGTAAGGAATTTGGGAGAATGCAGGATGTGTTCTGAAAGCAGAAATACCCCACAATAGATTCATATTTCCAAACATACCTCCTCCTGACCAATTAATAACATTGGTGGAAACATATTAATCTCTTGTTATTCAGCCATACTCTTCCATCTCCTCTAAGAAGACAGTGGTCTTTCAAATTAAAACTTTCTGGACATTACTACATGACTCTGAATTTAACTTGCTCCTGCATTCTGAATATCCCTATCTTCCACCCCATCCCTTATACAGTAGGCTGCATACTTCCTGAGAGCAGGGGAAATAAATTTTAATCAGTTTGGCTTATCAACCGTGTGTATTTCCCTGACACCTAGTAAGTGCTCGGCGTTTTTCGGATGGGGAGGTAAATGAACGATCCTGATTGAAACCATTTCCAAATAAAAGTTTTATTGAGTTTTAAAATAGATGTTGTATGAGACCTTTGTGATGGTCCCAACATTTGTTAATATTCCTGTAGCATGTAATCTTCAGTTTTTTCCAGAAAGATACTTAGAATCAAAGGAAAACGCACAATATAATCCCAGAAAAATTTTAGTATTAAAAAAAAAAAATTTTGCATTGTCACAAACTAACCCAGCTGTTTACACTTGGGCTTTAGACATCACTGTTCTTCCCAACGCACTAGTTGTGGAGTTAAATACTCTAGAGCCCTTACATCCAGGACAAGATGAATTGGGAATGTTTACACTGTCTTACGAGAGATCTCCAGGCAGGCCTAAATTTATTTGCTCATAGCTGCATATCAGCCATACTACAAATTTTATTGGTTTCCTACCCTTACCTTCCGCAGTTCTCAAGTCCCTTATGGTGCTTCCTAAGGAAACTTTACAGATAAACTACGTGTACTAAAACCTTTTTTCTTAGGGTATGCTTCTGAAGAAATGCAACTCAAGACAGAATGGCTAGAAAACATTTTAGTGAAGGTTAAAATTTTCAAGTTTTTGAATATAGGTTTGAGAAAATTGGTTCACAAAAGATCTACTTTTTAAAAAATTTTTATTTTTGTTTGTTTTTTATATTTATTATTGGTGACTGGTTAACAGATCCAGTAAGTTTCAAGTGTACAATTCAAACAGTAAGTCAGATATCTTTTGCTTTGTATGTTCATTGCCCATACTTAGATTTCCCATCACCCATATTTGATCCCCTACCCACCCTTTTCTCTGGTAACCACTAGTCCACTTTCCATGTCCTTGAGTAGATTCTGTTTCTTATGTTTTATAGGTTTATGTCTTACATATAAGTGATATCATGTGCTTTTCAACTTTTTCCGTCGGGCTTATTTCGCTTAGCATGATTATCTCAAGGTCCATCCATGTTGCACAAATGGCAGATTTCCTCTTTTCTGATTGGCTGAGTAATATTCCATTGTATATATGTGCACAGCTTCTTTAGCCAATCATCTATCGTTAGGACACTTCTTTTCTTCCATGTCCTGGCCACTGTTAATAATGCTGGTATAAACAGCGGTGTGCAAATATCTTTATGGATATGAGTTTTCAAGTCTTTGGGGTAAATACTCAGTAGAGATTGATGGATCATATGGTAGATCAATTGTACTTTTTAGAGGAACCTCCATACTGTTTTCCATAGTGGCTGTACCAATTTGCAGTCCCACCAGCAGTATAGAGGGTTCCTTTTTCTCCCTATACTCTCCAACATTTGTTATTACATGCCCATTGATAACAGCTATATTTAACAAGTGTGAGATGGTATTTCATTGTGGTTTTAGATTTGCATTTCCCTAATGGCTAGTGATGTTTGAGCATCCTTTCATATGTGGCCATTGTATGTCTTCTTTGGAGAAGTATTCCCCCATTTTTTAATTGGATTGTTCTTTTGTTGTTGTTACTGAGTTGTATGAGTTCTTTGTTATATTTTGGATCATTAGCCTTATCCGAGGCATGTTTGCAATTTATTTCCCATTCAGTGGTTGTCTCTTTACCTTGTTGACAGTTTCTTTTGTTTTGCAGAAGCTTTTAGTTTGATATAATCCCATTCATTTATTTTATGCTTTTCCTTGCCTTGCCATGGAGGTCAAGTCATAAAATCCTCTTTAAGTCCACAAGGCCCTTGAGTTTAGTTCCTATGATTTCTTCTATGCACTTGTTTTTCACTTCTTATATTCAGGTCCTTAATCCATTTGAGTTAATTTTGGTGTATGGTGAAGACAACAGTCCAATTTCATTTTTTGCAGGCAGCTTTCCAGTTTTCCCAGCACTTTCAGTTTTCCCTTTTCCACTGTATGTTTTTGGCTTTTTTGTCGAAAATTATTTGCCGATATAAGTATGGGTTTACTTCTGGACTTTTCAATTCTATTCCACTGGTCCGTATTTCTATTTTGCTGCCAATGATGCTACTTTGATTACTGTAGCTTTTTGTATAATTTGAAGTTGGGCAGAGTGATGCCTCCAGCCTCGTTCTTTTTTTATTCAGGATGGCTTTTGGCATTTTGGGGTCTTTTGTGATTCCATACAAATATGATGATTTTTTGTTCTATTTCTTTAAAAAAGCCGAAGAAATTTTGATGGGGATTGCATTAAATCTGTTAAATGCTTTAGGTAATATGGTCATTTTAACTATGTTGATTCTTCCAATCCAAGAACATGGAATATCTTTCCATTTCTTTGTATCTTTTTCTATTTCTCTTAATAGGGTCTTATAGTTTTCATTATATAAGTCCTTCGCATGTTTTGCTAGATTTATTCCTAGGTATTTTAATTCTTTTTGTTGCAATTGCAAAAGAATTATTCCCCCCCCCTTTTTTTTGACACTTCATTATTAGAGTATAGGAATGCTATGGATTTTTGAACATTGATTTTGTATCCAGAAACTTTACTGAATTAGCTTATTGTTTCTAGTATTGTTCTTGTGTAGTCTTTAGGGTTTTCTATAGAGAGAATCATGCCATCTGCAAATAATGACAGTTTTGACTTCTTCATTTCCTATTTGGATGCATTTTATATCCTTCTCTTACCTGATTGTACTCGATAGGAACTACAATCTTATATTGAATAAACAATAGTGATAGTGGACAGCCTTGCCTTGTTCCTGATCTTAAAGGGAAGGTTTTTTTAGTTTTCATCATTAAGTATAGTGTTGGCTGAGGGTTTGTCCTCTGTGGCCTTTATTATGATGAGGTACTTTCTGTTGTTATACTGATTTTATTAAATGAGTGATCATAAAGAGATGATTGATCTTATCAGAGGCCTTTTCTGAATCTGTTGATATGATCATATGAATTTTATTTTTTTAATTTGTTTATGTTAGTGTATCACATTAATTGATTTGCATATGTTGAAAATCCCTATACCTTTGGGATGAAGCCCACTTGACTGTGGTGTATAATCTTTTTGATATGTTGCTGTATTCGGTTCTAGTATCTTATTTTGGATTTTTGCCTCAATGTTCCTGATAGATTTGGTCTGTAGTTTTGTGTTCTTTTTACCAGGTTTCTGTATCAGAGTAATGTTGGCCTCATAAAATGAGTTGGGAAGTAGTGCCTCCTCTTCGATTTTTTGGAAAAGTTTGAGGAGATAGGTATTAAATCTTTTTTTGAATATGTGGTAGAATTCACTGGTGAAGCCATCTGGTCCTGGACTTTTAATTTTTGGAAGTTTTTTGATGATTGTTTCAATTTCCATACTGCTGATCTGTTTAGATTTTTAAGTTCTTGATTCAGTCTAGGAAGGTTATATTTTTCTAATTACTGGCCCAATTCTTCTAGGTTATTAAATTTGGTGATATATACATTTTCATAGTATTCTTGTATGATCCTTTGTATTTCTCCGATATCGGTTGTAGTGTCCCCTCTTTCGTTCCTGATTTTGTTTATTTGTGTCCTTTCTCTTTTTTCTTTAGCGAGTCTAACTAGGGGTTTGTCAACTTTATTAACCTTCTCAAAGAACCTCCTCTTTGTTGCATTATTTTTTCTATTGTGGGTTTTTTTTTTTTTTTACTATTTCATTTATTTCTGCTCTAATTTTGATTATTTCCTTCCTTCTGCTGTCATTATGGTTCAATTCTTTCTTTTCTAGTTTTTGAAGATGAAGCATTAGGTTGTTTATTTGGGCTTCTTCTTGTTTTTGGAGATAGACCTGTAATGATATGAACTTTCCTCATTTTTTATTTTTTTACTTATTTTAATTAAGTTTATTGGGTAACATTGGTTAATATAATTATATAATTTTCAGGTGTACATTATGATTTGACATCTGTATATTCTATTGTGTTTACCACCCCAAATCCAGTTTTCTTCAGCTACCATATATTTGATTCTATTGTGTTTACCACCCCAAATCCAGTTTTCTTCAGCTACCATATATTTGATTCCCTTTACCCACTTTACCTTCCTCCTACTACCCCCAATATTTGACCCCCTTTACCCCATCTACCTCACCTCTCCTCCCCCACCCCTACCCTGTGTTAAACACTAGTCTGTAGTCTATGAGTCTCTGTTTGTCCTGTTCTTTTGTTATTTTTAGATTTATATCCCACGTATAAGTGATATCATGTGATTTTCAACTTTTTTTGTATGGCTTATTTCACTTAGCATGATTATCTCAAGGTCCATCCATGTTGTCGCAAATGGCAGTATTTTATCTCTTCTTATGGCTGAGTAATATTCCATTGTATATATGTATCACCGCTTCTTTATCCAATCGTCTATTGTAGGACACTTCAGTTGCGTCCATGTCCTGGCCACTGTGAATAATGCTGGTATGAACAGCAGTGTCCAAATATCTTTATGGATATGCATTTTCAAGTCTTTGGGGTAAATACCCAGTAGAGAGTTTGCTGGATCTTATGGTATATGAATTCTTAGTTTTTTAAGGAACTTCCATAATGTTTTCCATAGTGGCTGTACCAATTTGCAGTCCCACCATCAGTGTATAAGGGTTCCTATTTCTCCATGTCCTCTCCAACATTCGTTATTACTTGTCCTGTTGATTATAGCTAATCTTACAGATTGAACTCTTATGATCACCCTTGCTGTGTGCCAAAAGTTTTGATGTGTTATTGCTATCATTATCATTTGTGTCTATGTATCTCTTGATCTCTTTATTTCTTCTCTGACCCAGTTATTCTTCAGTAGTATGTTATTTAATCTCCATGTATTTGTGGTTTTTCCTCCTTTCTTTTTGCAGTTGATCTCTTGTTTCAAAGCATTATGTTCAGAGAATATGGTCAGTATGATTTCAACCCTCTTCTATTTGTTGAGGCTATCTCTGTGTCCAGTATGTGGTCGATTCTTGAGAATGTTCCATGTGCACTAGAGAAGAATGTATAAGTGGCTGTTTTGGGATGGAAGGCTCTATAAATGTCAGTTATGGCCAGTTGGTCTAATGTGTCATTTAAGGATGTTATTTCCATATTGATACTCTGTTTGGATGATCTGTCCATATCCGACAATGGGATGCTTAGGTCCCCTATTATGATAGTGTTTTGGTCTGTTTCTCCCTTTATTCTGTTAGTAATTGCTTTAATATTTTGAGGCTCCCTGATTGGGATGGAGCATAGATATTAATGTGGTAAGTCTTCTTGGTGTATGGTTCCCTGTATCATTATGAAGTGTTTTTCAGTATCTTTCTTTACCTTTTTTTTTTGTTTTGAAGTCTATTTCGTCCAATATTAATACCACTATTCCTGCTTTTCTCTGAATGTCATTTGTTTGACATATCATTTTCTGCCCTTTCACTTTGAGTCTGTATTTTTTCTTGGAACTGAGATGTGTTTCCTGAGAGCAGCACTTTTTTTTTTTTTTAATCCAATCTGTACCTCTGTCTTTTTATTGGTGAGTTCAGTCCTTTTACCTTTAGGATGGTTGTTGAAATGTTAGGTTTTCCTATAGCCATTTTATGTTATGCTTTCTGGAGGCTTGGTGTTTCCATTGCTTCCTCGTCCTTGTGTTTCTTTTTTGTTGTTGTTGTTGGTGGTGGTGGTGGTGGTTTTCGTGTATTTTCCCTCTGGTTCTCCTTGTTTTATGTCATGTACCTCATCAGTTCTGAATCTTTGGTGTGCGGGTACAATTACGGGCATGTAAAGGATTGCTTTATTTATGTGTGTGTGTGTGTGTTTGTGTGTGTTCCATTTTTTTTCTGTGTGTGCCTTATTTCTGTTCCCCTTTGTGAATTTGGATCTTTGACTTTTCCCCTTTTCTGTAATTGTTGTATCAGTTTCTTACTATGTATGCTGAACGTTCGTTCCTATTTTGCAGCAGCAAATCTCTGCTTATTGCTTATGCTTATAATACTTGGTCGTTAGTAAGGGTTGCACTTCTATGCTTCTACCTGCCTGTTAGTCATAATGCAGGCCTCTTACTGGAGAAGTCCATCAATTTTTATGTCTGCAAAGGTCTTTATTTCTTCTTCGTATCTAAAGGAAAGCTTTGCTGGATACATTATTCTTGGCCGGTAATTCCATTTCATTTAGTAGTTTGAATATTCGATTCCACTCCTTTCTTGCTTGTAAGGTTTGTGCTGAGAAGTCTGATGATAATCTAATGAGTTTTCCTTTATAGGTTACCGTCTTCTCTTTTCTGGCAGCCCTGAGAATTCTTTCTTTGTCATTGACTTTTGATAATTTTAATACAATGTGTCTTGGTGAAGGCCTTTTTGGGTAGAGATAAATGGGTGTTCTGTTGACTTCTTGAATTCCAAGCTCCAACTCATTCCTTAGATTTGGGAAATTCTCGTGAACTATTAGTCTGAAAATGTTTTCTGATCCGTGCTCCTTTTCCTCTCCTTCTGGCATATTATTCTTATGTTTCCCTTCCTGATGGTATCATCTAATTCTTGCATTTCTCTTTTGTTATATTTCATTCTTTGATTTCTTGCTCCTTCCTTCTGATTGATTTCTAAGTTTTTGTCTTCAATATCAATGATCCTTTCCTCTATTTGGTCGACTCTGTTTCCCAATCTTGCTATTTCATTCTTCATCTTTTTTAGTGTGTTCTTTATCTCCAGAAGTTCTAATTATTTGTTTTTAATGCTTTCAGTCACCTTGCAAAAAAACTCATTCTTCTTATCTAGTTGATTTTCAGTTCATATGGTAGCTGTTTGCACAGATCATTCACTGTGTCATGCTTGTGTGCAGATTGGGTATGTTTTTGAGTTTTCAGATGTTCAGCGTATTTCAGTGGGAGAGATCTGGGGACATTTCTCACTCTGCCATGCTTCTGACGTAACTCCTCTTTTCTTTTTTTCTCAATAGGGAATGAATTACTAATATAGATATGCCTTTTTATTGATAAACACAGAGTTGGTAAACATTTGCCCTTTTTTTAAAAAGGGGAGTAGGTAGCTAGTTTCTATGTGTAAGTCAGAGGTCAAAGTGAGTGGATAAGTATCTGTCTGTTTTATACTGGAAAATAAATCACTCATGTTTACATCCCAAAATATAAGTGGCTAGGTGTTGTTTTAGCATGTTTTTTTTTTAATACTAAAATTTGTTCTAGGTTTATGTTGTATATTTACTCTGAATTCTAACTACCTTTCTGGAACACTGAGCGTAAAATTAAATCCAGTTTAAGAAACAGAAAGAACCAGAGAAAGAATACAGGTGCAAGCAAGAGAAAATAGGATAGCATAGTCCAAGCATTTTCTTATTCCCGAATAATAGGTTTTTATAGTAGATTTGCCTGTAGAATTTTGCTGACAGATTTTTTATTTCAGGGGCAGGTTTGATTTTAAAGAAACAGAGAATCTCTCCAAGTTGATTGTATTCCGTGCCATCTGCCGCCTCATCAGTGTTATTTCGATGTTTTAAAAATATATCACAAATATGTTGTAATGCAGGATAGAGTTTATAAACTTTAAAATATCTTGGCTATTATATTTTATATTAATAATGTCTTGCATTAAATGTCATGCCTAAGTGCTTTTCCTAAAAGTCTCTTTTCCCCCTTCACAGAATGCTGCCTTTTTATATGGTCTTGGTTTGGTCTACTTCCATTACAACGCATTTCAGTGGTAAGTTGACCTAAAACTAATAAATACAGTGACTTTCAGTAAATGACGTGTTTGTGTGTTATTGTGTGTGTAGTAAGTACAAAATATTTTAATTTCCCTATGCCTATAGTTTTCAATACTCTCTTGAAATGATTAGATTTTCCTTCATAGATATTGACCCAGTTTACATTAGTAGAGTTGTAGGTGTTTCTAAATCAATCTGGTATAAGATTGTAATTAAAGGCTTAGATCAGAAAGCTTTTGAAATTTCTCATATGGACCGGTGGCCCCAAGGTTATTTGAGCTGGAGAATGACTAAGCTTTCAGATCTCAGGGTCTGTCAATAAATGATCTGTGGTGATTTTTACCTTTTCAGACTCTAGACAAGATTGACTGCTCCGTCCTCTACCTGCCCACGGGCACGCATACTCACACACACGCTAGTGCTTACTGATTTCCAGTAACTGGGCACCAGATTATAGACTTTCAATTGTCTGTTTTATAAAGTAGGAATAATGAATGATACCATCTTCAGGGTCAGATTAAATATGATAATATATAAAATTTTATAAAAGTATAGGACCCTGTTATCATGGCCTGTACCCCATTTGTATTGCAAACAAAACAATAGCATTCTCCAATGGAAAGAAAATAGAATTTGAGTTGGAGAATTGGTATTTTGATCTCAGTGCTGCTATTTAGTTTGATCTTGAGTTAAATAAGCTTCTTATGTCTGCTTCCTCATTTGTGTATGTGATGTTTTTTAAAAGTACATTGTAGTAACTTGCCTTTTCGAATTTATCATTTTGATGATCAAATAAGATAATGTACATTTTGTAAACTGAAGGCCTATTTGACATTTTTTTTATTTGACGTGTATCCTACTTTGTCTGTTCCTTATATTCTCCATAATTTTAAGCTAAGTGCTGTGAGAGTCCAAAGGAAGGTTTTGGCCAAAGGTTATAACCCTGTCATGTACCTTTTGGGCACCCCCAATATTCCAGACCTTTTAAATATGCATTGGAAGTGATTCAGTATGGTCTCCCTGAAGATGAAACTTGAGACATGGATGACTTTTCTTATATGCTTTTTCTTCCCTCTTTGCTCTTGGTCTTAGAGAAAACTTAGTTTTTTCCTTAATTTTGTAGATGAAGAAAGCAAAGGGTGTGTGTTTGTGTGTGTGTGAGAGAGAAACAGAGAGACAGAGACAGAGAGAGACTCAGTGTTACATAGCTTTAATTAGCAGCAGAAGCAAGCTTATGTTCAGATTCCCCAATCTAATATTTTTTTCTATTATACTCTTCCCAAGTTGAAGATTAACAGGTGGTAATTTTTTAGTCAATATTTGTAGTTGCTCCCCTGGGCACATTGGTACATTCTTTATGGTGAGCCAGAAATAATTTGGTGAAATCCAATACAAGGAACTCTGTAGTTTAGGAATAGACAGGTATACCTCACACCAGCCAGTTTTTACTTATGTGTGTGATTACTTGTGAGCTCCCTGTAGAATGAAGATAAGAACATGAAATAAGTAGTGAAATGACACCATCATCAGTTTAAAATTGGATTGCTTTAATAAATATGTGACCATGCCAACTTTTAGGGGCTTGTAGCTGTGGAAAATTATATCCACTGATTCCTTATCTATATATGATTGCTGTATACTTCAGTTGACCTAAGAATGAAACCAAATGATAAGGACAATGCAATGTCAGAATAAGTGTCCTCTGGTCTGTCGATCCTGTCCTGGTCACCACCATTTTCTCGTGTCTTAAGTTTCAACTTTGGCTGCTTCCTAAAATGATACCCTGTCTGGCTTTGTATTTTCTCTCTTGCCAATCAAATATTCTTTCACAGACTCTGTGCTCCAACTTTTGCTTTAACTTATCTCACTATTTCTCAGACAGCCACAAAATTAGAAAGCATGGAGTAGGTGGTTGGTGAGAATTCTAGAGAACAGCCTTAACTGATAGGAACTTCCTTAGGTTAAAACTGTATTTGTGTTTTCTTTGGTTTAATTTATAGGTAGTTATTAATTGGCTGGGACCAGCCACTTTTCTTTTTGAAAATTTCACACTATATTCTTTGGGATTTGTTGAAAAACTGTTTCTGTAGAAGAGTGTGGTATGCCTTTTATTTTGTATTGTCAGCTCTCAGAATCTGCCTAGGATGTGTCAGAATGTTATATCTCTGGTACATTTATAATTTAAGTAAAATTCGATATTTGGTAATGATGGCTGTTGACATTTGATTAGATTATTTGATATTATATACAGCCAACATGTGTGTTGGGGTTTGGGGATGGTCACTTAATATGTTAATGAGAGCAATTTTACTAAATACAGTTTTATATGTTAACCTGCTTGTCTTATTTCTTGGCATATTTTGCTGCCAATTTTTTCTTTGGGAGTTGACTTTATTGGTTAGCTTCTAGATCGGTTCAGTTATTTGGTCAGTTTTTTTTAGTTTCAATTGTAGCTTCTTAGAGGAGCCCATGTAAGAAAATAGGTAGAGTAACTGCTACATCCTCATTGGACTTAGCATTATTATTCAGTTTTACTATTATCCTACTCAGTAATCTGGAACACAACTGTTTAGATGTCCAGAAGGAGAGAAAGCAAGGCATAGAAGCACAAAATAATATACACATAGCAGAGAGCTAGAACCAGTCTCTATAAAGCTGTTCATTTACATGCATATGAATGCATGCCCATGCCTTCACTTGTTTATGAAATCTATATTCTTGGGTGAGAGGAATTGAAATACATAAAATAAATCATTCCAACTTGTAGCCATATTTCTAAATATACTCCCCTGAAAATCCTTATGAGTCTTATCTCTAGCCTGTAACCTTTCCTATTCCCATTGATCAATATCAGAATGGTTTTATGGTGGTGATAACACAGTTCTGAGCTAGAGGTACAGAATTTTGGACATTAAGCTCCCGGGTGTAATTGATAAGTATGGTAAGGAAAGGTAGTGATTATTGTTTTGTTGATATGGGAAAGGATTAAGGGAACAAGGTGGAGGTGAGTTAAAAAAACATGTTAACTTGTTACAAGTGAAGGTTCTTTAGGATTCGTTTCCCTAGCGCTGTACCAGTCACAAGTGTTAGGAGTATAGGAATCTCTGCTTTTCTGTGTAGTCAGTGTTTTGGGTGCAAAGATAAACCTAATGTAGTCATAATACTATTGGTCCTGAGGCTTGTCTAGCATGGAGTCTGGCAAAAACCTAATATTTAATATACATTTTTCAGCTATCATAATGCAAATTAATGCTCTTAGATCAAAAGTTTAAGTATAGTTCCATTAAAATTAAACAGTTCATGTTGATGTGTTGACTTTATTATATATATACTTCTGTTTTGAAAAAACTAGCAGGTAACCAAGGCAGTTTTGGTAAAGTTATGTTTACCAGTGAAAAATAGATGGCTAGAGAGAATTTGGAAGGGCTTAGACTAAGCCTCAGGGAAATTATGGATAAAAGCATAAATCTTGCAATAGGGAAGAGAAAAAATATCCTATTGTCTGGAGTGATGAAACGAAGACTGGCTAGAGAGGTCAGAAGAGCCAAGAGGTTGGTTGTACATTAGCAAAGGTTAATGTGAATAACCCCAGTGTATGATATTTCTAAAACTTTGCCTCACATTTTAGATTCTCTGTGGTTCAACCTCAGATGATCATTCTAGCCTTACTTCTCCCCTAAATATATTCTTTGTGTCAGTCACACTGTAATAACATTTCCCTGAAAACGTCTTGAGCAGTTTTTACCTATGTAACTTTGTGCCATTTACTACTTGATCGGCTTTCTTCCATCTCCACTTGTCTTTTTGATTACTTCATCAAATCTTTCTATTTGTGTCATTTTTAAAGAAACCTCTAAATTTCCTAATACATGTGTGGAAGTATATATTGGTTGTGTGTATATATATGTTATTACTGATTTAGAGCTGGCATATTCTCCCTTTAATTAGTATGAAATTTTATGGAATTAGTTCATTTATTTCTTTAGACATCCCTGAGGGAAATCTCTGGAGTCAGTTTTATTAGCCTCAGAGAATTTACAGTTTTATTATGTCTCTTTCCAAATATACTGAAACTGTGCTAGGGACATTTAGTTAATATCATTAGTTTTACTATAGTTTGTTAGAGTTCTAAAGGAGGCTTTTAAAATGACTTTGTTTAAATCTTATTAAAAATCACCATTTAAAAACATAATTTAACGTGTGTGTATTTCATAAGTGGTGCTATTGAGGTTTTAGCTTTCTAGCATTTCTTTTTTTAAATTGTTAACAGTGGCAAACATTAAATGCAAAATTTTAAAGCTGAAAATTTATTGAAATAATTTTGATGATAGAAAAAAAATCTACATTTTTTAGATTTTTAAGGAAAAATGCCTGTGATGCTCATGCACAGCAGTATGTACCTTTTCTGTTTAAGTAGAGAATATGCTTTAATAGTTGAAAACCATGAACCTTTCCAGGCATTGTATCATAAAAGTATTTTATAGTTTTCGTTAGCCATTTCTTGTGTTCTAGAATTCTCTATCAGAATACTGAGGCCAGCAGAATTTACATGTGTTGGTGTTTGAGTTTAGCTTGTGCTTCAGTGATATTCTGGCTACTTGCACTTCGGTGGGATATAAATGTGGTAAAATGATGACCAGAATTAGAATGTAGTCTGGGTGTTACCTAGTTTCTCCACACTCTCTCCCCCTCCCAACATAAACATGCATGTGCATACACATGCACACACACTCTTTTTTCTTCTCTTTTCCTTTTTTCTTCTGGGCTTGGAGAAACTGAAGAAGCACACAGAGAAAGATGGGTAAAAGTTTAGAAAATGAAAATGAACTTATATCTTTTTAGATAAGGGGAACTGTTTAATAAAGAGACTGTAAGTGGTCCACCACCCGGAAACACACACACACACACACACACACACACACACACACACACACACACACACACACACACACACCCCTCCACCTCCCGCCCCCTCCATCAGCTAGCTATAAAAATGGTGGCAAACATCTATGAAACTTAAACATTTTACCATATTATTTAGGAAAATAAAAATAAAAGGAATGTAGGACTCAAGGAATAGAGTACTTGGAAAAACAGGAGACAGCACACTAATAGGTAGAGAATAAAATTATTTGATTATAGAGTGGCCCTAACTGCTAGTTAACATTAAGCAAAAAATAGTTGGTGTTGAGTTTGGGTGGCGAGTCTTGAAGGTGTAATAGTAGATTTAGGGTGAAGCAGAAGAATGAAAATATTCCAGGTCAGGAGATCATCCTGAGAAACAGTAAAGTCAAGAGGGGCTGGTATTTACGTAAAGAAATTCTTAAGATAAGCCAGTTCACAGCTGAGGAGGAGCAATAAATAGTAGAGCATACCTAGGCATAGAATTGCATAGGTGCTGCTCATATATACTTAAACCTTTAATGCTCACTACTTCAATGCTACCTGGAGATTCGACTTGTATCCTGGTTAGTAGTCAATCAGAGGAGCCACATGTTTGAGGAAGCAGGTAAACCAGAGCAGAGCAAGGGAAGTCAGTCCATAGGGAGTCTATTTCAGTAATCTAGTCATGAAATATTGAAGATTGAATCTGCAAGGTATTGAATTAGAGGGAAACTTTGAAACAACAACCAGGAGAACTTGATGATTAGATATATATTGACCACATCTTGTTATGGGTACTTTTTATAGTCCTTAAAGAGTAAGCATAGTGTGGCTTAGACTAGTGTGTTGAAACATATATTTTTGCTTATAGATTGTTGTTGTTGTTTTTTTTTAAATTTCCAGTGTGTTAACATACTTAGATAACTTGTTAAAATAAACCTTTGTTTCTTTGCACTTGTGTGACATTGTGCACTAAGTGGATAAGATGGCTGTACTAAAGGCACCTTTAGAGTAAAACTCTTCTATGGATAGTAGGTTTAGAGAAAAGCCTGGAAATAGAAACTGAGACAAGAAATATTTCTCCTGAGGGGTTGTTATTGCTGCTCTGTGTTCTCTTCCTGCCCTTCCTCACACCCTTATTTAGAATGGCTTTCTGAACGTTTTTTCTCTTACTCCTTTTTTCCTTTGCTGTCTTCCACTTCTGTTCTTTTTCTTTGATTTTTTTTTGACTCAAGGCCTGCCTTTGTTTTTTTATTGGTACATGTGGACATTGTTTAGTACTGAACCATTCCATAAGAGAGTTTTCTGACCCAATCATACGGTAAGGTATTATGAAGCATTCACCTTAATTTTTATTATTACGAATATACTTAAAGAAAAATTCATTACAAATTACTTAATGTAATATACTTAATTCATAAACATAAGTATAAATCTTAACATGTTATTTATAAACATTCATAACCATCATTTGGATCAAGAAATAAAAAATTGCTGTCAACCCAGAAACTTCCAAAAGCCCCTGCATACTTTTCCTCAGTTGCATCATGGTTTAACTGGCATCGTTTATTGCTGCAGTTGTTCCCTTCCTAAGCTTTTTTATGCCTACCCCAAAATGTGTGTCTCTGTGTATGTGTAGTGTATCCTCCTCTACCTCTTCTCACCAATCCCTCTCCCCCTCCACACACATACACAATTATCTGTTCTATTAGAAGGTAATAGGTAGCACTAGACAAGATCTAGAAAATGTGGAGGCTGAAGCTGCACCTTTTCCTATTAGAAGGGTTTGAGAAAAATACAAAAAGAACCTCTTACCAATATGCACACAAGTATCTTCAAGTCTGGTTGAGAGAAATAGGAAGCTCCCTTTGAATGAGAATGGGTATTTATATCAATTCTTTTCTGTCAGGCCTTTGACTCCCCTCTCCTGCCTATACACATCAGATAATAAAACAGATACATACCCTACCCATTTAAGGAGCCATCTAACACATAAATGCCAAGCTCCTCTTCAGGAAGTAAATATTTAACGAAATATAAAGATATTGATGCCAGACCTATTGCCCCCACTCCCTCAAAATAAATATTACCTTTTAGAACTCTTAATTTTATAATAAACATGTATATAACCACACACAGTTTTTTTGTGTGGGGGCGGGGAAATAGATGATGCATGAATCAGTAGTTACTCAAAAACATAGGGTGTATTGTTTTGCTCTATTTTGTGATATGATATTTTGAACTTTTTATATAAAAGACTGACTTTTGGGATCATATAAGATTCTAAATAGCCAGCTTTAAGATAAGTAGAGGCAGATAACAGTTGATAAAAAGCTTTTCAAAGAATATATTAGTTTGTACTTGGACTAAGCCTTTAATCATGTAGAGAGATTTAAAATGATGTCTAACATACTATTGTATCTGGTATTAAAATTTTCAGATTCACAGTAGATTCTTTTTTCTTTGTCATGATTTTAATTTGATTTTGAGTAAGTAATACATTCACATGATTAGATTAAGTGATATAAATATTTTCAATGAAAAGTGTCCCTTTATTACCCTTGTATTTGTTCTACTGATAATCGAGGCCTTTGATAAAAGATTAATTGTGAACTCGGAGCAAAGATAAAATATCATGATAGACCAGTGGAAAGTGACTTACAATAGAGGACCCAGAAACAGACCCATACAGATCATGACATTTGGTTTAGGACATAGTGGCAGCACAGAGCTATGGTAAAGGTGGTCTTTTCTACAAATGATATAGGGACTATTGGATATCTGTATGGAAAAAAAAAATGAAAACTGACCCTTACCTCACACCATATTAAAAAAATAAGATCCAGATGGATTATAAACCTAAATATGAAAGATAAAAATATAAAGTTTTATAAAGAAGACATTTTTATAGACATTTTTATAGAGTAGACTAGAGACATGATTAATCTTCCCTCAAAAACAAAACTATCCTATCTGCCTCACCCCTTTATACCTTAGGAAATTTCAGAAACAATAAAATCAATTATTTGCAGTGAGAATATGAAAGACTCAATTGCCCTTCCTAGTTGTTTAGAAAAACTGTTAAGTCACATCATTTTTATAGAACTGTCATTTCCTTTAAAAGATATTGCGTAAAACAAATTTTACTGTGCTACCACGCAAAAATTCATACAACTGTTAAAAAGTTAAGATATTTTATGTCTATATTCTTTCAGGGCAATTAAAGCATTTCAGGAGGTGCTTTATGTTGATCCCAGCTTTTGTCGAGCCAAGGAAATTCATTTACGACTTGGGCTTATGTTCAAAGTGAACACAGACTATGAGTCTAGTTTAAAGGTAGGTTATTGTTTTTTTCCAAGATACAATGTTTCTTATTTATGGGGTTTTTTTTGGAGGGGGAGGGGAATACTTGTTAAATATTAGAGCATTGAGAAATGTGGGGATTTATATTGGCACTTCAAAATAAAATTTGAAAATTTAAGTGAACTGTTTATCAGCTATGAACTGAGAGATACATAAGATGGGGTTTCAGGGTACAAAGTAGTCATTATGCTAAGACATAGGTAACTAATTGCACCATTAAGCTTTTTCTTTTAAAAGTTTTAATTCAGGCCTTTCATCAGGAAAGGGCTAAAGTTTCTATCTTAGTTTGGATATCTGAATTACCCCACTATAAGTGATTGTCCACTTTAGAGGTCAAAGGCAGCTACTTAATGATGCTATATCTGTGACCAAATCATTGGCCCTTTATTTGTATTAGTCTCACTAGAATCTTTTCACCTCTACTGGCAGGTCATGTCTCATATCTAAATTATTTTAAAAAGTTTTCTGTGAAAGTCATTTATACTGCTGGTCTGTAAGTGTAAACATTGTTGGGAAAAGATAACACATTGTTGGTTTAATATTCACTTTATATGGAAATTTGATATTTTTCAAATTTTTCATTGCGCTTCTTGTGCTATTTACCAGCCATCATTTTAGGTCTCACGGGGCTTTTTTCATGAATACAGTGCTTCCCTGTACAGACAAAAGCATTGTTTTTTTTGAAAGAATTAGAAGTTCAAGAAAACTTAAGTTTTTGTAAATTTATGAGATTAATAATAGTTGCCATGTTCTAAATAGCTCCTATATAGATTATCTTGATTCTGAAGGGAGGGAGATAAAGAATGACTTTATTCATAGTCGGTTGTAATTTCAATTCACTAATAAGGAATTATTAAAGGTTTTTTTTTAAACTGTATTTGAGTGCCAAAAGTAGACAGTTATGCAAATATGATTTCCATCTTTCATTAGTTTATATAAAACAATGCTGATGGCAAGAAAAAGAGAGAGAGAACCCACAACACTAAAACAAGTAGATTGTGAAGTATTTAGATACATAGTTGTCAAAGGTAAGTGCAGTTTGAGGAATAGGCCCAAGGGTCAGTGTAAGTAGTGTGAAGAATAAGGGATCCCTGGAAGTTATCAGTTTTCCTCAAGCTTAGAGCAGCATTTCTCAGACTATACTGTGGGATGTGAGTGGATTAGAAATGGAAAGTAAGTTCAATATACCATGTTTCATATTTTACCCTTCCTTTGGACAGTATATATTAGCGAACAAAGACTCTTAAAATGTCTTACAATACAAAACATACTTATTTGAGTATTTTAAAATATTGTCATAGCAAACCTATTATGTATGTATCACAGAGGTGGTTTTGGTAGTAACATTTGGTAAATGTTGCTCAGGAAATATATTTGAGTGGAAAAAAGTAATCAGATATGTCCCAAATTATGGAATGTGGCTGTCTCTGAATATCAGTACAGTAGTATCTTGAATAATTCTATAGATGCAAAGCTCTTTCCATGAAGGTGGCATTATTTAAAATATCCTTTAATCAGGGAAAACTATTGAACAGTGTTCCATGGCTAATTGAAAGTGTTCCTGCTTACTCAAGTTCAACAGAAACCTTCCCGTATACAACTTTTATTTTTTCATTCAGGCATAGTCAAAAACTAAGCCAAACCTTCAAGTCACAGTGATTTTTAGCAAAATTGTCTTAAGTGAGTGCAGTCTTCTTGTTTTGGGCCTTTTCCCCATTATTTAAAATAATGATATCATTCTGATGTTTATTTCATTAATGTGCACATAGAAAAGAATTTAAGGAGCCCTTGATATTTCTCTTCCCCATAATGAGATTTCATTTGATTTTTATCTAATCTTGCCATTGGCTTTTTAAGGCTTTTCTCCAGTATTTCTTGTCCATTTATAGGAGAACTTTTAGGCATCAGCATCTTTAGTTGAGATGGTATTTCCGTATATTACTGTAAGTGCTTAGCATTTAGTATAAATGAAGGTAGGAATCAGAAGGAATGATAGGCCCCTCTCCCTTTAGGTGGCTTTCAATTTTCCTAAAGACTGGCTACTACTTTAGTTTCACATGGATAGATGTGGAATCTCTGATGACTTTTCCACTGTATGAAACATTTCCTATCACAAAGTTGGTATTAGATGCTTTGGGCTGCAACCTCAGAAATTCTAACTCAAGCTGTTAAAATAACAACAAAAAAGGTAGCTACTATGAATGTGAAGCCTAGCATTAAGGATTGGTTGATTGAACTAATCCAATTTTTTATCAAAGATACATTTCTTCTGTGTTCTATGTTGGCTTATCCTGGCTGTTTGCCAGATACAACAAAAGTGAGATTATTCCTTTTTCATGTCTCATATAGAAAGATATGGTAGAGTAGTGGCATATAATGTGCTCAATAAATATCTTGGTAGTCATTTCACAGAAGAGAAAGAGCCTGACTTCCTTTGATCTCTTCAAGAATACTTCAGTCTATCCCATTGGGGAGAAATAGGCCACATGGCCATTCTCAATTGACTCCTTATCAAAGGTGTGGTTATTCTTAGACCAGTCATGCCTAGTTTCTGAGCAGGGCAAAATTCCCTGAATATACTGTTCTTATCTAATGGGAGGAGTAAAGGGTGTGTTAAAAGAGTATTTTGATATGGGGGTGGTGTGAACCAGCTGCATTACAGATTAGGTCTTCTCTACCTCATTACCTTTTTCTCTACTGGAACAGGGATATTGCATATACAGTGTGTTTTAGATGGTAAAATATTTAAATAAAGTACAGTTTATTTTCATAGTAGTTTTCTTCTTTTCAACCATATCTACCATATCTAAAATTTCTTCAATTTGGGGTCAGTATAAATATTTGTGAAATCCATTTTCCTGTCCTAGAATTTAATACTTGTATTTTGACGTTCTTTCTACCCACAGAAATGTGAAGTTAATGCCCAGCTTATTTTTAATCATATGGTCTTATTTTTCCATTAAATCGGCAAAGATTTCATGTATTTAGTGAGTGTTGGTGGTACCAATTCTTAATTTATTAACTAGTTTAAGTTAATATTATCTGAACCATAGTCCATTTCAGGGTGACATTTCTACATGACATTTTGTTGTTTTTTTCCCCCTGCTTCAGATAATATCCCTTCAGGTGGGTTTGGTCATCTGTTAAACTACGTATAATTAATTCAAAATTTTATTTCATTACTTTTTAATGATATTGATAATTGCTTACATTCATTATATATTTGAGGAAGTGTGCTGTCATTACTTCAATAAAAGTACACTAATTTTGACATAGTTTTATATAATGCCTCTAATTTTCACATCTTGGCAGACTTAAAATTATTTCCTTCATGTGAAGCTAATAAATGCAAAATAAGATGTAATAACACCCATATTA